>CM046880.1:184305086-184798880 GCA_025667525.1 Glebionis coronaria | reverse complement strand
GGGCTTTAACGTAGATCTATACCCCAAAGGTTATGAGAATTTTGGTATTATCCACACTTCACTGTTTCATCTAGTTTGTCTCGAGTAGGTTAGATAAAATGTTTTTTGGTTAATCATAGTATCAGACTAGTGAGCTCGTAAATGATGGAGTTGGTATGATAATTGATGAAGATCTAGTTAAATGTTTGGTTAATTTATTCTGTTCAAGCTTCAATTATTGTTGCAAGTGTTTGTTGGTTTTTGCTTACTTCACAATGGGTAGTGGTTCTGCAATATTGTTGCAAGTTTATTTGGTTTCTAAATATAATGGTCTAATTAGGGTATCCGTATGAAAAAATTAGGCCATCAGTATAACAAATTAGGTCATTCGCATGAACAAATCAGGGCATTCGTATGAATAAATCTGGTAATATTTAAAGGTTAATAAGTTCGCTGCATTATTACACTGTTTGGTAGACAACACATGTTAAACCATCTATGTTCTGGCTTTCTTGCTACTCTTAGTGACAAATAGCACACCCTCAAAGCTACATTTTAAGGTATCATAGCTAAATGCTCAAGTATTATTTAGTTGGTACTTTCCATATTCACGAATTTTGTTTATAATTATGTTTGTGAAAAAAAGTAAATGAATTCGTTGATAGAGTATAATTAAAATTTATTTGTCAGTTTCCCTTTGAGTGTTTGGATATGGAAGTCTATCCGGAGTAAGTGGTGAATGGAAGAAATAGAACAGCTCAAGGAATCGTTGATAGAATATCATTATCACAATAGAAGTTACAAGTATATATAAGCTGTACAGAAATATGTTGAATATTTTAAGAAAAATTAAAGAAAGTAGTTGTGGCATAATTACTGAATAAACAAATAGAACAGCTCTACTTAGAGATAGGTTAACTTCCAAACTCAAGTATAATGGCCTGATTAAATCAGGGATGATAATCAAGCCTCTAACTGCTATATGCAGAGCTACTTCAGTTTGGAATTGACGTACTTTCCTTGTTTAGTTATTAAGCCTAGTTTAATTTTGCAAGGTTATTAGAGACTTTGTGTGCAAATTTTGTATTTCTTGAGGCTCCATGTGCGAACCTAGCACGTACTTCCTGTTGTGACAATGTCAACCTGCATAACCAAATGTTTTATAGTCTTGTTTGTTTTATATTAAACTATACCTTTTCAATGTTCTGAGTGCAGGTCCTTATATGCTTCTAAATCGGATACTAGTTGGTGACTGGATATTGAAGATTTCTCATAGCTTGGTATGCTTTAATGGCTACTTATTACAGTTTGATTTCTCATAGCTTAGTATGCTTTAATGGCTACTTATTACAGTTTGATAATTAAAATAGGTATGAATACATTTTTTTGTTGCAGTAACTAACAACGGATTATTTATATCCGTCAGTTAGTTCTTCGATAGATGAAGAAGGTGACGGCTTAAAGCATATTCTGGTAATGAAGCTTCTGTACGCGGTGAACTTGATTATCTGGCACATGGTGGTTTTACAATAATGATGACGGCTGCTGAAGATTGTTCTGAAATTGGATTGGGGCCTGACATTGGTTCCGAGCTAGTGATTAATTGATCATATATTGTTTGAGGACACGGACCAGGCATCTTATGTTGCGGTTGTATCATGGAGACTAATTGGTTCATGGTGGAATGCATGCTTAGCTTCTGTACCGAATCAAAATGTTTCAATGAAGTTTCACCATTGAACGTCCTCACATTATTTATTGGGCCTTCATGTAGCGAGAAGCATCTGATCAGATTAAGATTCTCTCAGCGAGTGGTTTTGAATATTGAAATGTTTTGGAAAGTAGATATGTTTTGATCATATATACACAGCTCTAATGTTATGTTAATTTTTATTTACACTTTATACGATTTGTATTTTAGTGCATTCGTGTCATTTTTGCCCAACCTATACCTTGGAAAACCTTATAACTCTGTAAGATCTTTGTTAGATTAAATTAGCAGAAAACCATTGTTTTCAATGCAAACGTTTCTTGCTTATCAGTCATTCTAACGTAGAAACCAGTTAGTATGGCAAATGCTAAAAGATATCTGGAACTGTGCTTATTTAATTGCATCCGTATGAGATACTTTACGGCATACATTTGAGATACTTCAAGACATCCGTTTGAGATATGTACGGGAATTTGTTTGAGGTTTTCTAGTGCATCCGAAAGGCATAAAGAGATAAAGAAATTGGTTAAAGTTAATTTTTTACTATAAACTACGATGAACCAACTTTGAAGAGGAACCGATCAAACCAGTAACTTTATTAACACAAGAACAGCTACTAAATGTTTGCAGGTCGTACAAATAATGAGCTGCTTCTATTGCCAACTACTACAAATTAACAGACTATAAAAAAGCCGCATATATCTATTTACACTACATAAGACCCCAAATAACTTAAAAGCAAACCACACATCAATAAGCAACTTCACTCTCGAGATAGGATCTAGCTGGACAAAATAATAACTGGAACGTTGTAGGAGTTCTCTGGCAATTTTACATCTTAATATTTCAAACTATAAATCGATTCAACAAGGGGTTTCGACTGATGCTGATCAGAAAGGGGATTGAGGCTTCAGTTGATTAAACCTTTGACGAATTAACATGTATCATCTTTAGTGTTGCCATCAGGTATGTCCAACTTTTTTAATCAGCTTTAAGTTTCTTCTATTAAGAGTTCCATGTTTTTCTTCTGTGCAGAATGAACAACTTCCCATTTTCATCTTTTGACATGTATGACCGACACCAATCTCTGCTAACACCACTATCGCTATGAAGCTTGTACTACTCATGCATTCACCAGGAATACTTCTTGTACTCTGAGATAATTCACCTTAATCTCGCGATGTTGATTTTTCATCAGCTTTATGAACCATTGTCTCAGATATATTTTCAGGTCTTGTTACTATATCTCTGGTGGCAGAATTCGAAGCTAAAATGCTTTGTTCCTAACAAGATTCTTAATCAGCTTTCGGTTGGAGATCATAAAATAATGTCTAAAATGCACATCTAGAACCGGCTTCACGTACTGCTCCTCGCATGCAACCCAGAAACTAGCCATGTGGTGAAATCCAGGTTGGTTTTCGCGTAAACTGCATTACCCGGTTTCAAAGACAAAGTATTGGGGTTTCGGCTTCGGTTTAGTTTAATAATATTCTCACAGCCGCAGTTAAACTGTTACTATATTTGATAATTAGCGGGTAACTTGTCATAGGGCAAAATATTTGTGGTTCAAGAACCCTTAGATGTCATAATAGATCTTTAGAAACCCCTTCCCAATGACACCAATTAGAGTATCTTGCTTCAACGCTTGACACCACCACCTCCAAGATTAGGGCCCTTACCTTTAGGAGCATTGCCGAAAAGCAGCCGAAGAATTTAACATACCGAAGAGCAGCCTCCTGAGCAGCATCACGAACTTCAGGCTTCTCACTTCGTTTCTTGTGATCTGGCTGCTCCAACACTGGTTTAACGGCCTCGCTAGTACACATGATCAACAAATTTGGCACCAATCCTCTTTCAAGACATGAAACGTAAACTGAACCCGCATCATCAGCAGCAGAATTAACTGAAGACACAGAACACCATTTGTCATCACTGTCCATTTGCTGGTAGTGAGGGAATATTTCAAACCTTGCTGGCTCTCCATCCACCAGTACATTCTCAATCATCAAATTATCAGCATGTAACCCCACAATACCATTTTCCGGCACAACTACTTCAAGCTCAGTATACCTAACGAAACACAAATTTAACTATAAATTACCAGATCAAATTAACTTTCCACGTCTTTAAACAAGTTGTCCTGCCACTAACAATTCTTATTAGCAGTAAATTGACATTTCAAGCACCGTACATATTATACAGAACCCAGAAACAAGACTCAGAAAAAAAATGTTTCCTTGACAACCCGAACTAAGCATCAAGTTGTAATAGAACACCTCAAATAAAACATTAGACATCTTGAGCACCAAGATAAGGGGCATATTTTTACATGCCAATTGCTAACGAGGATGGGCTGTTTGGAGAAGGATACAACGAAATTTGGTTAACTGATGTGGTATTTTGTTGGAAGCTATCAAAGAGTATTTATAGGATGTTCAGGTGCCGATTGGAACTTATAAGGGGTATGTGTAGGTTGTTCGATTGCTAAGGCAGCTTTGGGAATAAAGAAACTTGGGTAGGGATTTGTTATAGGTTTCTTGGTAGAAAAGGAAGGTACTGACATAAGCTACTCGGGACACCCGCTTCATTGCTAATATTTATATATAAATTTTAACTCAATAAATAGTATAACTATGCCAAAATTCATGACCAGCAGAATACAACATCTCAACCTGAAATGATATAACGTACTAGGGACTATGGCACATATTGGATTAGTGCATCACACATATGAAATTTAGTTGACACATTTGATCAAACACTTTATGTGCTACCCTATTAAACATAATTGTAACATATTTAGATCAACAAAAACTCAAAAGACAAAACAAATTATTCTAAATAAAATAAATATAAATTGATGATAACACAAAAAAATAATTTTTAAAACAGAACTTACTTTCAAACCTAAATGGTGAATCTGAAGTTACATGAATCAAAACAATGATTAACCTCGAGAAATGATGGTGTGATGAAATTGGTGGTACCAAAATCGCCGTTAATGTACCGGAGATGATCTCCGTCGCCGTTCAGGAAGCCGGATATGATATCCATTGTCGTGCTGGAACCGGAGATGATCTCCATCGTTGTCGTTGGATGAAGTAAACGGTGGGTCCTGGTGGTGAACGGTGGTGCATATGGTGGTTTTTAATGGATATGGTTGTGGTGGGGAAGAAAGGTGTTTAACAACGAAAGAAGAAAAAGGAAAAAACAAAAAAAACAAGGAATTAAATAGTGGAGGTTTGAAAATTGTGCAACATTTACCCATCAGAATTGATTAATTACATTCGCCCCCCTGTAGTTTTTGCAAAAAAAAGAATGAGAAATGGCCTTTGATCCAACGGTTGGGAGTAGGTTTTCTAGGTTTTCTTTTGAGATGGAGTTTTCTATCGATCCCATCTCTCTCTCTCTCTCTCTCTCTCTCTCTCTATATATATATATATATATATATATATATATATATATATATATATATAAATATATATATATATATATATATATATATATATATATATATATATATATATATATGTGTGTGTGTGTGTATATATGTGTATATATATGTATATATATATATATATATATATATATATATATATATATATATATATATATATATATATATATATATATATATATATATATATATATATATATATATATATGTATGTATATATATATATATATATATATATATATATATATATATATATATATATATATATATATATGTATATATATATATATATATATATATATATATATATATATATATATATATATATATATATATATATATATATATATATATATATATATATATATATATATATATATATATATATATATATATATATATATATATATATATATATATATATATATATATATATATATATATATATATATATATATATATATATATATATATATATATATATATATATATATATATATCATGAGGTGATGTGTACAATGATGTCATAATCAAAATCTGAAAATTGCAGGTTTTACATAGTCCATCTGTTAGTTCTCTTGGTAAAGGTTCAAGCAGCTCAAAGGGGAGAGCTTTGTTCAGGCCTTGCAAACATTGTGGGTTTAAAAATCATTTGTCCAAAAATTGTTCAAAGAAACCCAAATGTATCACATTTGAGTCCACTGAGCACACCTCTAGAGAACATAAGGAGACCATAGCTGTCCAAAAGACCAGAACTCAATTAAGGTCTCAAACTCCTTACAAGTCCTCTAGGAGGCCAGAACCCAAACCCAGAGACACTCCTCAGAGTTTCAGGCCATTTCCTCCTTGCAAATATTATGGCTTCTATGACCATCACTCTGATGAGTGTGAACACTATCCCGGATGTGACATCTGTGGTAGTATGTGTCACGAAACCAGAGATTGCAACCAAAGAGGGGGAGACAGGAACCAAAGAAGACCCAATGTCGATGGTCAGTGACAGCATTAACCCACTGGAAAGTGGGTTCATCATCAAAACTAATTTGGTTTTGTTATATCTATGCAGGAATACTTGAAGAAATCTTTTTGGTATCTGGATAGTGGGTGCTCCAGACATATGACAGGAGTTAAACACTATTTGCATAGATATAATAAGGAGTCTGGTCCCAAAGTAGTCTTTGGAGATGACTCCTCAGGGGCTACTGAGGGATATGGCTCAGTGGATTGTAATGGAATCACCTTTACAAGGGTCGCTTATGTCAATGGACTGAAGCACAACTTAATCAATATCAGTCAACTCTACGATGCTGGTTTCAAATTTCTGTTCACCAAGACCCAAGGAACAATCTTCAATCAAAATGATAATGTTGTCCTTATTGCACCTAGAAGAAGTGATGTGTATGTTATTTACATGACATCATGTCCAGAAGGAAACAACACCTGTCTCTTTGCCAAAGCCTCTGATAGTGAAAACTGGCTCTGGCACAAGAGACTTTCTCACCTTAACTTCAAAAACATCAACAAAGTGGCCAAGAAAGATTTACTCGTTGGGCTTCCCTCTCTGACCTTCAGCAAAGATAGACCCTGCTTAGCCTACGAAAAAGGGAAGCACCACAGAGCCTCATTTAAAACCAAACAATCATTCTCTATAAATAAGTGCCTCCATCTTCTTCATATGGACTTATTTGGACTAGTAAAACCTCAATCCCTCAATCACAACAAGTACACACTAGTCATTGTCAATGAATTCTCTAGATTCACATGGGTATTATTTCTTAAAAGAAAGAGTGATGCTGCTGAAAGAATAAAGAATAATGTCATTCATCAGAGAAATAGAGAACTTCAATGACTACATAGTTAAGGCTATCAAAAGTGATAATGGCACTGAATTCGAGAACCATGCCATGGAAGCCTTTTGTGATGAAAAGGGAATCTCACGGAACTTTTCAAACCCAGGCACCCCAGAACAAAATGGTGTCGCTTAAAGAAGAAACAGAACTCTCATAGAGGCAGCCAGAACAAGGCTCAGCGAATCAAGACTCCCCAAATAAATTTTAGGGTTAAGCGGTGTACACAACGTGTTACACACAAAACAGATCCATTATCGTGAACAGACATGGCAAGACCGCTTATGAAGTATATAGGAACAGAGCCCCTGATGTAAGCTACTTCCATGTATTTGGTTGCCCTGTTTTCATTCACAACTACAAGGATCATTTGGGTAAATTTGATGAAAAGTCAGACGATGGGTTCTTTCTTGGATACTCTCCTACCTACAGAGCTTTTAGAGTATTCAATATCCGCAGGCAAGAACTAGAAGAATTCATTCATGTTACCTTTAATGAAGCATATGATGTCATTACTCACACCAACTCAGATGACTGTGACATTGACTTCAATGAAGTTAAATCATATCCAAAGGATGATTTCTCAAATCCCAAGGAATCACCTCAAATATGTCACAAGGATTTCCCTTACGTTCATGCATTTGATCCTCATTCAATCTCTGACATCACTCTAGAGGTTGCTGTAGCTGAATTACTTACTCCACCACCCATAGAAGACAAATGTTGATCATATCTCTCCTATCTCTCTAACAGATGAAGAGACAATGGACGAAGAAATTATATATAATTAACCACCAGCATTCATTGACCCTAATGTGACTCCTTAACCTACAAAGACTCCTGCTCCTTAATCCAAATGGAGTAGAAACCAAGATATTCTTCTGGTGAATATTCTTGGTGAACCCTCTAAGGGAGTCACCACCAGAGGAAAGTTGAGATCCCCTAGAAACAGCCTCAGCAAATGAATGACTTTTCGCTGATTTTCTATCTGAATATGAACCAAAGAATGTTGTTGCAGCTTTACTGGATGAAGGTTGGGTTATAGCCATGCAAGAGGAATTGAATCAGATTAAGAGAAATAAGGTGTGGACTCTGGTAAAAGCTTTAACTGGAAAGCAAGTGGTTGGAACCAAATGGGTCTACAAAAACATAAGGAATAAAGCTGGCATGATAGATAAGAACAAGGCTAGGCTTGTGGTGCTGGGTTACAACCAGTCAGAGGGTATTGGTTATGATGAAACCTTCGCACCAATGGCCAGATTAGAAGCTATCAGAATCTTCCTAGCCTATGCAGCTTATATGGGTTTTATGGTTTACCAGATGGATGTAAAGAGTGTCTTTCTTAATGGAAAGCTTACAGAGGAAGTATATGTTAAACAACCCCCATGGTTTGAGAACAGTGACTATCCTAACCATGTCTACAGACTTCACAAAGCACTCTATGGGCTGAATCAAGCGCCTAGAGCCTGGTATGAAACTCTATCAAAATTCCTACTTGAAAATAAGTTTTTCAGAGGTACTATTGAACAAACCTTGTTCACTTATAGGTCCTAGGGTGATGTCATTATAGTATAGATTTATGTGGATGACATAATTTTTGGGTCAACAAACATTGCCTTGAGCAAACATTTTGCCAAAATTATGACCAAAAAATATGAAATAAGCATGATGGGGGAACTAACTTTTTTCTTGGGTTTTCAAATAAAACAAAATTCAAAAGGAATTTCTATTTGTCCAGAAAATATGTTAGAGATTTGCTTAAGGAGTATGATCTTTTTGATTGTGCATTAATGAAATTCCCCATGCTTCCTCCCAACAATTTGGGAGCTGATGACTCATGGGTCTCTGTTAATGAGACCTTATTAGGTCATTGATGTACCTCACTGCAAGCATACCATACATCCAATTCTCCACATGTCTCTGTGCTAGGTACCAAGCTAACCCCAAGGAATCCCACCTTGTAGTTGTTAAAAGAATTTTCAGGTACTTAAAAGGATCTCCCTCACTGGGTCTCTGGTATCCAAATGGATCAGGCTTCGACCTCAAAGCCTACTCAGACTCAGACTATGTTGGGTGCTACCTTGATAGAAAGAGCACCTCTGGGAGTTGTCAAATTCTTGGAGGAAAGTTGGTATGCTGGAGTGCAAAGAAAAAAAACTCTGTGGCCATGTCATCAGCTGAAGTTGAATATGTCGCTGCCGCTGGTTGCTGTGCTCAAGTTCTCTGGATGAAAAGTCAGTTGGCTGATTTTGGAATCAATTATGAAAAGGTTCACATATTCTGTGACAACACAAGTGCTATAGCCATCTCAAATAATCCGGTACTTCATTCCAGAACCAAGCATATTGACATCAGGTATCACTTCATCAGATGCCATATTTAAAAAGGTGATATTGAGCTTCACTTTATACCCACTGAATACCAGCTCGCTGATGTTTTTACCAAGCCTCTGGTTGAGCCAAGTTTTACTAGGCTGGTTGTTGAGCTGGGTATGCTCAATATCGGTAAATAAATCTGATAAGTGATCTCTATCTCTGGGCGTTAAGGGAATTGAATGTAACGAGGTAGTTATATTTCAATGGGAATTAATATATTCCAGTATTTAATTCAAATGATTTGCTTTTAATGTCAACAACTTTCCCGCTTTCTAAAGGGACAAAAATCACATGAAGGGTCAAGGGGTCCTACATTTTTCTCAAAAGGTAATCTTTGCATTAAATGCTTTAATTGGAAAACGGCAAAGCTTTTCACATACCCTTGACCCATTGTTATTTTCATCATCACAATTCATTATCTCACACACACACATACTGATCATCTCTCTCTAGTCCTTCAAACCTTCACTCAATCAACAACGGCGTCTTCTACAATAAACCCATCTTTCACCGTCTTGGCCGCATCTAACGTCGACTTCGGCATAAACGATGGAAAGATCGCACTTAACAGCTGTGTTTTACTTCTTGAACACAACAATCCACTCTACACACCGTTGTTGACCTACTTAAAGAAATCCCTATAGCTTAAGCCATTACAAGGGAACCTTCCACCTTCTACTCACAATACTTAAGGGAGTTTTGGTTCTTGGCTGAAGTTGACAAAACTTCTTCACACATCACTTTCAACCTTTCCACCCATCCACAACCTCTCACCTTCGACTTCACCACCTTTGCCAGGGTCATTGGACTAAACGTAAATGATGAAATGGCCGCTGTACCAAGCAGCACCACTATGAAGAAAGCGATGGTGACCCTACGTCCCCATGATGATGATGATAAACCCTTCACATCCCCAGCCTTCCAAAACAAATCCCTTATTAAGGTTAATTACTTCTCACCCATCTGGAGGACGTTGATGCTCTACATTGTCAAATGTCTGGGAGGGAACCAGGGATCGCATGATCAGCTAAATGGATCCCAGCTAGCCATTGCTTACAGCCTTATTTGGGGGCTAGACATAGGGATTGCCCATATTCTCTACACATATCTCATCACCAAGCTTGAGAACAAAGGGAAGAAGAATCGTCTGGCCACCATCAGCTACACCAGATATCTCTCTATCTCATTATAGAGGATTGATACTATGGTTTTGCAATGGGTTCAAAATTAATGTCTCAGAATCTCCTCGAATTGATCACAGCTAAAAGTGGAATGATTTGTTCTTGGTGACAAATAGTGGGTTTGATTTTCTATATTACTAAGAAGGTAAATGCGTAAGGTAAGTAAAAGTAAACTAGAAGCAATTAATTAATAAAAATAAAACTTGAATACAAATTAAATAAAACAGTAACATGAAATGACCTTAAAAGTGCTCTATTCGGAATAATTATCATGCATAATATGGTGCTATCCGGAATATTGAAGCTATACGGAATGTTGAAGCTTATGCGGAATAATCATGCTATTCGGAATATTGAAGCTATGCGGAATATTTGACTACCCGGAATAAAAAGTCCTACTCGGAATAAATAGTCCTACTCGGAATAAATGCTATTCGGAATATATTGGCTATCAGGAATAAAAATCCTACTCGGAATATCTAGGCTATGTGGAATAAATTACTCTATGCGGAAAAATCAAGCTATGCGGAATATTTAGGCCTATTCGGAATGTTTTACACTATACGGAATAAGTGGGACTATGCGGAATATTTAGGCCTATTCGGAATAAACAAACATTCCGAATAGAAGAAAAGTTAAGCAGACTATCCGAAATAAATAAATATTCCGAATAAGAGACAAAATAAGTAGACTATCCGGAATATACTGGGAATGAAGAACAGTAACAGACACAAGAACAGGGGAACACGAATTTAATAAAAATCAACCAAGTTTTTACCCAAATCTTAAAAAAATCTGATAACAAATTTTCTACTAACCATAAACATCAAATCCCAATCATAAAAACACAAAACCCATTAACTTTAGAAGATCAAAATCAATTAAATAAGAACTTAAGAACATTGAATAAAAAGATGAAGATGAACAAGATGAATGAAAGATTAAATGTAAACTTGTATTGATGATTAAGATTCAACAAACAAAATGGAAGGATTAAACTTACAAGATTCAAGAAGAAATCAAAGAAAATGAAAACCACTCCTTAAGGGAGATGGTTCTTCCTACGAACTAGGAGAAAATGTAACTGAAAAAAAAACTCCTCCAAAATGTGTGAGGGGTTTTCCTTATATAGGCTAGTGGTTGGTTGGTGAAGTGGGCTTTCTTCCTCTCTTCTTGTCTTCTCGTCTTTTCAGAAAAGTTGACGTTTTCGATTCTGATTCGGGATTTGTCGACGATTAAATTCAACTCGTCTTTTAATTTCTTCGTTTAATAGACTTGAGTTTCGTCGACATTTGTAAATCTTCCATCTTTGGTCCTTTTCTTCGATAAATCTTCAAATAGGCCCATTGACTTCAAATCTTTTGCATCTCTTGGACAATAGACTTCGTCTTGAGTCTTTTTCTTCGATAAAACCCGTGCAATCCCATGTTTTCTCCAATATTCACCCGGTTGGCTCTGAAAACACAATAAACACAAAAACCACGCATAATTCCAAACAAATGATATTAAACACGCGTTTTGGTCTTGTTTTAGTAAGAAATAAGTGGTAAAAGGATGGGTGTTTTCACACCTATCAAATCCCCTACACTTAACCATTGCCATGCCCTCATGCAATTCTTAGTGATAAAGCAATTTTACACTCTTCTCATAATCAATTAACCTTGGCCTTATTAAAATACTACTTAACAAAAATTAAAGTACTAAGAGAAATTAAAACTTTAAAGCCGACAAAAGGATAGAAAATAGCTACGTGGAAATAACTTCCAAAGAGATCTAAGACTTACATTAGGGCTTCGGTGCTGCGATGATTCATCACCCTCAAGTTTCACGTTCCCCAAACTAAGCTTAAAAACGAGATCATTGTCATTATAAGTTAGCAAATCAAACACTTACACACATGGCTTAATTATATGCTTAAACTCCCTTATTCCTAGGTGTATCTCTTATATTTTATTTTTGTCTTAGAATGATCATGAAGATGCATTTTTGGACTTATTTCGATAGTTTATTTAGGCTGAAATCAAAGTAGGACGATTTGATCAATAGTTAGCTAAAGGACAAAATCTCTTAAAACTGCTTCTCGGGATATCAAAAAGTTCATATCTTGGCATAACTCGGTTCACGATTTGAGACCTTTCTCGGGCCAATATTTGGCATGTACTTCATACTTCATATCTTCGAGAGACGTTCTTGAGATAATGGTCTTCTCTTCGTTAATATAGTTTCTTCACTTGGAGACTTTTGAGGGGTACTCCAACTTGGTGACCACGACTTCATGATTATTTCTTCAATCTCTAATTAGGATTTTGAGATACAACGATCCGCCTCCTTTTCGGACTTAGATCTATTTATCCCCATACCTTGTTAGGGTCTTTTCGGATAGACTTCTCCATGATCTTTATGGGAGTTAATTGCTTTTCGTCGTGAGTCTTGATCCTTCATATTGATTTTCGGTATAATGCTTTTCACATCACTTTGGATCTTCAGCAATAAAATGGAATCCTCATGCCTTGTTAGGGCCTTTTCGGACTCGCCAATCTTCGCGCCCCGCTTCATAAGTTATGCCTTGGCTATGAACTCTTATCATGACCGAGCAACTTTTAAACGATCTTGGGCTAGAAGCTAAGTAACCTTTCAAATCGTACGACCTTACTTATTGCAGATAAATTATTAGCAAGTGATGGGAGAATAGGCAAATAATTACACCAAGTGAGCTTGTGCAAGAATGCCGACTTATAATTGACTCTATCATTTCTCATTCTCCACAATTTAAAATCTCAAGTAATGAGACTCGTGGATGCTTAGCCTAATAAACCAATTAAGGTCTATATGGTTAAGGATACTAGCTAGAATAAACTTGGATAAGTCTATTCGGGTTGAGTCAAAATAATCGCAACGGGCCTAATATGTCAAAGATTTCAAAACTAGCTACACCACTTTATTAATATTTTTGACTTTATTGCAGGATATGTACATATGAAAGCAACGATAAAAATTTAAAAATTACGACTAAATGGCCTAAGTTAATAAAAAAATTGAAAAATGTTGAAAAAGATTATTTTCCGGTTAAATGAAGGCATTTTCATGGAAAAGTCCACTTAAACTTCGATAGAAGTCCCCCCTACACTTAAGATAAACGTTGTCCTCAATGTTTAAGCATGTGGGAAAAGTCCCCCGTACACTTATGACATTGTGCACGTTGGTTAAATCAAGCTAAGGAAGAGATGACTAACGTGATCAATTTCAAATGTGAGTATGAAGAAAATTGAATCACGATAGTTGAGAGATAGAACCGGATTTCGGATAACACGGGAGCACGATTCTTCAAAGGTTCCAAAAGTGCATTCATCCATGTAATCACATCACCACACAAAGACAAACACCTATAGAGGTCCCCTTACACTTAGGAGGTTAAAACGGAAAGGATAGATACTCGGGCTGCCTCCCGAGGAGCGCTTGTTTTTTATAACCGAGTCACGAGCCTGACTCGACCCAAAATTAGTTCATGGGGAACGTGGTGAGGGATGGAATCATCTCATGAGAGATGTCCTCACCAAAGTACAACTTGACTCGTTGGTCATTCACCATAAAATTAGGTCCATTAGGTTGAGCGAGCTCGAGAGTACCATATGGAAAAATTTGGGAAATGGTGAATGGGCCGGACCAACGAGATTTCAGCTTGCCCGAAAAGATTTTCAACCGAGAGTTAAAGGGTAAAACTTTGTCTCCAACTTGGAACTCTCGGTTCTTAATCTTAGAGTCGTGAATGAGCTTAGTCTTCTCCTTATAGATCAAAGAATTTTCATAAGCCTCATTACGGAGTTCCTTCAGCTCATTGAGTTGGATCTTGCGTAGGTCACCGGCTTTGTTGATATCAAAATTAGCCCACTTCAAGGCCTAGTAAGCCTTGTGCTCCAACTCAATGGGGAGGTGGCACGCTTTCCCGTACACGAGACGATATGGTGTGCAACCAATCGAAGTCTTGTATGCGGTACGAAAATCCCACAAAGCATCATCAAGTTTATCAGCCCATGAGGCACGATGCTCTCCCACGGTTCTTTCAAGAATTCGCTTTAATCCTCGGTTAGAGATTTCAGACTGGCCATTAGTTTGTGGGTGGTAGGCGGTGGAAAGACGATGATTTACACCATACTTAGGCATGACTCTTGCAAATTGGTCATTGCAAAAATGAGTCCCGCGATCACTAATAATGGCACGAGGCACACCGAATCTAGCGAATAGCGATTTCAAAAACTTACAAACCACCCTTGCGTCATTAGTAGGTAAAGCTTTGGCTTCAACCAACTTTGAAACGTAGTCAACGGCTACAAGGATGTATTTGTTTCCTTTAGATGAAGGGAATGGCCCCATAAAGATTTCACATTCTTGAATGAAATTCTGAGGCATCTCATCTTTATGTGTGATCTTGCCTTGTTTTTGGCAAGCATCACAACGTTTAACCATCTCGTGAGCATCACGATAAATGGTGGGCCAATAAAATCCCGAGTCAAACACTTTTTTGGCGGTGTAGTTGGGACCAAAGTGACCACCGGTGGGTCCTTTGTGGCAAGTGTCAAGGATTTCTAAAGCTGTCGGTCCATCAACACATCGGCGAATAATCAAATCGGCACATTGTTTGAACAGATACGGGTCATCCCAAAAGTAAGTCTTAATATCTTTGAAGAACTTCTTCTTTTGTTGGGATGTTAGCCCGTCAACGAGAATTCCACCCGCCAAGTAATTTTCAATGTCCGCAAACCACGGGGTTTCATCAGAAGTCGAGTTGATAGACATTAAGGTCTCCAGGGGAAAAGAGTCATTGATCTCTTTGTTCGGATGTTCCCCTTGGTAAGGATCCTCAAGTCTACTGAGATGATCCGCGGTTAGGTTTTCAGCTCCTTTCTTATCGCGAATTTCGATTTTAAATTCTTGGAGTAGCAAAACCAAGCGAAGAAGTCTTGGTTTGGAATCTTGTTTAGTTAACAAGTACTTCAGCGCGGAATGATCGGTATAAACGATTATGGTAGAAAGGACAAGATAGGGGCGGAACTTTTCAAAAGCATAGACAACAGCTAAAAGCTCTTTTTCGGTTGTCGTGTAATGCAATTGAGCCCCCGTCATTGTCTTGCTAGCATAGTAGATTGGTTGGAAGTGTTTGTTCACTCTTTGGCCCAAAACCGCTCCAATAGCATAGTCGCTAGCATCGCACATCAAATCGAAAGGCAGCTCCCAATTAGGGGTAACCAAGACGGGTGCCTTAGTTAGCTTATCCTTAAGCAAGTTGAAGGCTTCAATACACTCGTTGGAAAAAATAAAAGGAGCATCCTTTTCTAAGAGGTGGGTCATCGGGCGAGCGATTTTAGAAAAATATTTGATAAAGCGACGGTAGAAGCCCGCATGACCGAGGAAACTTCTCACACCCTTCACGGTTGAAGGTGGAGGCAACTTAGAAATAACATCGACTTTAGCACGGTCTACTTCAAGACCGGCTTTGGAGATCTTGTGTCCTAGCACGATGCCCTCTTTTACCATGAAATGGCATTTTTCCAAATTAAGAACAAGGCGAGTGTCTTCACACCGCTTAAGCATACGTTCTAAATTGGCAAGGCAAGCAGAGAAAGAATTTCCATAAACCGAGAAATCATCCATGAATACTTCCGTAGTGTCTTCCACCATGTCATGGAAGATAGCCATCATACACCTTTGGAATGTCCCAGGAGCATTGCATAAACCAAAAGGCATGCGTTTGTAAGCAAATGTTCCGTAGGGACAAGTGAATGTGGTCTTTTCTTTTTCTTTGGGATCGATGGGAATTTGAAAATACCCGGAGAAACCGTCTAAGAAGCAGTAATAGTCATTACTCGTAAGACGCTCGAGCATTTGATCCATGAAAGGAAGAGGAAAGTGGTCTTTTCTCGTGGCATCATTGAGCTTGCGGTAGTCGATACAAACTCTCCACCCAGTAACGAGACGAGTGGGAATCAACTCGTTGTGTTCATTGGAAACAACGGTTATTCCGCCCTTCTTGGGCACACAATGGACGGGACTTACCCACGGCGAATCCGAAATAGGGTAAATCAAGCCGGCATCAAGAAGTTTGATAACCTCTTATTTGATGACGTCATGAATACGAGGATTAACCCTTCTTTGGCTCTGGATTGCAGGTTTAAAGTCATCTTCCATGAGAATCTTGTGAGTACAAAAGTTCGGATCAATTCCGCGGATATCAGAAATTTTCCAAGCAATTGCCTTCTTATGATCTTTAAGCACGGCGATGAGGCGAGATTTTTCTTCTTCTTTCAAGTCCTTCGCGATGATGACGGGCGACTTCTTCTCTTCTTCAAGGAACACATACTCGATATGGGGCGGCAACTCCTTAAGTTCTAAATCTGGAGGATTTTCGATGGGAGGCGTTTTCAAAGTCGTAGCATCGATAACAATAACCGTGGGAGATGGTGGAGCAATTATGTCTTCTTTAAGAAGGTTCTGAATGAGGCGAAGATCGTCATCCCAATTGGTGGGGGAATCGTCATGTTCTAAGTTCACATCTCCCATGGTGGCTTCCAAATCTTTCCAAAGGAAATCACTTTCTCCAAATAGAGATAGTGATGAATCAATAGAGGAAACGGTCTCAAGATTGGGAAGAGAGGTAGGAATACTTTTACAAGCATCTTTGAAGTGTTCTTCACAAGCCTCATCAAGAACGTCAATACAATTAACACTCTCGTATGAATAAGGCTGTTTAGAAAGCTTTCCCATGTTGAAGACAATTTTATCGTCACCCATTCTCATGATAAGCTCACCGGCTTCAACATCGATGAGAGTGCGACCGGTCCTCAGGAATGGACGTCCCACGATTAAGGGAACATGAGGGTCCATCTCGTAGTCGACGACGACGAAATCGGCAGGAAAAGTGAATTTGTCGACTCCTACAAAGACGTCTTCGGCTATCCCCACTGGATAAGCAACCGTACGGTTAGCTAATTCCAAAGTCATTTTGGTGGGGACTAGATCAGGGAGAGATAATTGCTTCCAAACGCTTAGAGGCATTAAGTTAATATTGGCACCTAGATCGGCTAGGGCCATGCAATTCTCTACTCCCGGGAAGTTGCAAGGGATTAAGAAACGACCCGGATCACCAAGCTTGGTTGGCAATTTCCTTAAGAGCACTGAAGAGAAATTCTCATTAAGTTGGGTGTTAGCAATATCAAGAAGCTTCTCCTTGTCGCTAAGAATATCTTTGAACATTTTCTCATATTTAGGCATGTGAGCGAGAGCCTCAGCGAAGGAGATGTTAAAATTCAATTGTTTAAACATTTTGAGAAAGTTCGAAACATGAATATCATCCTTGCTTTTGAGCTTCTCTTTCCTCAACCTTGAGGGATAAGGTATGTCGGAAGAAGAGGAAGTCTTTGGGAGAATAGGATCACTCACATCCTTGGGTGGAGGAGGGGTAGAAGTAAGAGGTGGAGAAATTGAGGAAGTAGAAGGATGAGGAATAGGAGCAGGTGACTCGTTCTCCTTAGTCACAATCACCGGTGGAGGTATAGGAAGCTCGGGTTCCTTGGTACCTTTGCCACTGCGAGTGGTGATTGCTTTCATCTCCCCTCTTGGATTTGCAACGGTGTTACTCGGAAGAGTACCCGAAGAAGAGGATTGATTACCTTGGAAGAATCCAGCCATCATGTTACTTAAGTCATTCGTTTGACTTGCCAAAGTATTTCTCATATCAGCTCTCAGATCGTTCCCTTGTTTCACCATGTCTGCTTTCAAGTTGAGAACTTCCCGCTGGAGATTTTCCACGATCACATCATTGGTCCTCATGTAGGTTTCAACATCTTGATGTAATGCGGTGGGTTGGTTGGTAGGAGGAGCATGGTAGGCGGGTGGTTGATAAGCAGGTTGTTGGTAAAATTGGTTGTTTCTTTGAGGTGGATATGGTTGTTTATGAGGTGGTATGTATGGTGCACGAGGTTGTTGTTGTTGAGGAGGGCGATTTGGGTTTTGTTGTTGGTTTGGGTTGTTAGGATGAAAACCGGGTGGTGAGAGAAAGTTGTTCGAGCGGTAGCTAAGCAAGTTGCGGTCACCTTGAGGACGAGCTTGATAAGCGGCCGGAGGATAGGTACCGTATGCTGCATTAACATTCTCAGATGGATAGTCTTGGGTGGCGGTACAAGTGGTGTAAGAGTGAGGACCCCCGCATATCTCACATGGTTGGCTGACAGCATTGACTTGAGCGTTTTTAGCGTTGATGCTGTTGGTGTTGCTGGCGGTTTGGGTAGCAAGCGATTCAAGAAGCGCAGTGATTTTGTCAAGTCGCTTGTCGTTGTCACTAGTACTAGCACTAGCAGCATTGGTCCGCACACTCTTGGTTTGCACACGAGACTTATTCTCAATGATATCCCAAGCAGCATTGGAAGTCTTAACCAAAATATTACCCCTCGAGGCACTGTTTAGTGAATCTTGGTCATTCATGCTTAAACCATTGTAAAAAGTATTAATTTGGTGCACTTTGGTAAAACCATGTTGTGGGCACTATCTTAAAAGATCTTTGAAACGGTCCCAAGATTCACTAAAATACTCATCGTACTTTTGTTCAAAATTAATGATTTCATTCCGCAAAGCGGTAGTACGAGAGAGTGGGAAAAAGTAGTTGATAAATTTGGTCTCCAAATCCGTCCATGTCAGAATACTTTGTGGCGGTTCCTTAGCAAGCCAATGGCGGGCTTGTCCCTCTAGGGAGAAAGGAAAAAGTTGTAAACGGATTACCTCTTGTGGAACACCATTGAATTTGACCGTATTCGTGAGTTGCAAGAATCTCTTGATGTGGTCATGTGGATCATCAATGGTACGCCCCAAGAATGGTTGAGCAGAGACCATCTGGATAAAGCCGGATTTGAGCTCAAAATTGTTGGCTGCAATCGCGGGTATGACAATTAGATCATTGTTGCCATCTACATGTGCTTGCAGAAGTTCAATCATCGGGCGATTATCCGGTAACGGTTCATTGTTGTTGTTATTATTGTTGTTGAGAGGTGGGTTGTTATTGTTGTTGTTATTATTGTTGTTGAGAGGTGGGTTATTGTTGTTGTTTTGTACACCGGCCATGTCTAAGTCTTCGAGAGGCTCGGGCTCTTGATAAGACGTTGATCGTGTACGCATGCACCTGCAAAAGAACTAACAAAGCAAACAAGAAATATTTTTGGTTTTTATGGTTTTTTAAATTTTTTGTATTTTTGAAAATTTTGTATTTTTTAGGGTTTTTGAAAATTTTTATGAAAAAGTAACGTTCACGGCGAACGGATCCCAAAATCCAAGTTCTCACAAAAAACTGTTGATCTTAACGAGAAGAGCCGGCAGCGGCGCCATTTGATACTATGGTTTTGCAATGGGTTCAAAATTAATGTCTCGGAATCTCCTCGAACTGATCACAGCTAAAAGTGGAATGATTTGTTCTTGGCGACAAATAGTGGGTTTGATTTTCTATATTACTAAGAAGGTAAATGCGTAAGGTAAGTAAAAGTAAACTAGAAGCAATTAATTAATAAAAATAAAACTTGAATACAAATTAAATAAAACAGTAACATGAAATGACCTTAAAAGTGCTCTATTCGGAATAATTATCATGCAGAATATGGTGCTATCCGGAATATTGAAGCTATTCGGAATGTTGAAGCTTATGCGGAATAATCATGCTATTCGGAATATTGAAGCTATGCGGAATATTTCACTACCCGGAATAAAAAGTCCTACTCGGAATAAATAGTCCTACTCGGAATAAATGCTATTCGGAATATATTGGCTATCCGGAATAAAAATCATACTCGGAATATCTAGGCTATGCGGAATAAATTACTCTATGCGGAAAAATCAAGCTATGCGGAATATTTAGGCCTATTCGGAATGTTTTACACTATACGGAATAAGTGGGACTATGCGAAATATTTAGGCCTATTCAGAATAAACAAACATTCCGAATAGAAGAAAAGTTAAGCAGACTATCCAAAATAAATAAATATTCCGAATAAGAGACAAAATAAGTAGACTATCCGGAATATACTGGGAATGAAGAACAGTAACAGACACAAGAACAGGGGAACACGAATTTAATAAAAATCAACCAAGTTTTTACCCAAATCTTAAACAAAACTGATAAAAAATCTTCTACTAACCATAAACATCAAATCCCAATCATAAAAACACAAAACCCATTAACTTTAGAAGATCAAAATCAACTAAATAAGAACTTAAGAACTTTGAATAAAAAGATGAAGATGAACAAGATGAATGAAAGATTAAATGTAAACTTGTATTGATGATTAAGATTCAACAAACAAAATGGAAGGATTAAACTTACAAGATTCAAGAAGAAATAAAAGAAAATGAAAACCACTCCTTAAGGGAGATGGTTCTTCCTACGAACTAGGAGAAAATGTAACTGAAAAAAAAACTCCTCCAAAATGTGTGAGGGGTTTTCCTTATATAGGCTAGTGGTTGGTTGGTGAAGTGGGCTTTCTTCCTCTCTTCTTGTCTTCTCGTCTTTTCAGAAAAGTTGACGTTTTCGATTCTGATTCAGGATTTGTCGACGATTAAATTTAACTCATCTTTTAATTTCTTCGTTTAATAGACTTGAGTTTCTTCGACATTTGTAAATCTTCCATCTTTGGTCCTTTTCTTCGATAAATCTTCAAATAGGCCCATTGACTTCAAATCTTTTGCATCTCTTGGACAATAGACTTCGTCTTGAGTCTTTTTCTTCGATAAAACCCGTGCAATCCCATGTTTTCTCCAATATTCATCCGGTTGGCTCTGAAAACACAATAAACACAAAAACCACGCATAATTCCAAACAAATGATATTAAACACGCGTTTTGGTCTTGTTTTAGTAAGAAATAAGTGGTAAAAGGATGGGTGTTTTCACACCTATCAAGGATATTCTTGGTGAAACCTACATCAATGATGAACTTCACTCTTTCTCTCCCTTTCACATCACACCAGCATCGCTAAAGACTCCCCTAGAGGATGAGGTGCCTCTCACAAGGCACATGCTAAAGGTAGCTGGGCTACTTGCACCTGAAGAAGGAGAGCCCTTGATCCCTCATCTTGAGGTGAATGCTGAAAGTCTGACTGACAAGTCTTTGTCTAAGACCTCTGTGCAGTCTACTTCACGGCCCAAGGTGCTGAAAGAAAAGAAGAAGAAGAGGAAAGAAATCCCCCTTTCCTCTGAAGCCCTTTCTGTAAATCCATCCAAGAAGACCAAGACTAAAAAGAACCCATCCCCTACTCTGGTGGATGAGGAAAGAGTGCCAACAGCTGACAAACAACCTATGTCTAGTGTCTCTAAGTCAGCAGAGACGACTAAGAACCCTCTCGACGCTGATATCACTCAAGTATTAGTTTGCCTTTATTTTAATTCTTCTTGGAGGTTCACAAGCAATCACTCTCAAAAGTCTGTAAGAGAGAGTGATGAAGTTTAGGGTCTGCCTCAACCTATAGAGTGTCTGTGTCAGCACCTAGATCTCATAGGTTATATGTACACCCTGTCTCTGCACTAGGAAATGACTCATTTGTGCTCATAACACACCCCGATGATCCTTCACCCTCTGGATTGTGCTCTTGCTAATAACAACTTGAGTACATTATAGGTCCCGACCGAGAGTCTCTGAACTTCACTCAGTCTCTGGGTCCCCTAATAACAAAAAGAGTCCCAAAGAATTTATTCTTTTGGGGAGGCTGAATAATCACCCTTAGTCTTCCTAGGGGCAGCGATACAAGGCGACCTTTACCCTCAAATAATTTACAAGTTAAAAGAGTCCTAAGGAGCAATCCCTCAGGGGGAGATGGATAATAACACCCAGCTATCCTAGGGGCAGATAAAGGCCACCATTCCCATATCATGTCTCACAACTAAAAGATTCCCAAAGAGCAATCCTTCAGGGGGAGCTGGATAATCACACCCACCTATCCTAGGGGCAGCGAACAGCGACCATTCACCATATAATGTTTCACAAATCAAAAGAGTCCCAAGGAGTAATCCTTAAGTGGGAGCTGGATAATCACACCCAACTATCCTAGGGGCAGCGAATGGCGACCCTTCGCCACTTTTTATTCACAACAAAAGAGTCCCAAGGAGAAATCCTTAGGGGGGCTGGATAATCACACCCAGCTTTCCTAGGGGCAGCGAATGGCGATCCTTAATTTTATTATAAATTCACCAACAGGGTACTAACAACTTTCATAACAGGAATTTAATCTTCATGAGGAACAGCTGAACGATGATGCATTCACCTATGCTGGTGATGACTTTGTTGAAGCCTCTACCATTTATCTCTCTTCTGTGTCTGACATCGAATCCATGCCTGATGACGAAGTGTTTATTATTGAAGATCACTCAGGATTTGAAGACATGGAAGCTGATGACGATCAAGTGTCATCAACAGAGCTGAAACCTATCCCATTCCCATCCATGATCAATGTTCAAGAACTTGCTGCCAAGCAGCTATGGGAACAGTGGCCCATTCCCCTAAACCCAGTTCCATTCCCCACTTTGCCAAATGTTATGGAACTGGGGGCAAGGAAGCACTGGGAATACTTGTAGAACCTCAAGCCAACCCCTACTCCAAGAATGAAAAATGTACAAGAGTTGACCGCTGAAGATCTATGGGTTCAGAGGGGAGATATCAGCATCACTAAGCCCATTGTCACAAATGTTGTCCTCCTCTCTGAAATTCAAACTCTCACCTACGTTGCTGAGGAACTCACCACCAACCTAGAGACTTCCCTGACTTCTTCTATGGAATCCTCTCTGACATCACTGCTTTTGCAATTGCTGGGAACTGCTTTGCAAACACACCTCCCAGAGGTCATGAATCAGAGTCTTCAGCAGTATATGCCCTGTGTCCTCACAGCAGCGGTCAAGGAAAATGTCGCAGCAATTGCCAAGGCTTCTGAACCGTCAAGGCAACTTCTTCAAAAACTCTTACAAGAAGAAATTAAGGAAATCTGTCTCTTTGTCCATCAAGAATTCCTTAAGTTTAACAAAGCAGGATCAGGCACATATACCTCTAGCGATGTGCCTGAGGGGGGAAATTCTGCTATCTCCACCTCTGATGAAGAAGAAGATTCTCTATCTAAGGGGGAGCAGCTACCTAAACAACAAAAACCCACAACTCAACCAATGATATCAATGATCCCCACACCAACACCAGTCAGATCCTTTAAACCCACCACTAAAGTGGCAAAGGACAAAGGTAAAATTATTGCCACTGAGGAGCCAGTGACAACCCTGCACTCCTTGAAAGAAGAAGGAGGATCCAACAATAAGGTCTCTGACCTCAACAAATTTAGGAGTGCTGATGAGCCACCCATGACTCTTGAGCAAGCCAGAGCCCAAATGATCGAACAGAAAAGGCTTGCTGATATCAAGGTTGCTGAGCTCAAGAGCAAGGAGGCACTGGAGAAAATCCGCTCACCCTCTACCAAGGAAGCTCAGCTCAACAAACTTAAAGAACTTGAAGCAAAAAGAAACAATCTTCGAAAAGAGTATGGGAAGATTGTTAATCAGAGAGCTGAGCCTGGGCTGATCACCAAGTTCAACTGTTTCACTGACAAGGATAAAAAGGTGGTCATGACCTTATACAGAGACAACCAGATAACCAACTATAAGGTCAGCAATGACTTAAAACTCAAAGATTTAGGTCTCTCAGAGTGGATGGAATTATTGTCTCTTGTCCAAAAGAAGACTGGACCAGGTGCAGTCCAAATGATGAAAAACATACAAGCTAAGCTCAACTGGGTAAGAGACACTGCTAAGAAGCTGAAACTCCCTCTGCCTCCCCAATTATCACAACAACAACAACAGACACAAGGACAAAGAAAAAGAAAGAACCCAATGGGGCCCCTTGTAGAGAAACTAGTCACTGAAGATGTTGTTGTAGATGGAATGTACAGAAACCTTGTACTTCCAAAGGAGATCACAAAGCCCATAGGTGGACAAGTCTATTCCGAACCAGAGAAGGGAATTGTCTTTATGAGTGACAATTGTGAATACTGCTTTCAGAGGATGAATGAACTACACCTGGCTTCAACTATCCAACTCATCAGACTCAAACAAGGCATCTTGAGGAACTGTAAACGAGCCAGCGATTTTAAGTTCGTGATTGAGCTGATCATTAACTCTAGAGCTGATTAAGTTGAAGCATAGAGAATCTGTGACCAAGGCCTCGATCGCTGAAGAATCTTTTTAATTTCTATTTTTATTACACCACTGGGTGTCTTTGTAATAGGCTAGGTTCTTTATGTTTAATAAAACTCTGAGGTATGTTTGTTAAATTATGTGTAAGAAGAAGCTGTGTACTCACTTACAATAATTTCAGACTTAGTATAATTTGTAAACAAATAGGGGGAGATTGTTGGGCAAATGAAAGTTTTAACTATGGCCCAGCCTAGATTTTTTAAAATTAGACTAAGTGTTACTGGTCGCTGAGAGGACCAGCTACAGAGACCAGACCAGCGGAAGGCAAAGCCTCAACTGGCACACCAGGATGATTTAAGTCAAAGACAACGTCAGAGAAGTCGAAGATTATCTGAAGTCATACTCACCAGCGATTATGAATAGAGGGAATGTAGAAGGTGTAAAACCCGCATATAAATCCCTAGAACATTACGTACATGAAATTTCGTATAAATTTAAAATTTACGATTATTTAATAATACGACACGCGATACGTATATTTAACACGACTACTACGTATATTATTTTAGTACGACAAATAAATACGTATTTTATTATTATTAATATACGACATGTACTCACGTATACTAAGAAGAACCACAAAATAAACAAATACACGAACGCGCGTACGTATTTAAATAAACGCGAATAGACACGAATATATAACACAACTATTATTTACGAATATTAAATTTAACACGATAAGTACTACGAATATAATTAGGTATGTATAACATGTATAATGATAACGATAAAATTTACGACAATTAAAACACGACTACGCGTAACATTTAACGAGTCGCAAAAAAAAATTAAAAACAAGAAGAAGGGGGTTTTAGACCGGCTGTTTCGACAGGAAAAGAGAAAGGGAGATGGGGCGAGGCCCATGTGTGTTACAAACCGCCTCCAACAAGAATAAAGAACGGGGAGGAGTTGTTTTTTTGTTGGGTTGACATTAAATAACAAGACAGAAACCCTAAATACTACACAAAACAGGTCGATCGTTAGTCTTTTTCTTCTTTTTCCTCTTGCCGTCGACTGCTCCCCAAGGAAACAAGAAACACGATCGTGAGTTTTATCAGGAACAAAGTTAAATTCGTTCATTGTTTTAACCCTAAACACGAATCAAGCATTTATGGAGTATGATCTTCTTCACGTTTTCATCTTCCACGTTATTCTTTGTTGCATTACTAGACGTGAGGTACGGATATTCCTTCCTTCAGTATGGACAATTCCCTTTGCATTCTTGATTAGGTTTTCCCGTTTGCAGCCATCTGTTTAACCTGTAGTCATGTCTCTTAAAAACGTCAGGAAATGTTATGTTTATTTTATTGCCTGAGCTATATACACGCATGCCATGTTTCACCTAGTTACGGAGGTACCGTAACCATAGCACTAGAGGCACCGCTATTATGACTCTTCTGCGGCGAGAATGATTGATCGCAGCGTCCCTTTACAAGTTTGGCCTTTATTATTATTATCATGTGGGATGAATGGGTGCATCCTAGTTACATGTTGTACAAGAATTTCCTGGTGAATGTGGTGTGTGCCTTGCATCCTTCACAAGGAGCTGATCCCTCCTACCCAGACTATTATAATCAGAGGTAGCCCCTCTAATAGCATGACGAGGTCACCCCTCCATGTATTCATTCACGTTGATATATTTCATGACCTATATCAGCTCTTTGGTATTTAAATTACAGTTTTCATGATTAAACAGCAGACTTTCAGTATTAACATGAACATGAGACTTTTTCAGAATAAACCAGTTTATTACATGTCACCAGGTTTCTAGGACTTACATTATTCCGCTGCACTTTCATTGTCATGTTTTCATTTCAATCTTTACTTATGTGTATGCTATTCCATATTATGTCATATATCCGCACACTGAGCGTATCGCTCAGCCGTTTTCTCTTTTCATGTCCCCCAAATGGCAGGTACCCAAGGTCAGACAGGAGCATGGAGAGGTTGTGCATAAGATGGGAGCTATTTTATGTTTCTGTTCCTTCTGCATTACATTTACTTTATGCTTTGTTTATGAGTTTATGTTTGGGAGCCGATGTTTGATTTCGGTTAACCCTTATGGTCATGTAATGTTTTAGGACATTTACCTTGTATGCTTTGATGTCACGCCATAAATATCTTGTAACGGGCCATTTATCTAAATGGGGTGTTACAATTATGGTATCAGAACCAAGGTTTCGACCCGTAGGCTCTAAAACTTGACCTGTGACTAGTGGGTAGTCACCGGAAGCTTCCGAAGCCAACGCTTGTTATTCCACGTATCGATATTTTCAACACTTTGATGTTTTAACCATGATGTTTTCCCTTGAAGTTATTTTTACTAATATGGATTGAACAATCGTCATCCATACTTAGTACATGTCATTGTTTTATGCATGATGTTTTCTTGTGGATTTTGACTAGTATGGACTGGACCACAGTAGTTCATACTTAGTCATACGTTTTCCGTTAGGTTTAGACAGTTGTTTTTAATTCATTCATTTCATGAATTCATTGCATGTATCATTGTAGCAGGAATTTTGACTAAGTAATGGTTGGTACAGGACTGGCCCTATTTAGTCGCATGTGCTTTTATCGAAACTTTGTGTTTGTTTTGTGGACCGACCCATAGGCGTCCACACTTGTCTTTTGTTTTGTGAACCCACCCATAGGCGTTCACTCATGTACATATCATCATATTTATTAACCATGCATTTTAAACTGTTTCATGCATTATAAACTGTTTCATGCATTATAAACTATTTCACGTATCTTTTATGTTTATGTCGTATTATATTGAGTCATACTTATAATTTAAGTTGCATTGTTTTGCATTGTGAAACGACTCCTAGTCGTCTACACTATTAACCTTCGAATTTATCTCATTACAGTCATAACTTTTTCATGTCCCCTCATTTATTTGTTATGTCTCCATATGTCAAGTATGTTTTCATACTATCATGGTTAACTTCGTCTTCATGCTGATTATATTTTATGCTCCTTCATGTTAATTTTGTCCCATGTTTCTTCATGATAGTTTCATCTTCATGATAATTATGTTTCATGCCTCGTTATGTAAATTATGTTTTCATCATGTTGATCATGCCCTAATGCTAGACATTGATGGATTTCATTTAATCCTTCTTTTATGATAGTCATGGTTGGTTTTCATTAATTATGCTTTCATGCAAATCATCGTTGAATTTTGTTTAACCATCCTTTTGGTGTTTGCTCTATGCAACCAGAATGATGTCTACGCTAATATTGCTAGGCTACCAGGATTACTCACTTCAGTTCGGTTTCCTAACCGTTTGATCAGTTTTTCCTTTTAAATCACGTCAGATGGTGACACCATATCGATCATCTCATGTGCGTTCACGTGAACTCGATGTATAGTATTCCATGTGTACTCCATGTACCATACTCCATATGTAATCCATGTACCACGTTCCACGTGTACTCCATGTACCATATTCCATTGCACTACACGTGTCGTAATCCATGTGTATTTCATCTACAAATACTCCACGAGTATTTTCTAGTCGATTCTAAATCATCTCAGACGTATTCCACTTGTTGATATTCTACAAGATGCTGATGCTGCTCATAGCTTGGGAATGTTACTAAATGTTGATGCTGCTGATTATTTGGAGACGCTATGAGATGCTGATGATGTTCACAACCTGGAGATCCTACAAGACGAAGACAAATGCGCTAGATCAAAGCGATCGGACGAGAAGATGCTTCACCACCAGACGACTTCCATCACAATCCACGTCCCTATCTTTCAGTTATATGTCACACGTCAACCAATTTGCCTTTTCAGTCATATGAGTGAGAACCGATACCAGCCGGCCACTCAGCTGAATAGTTATATGAATCACCGTCATGAGAATGACCATCATGGAACTGACAGACAAGACGATAGTAACCACTACTGTGACAACAACTATTCTAGCAATCCCAACAGAACACCAATCACAGACGTAACCAGAAACACAAAGGTCAGCAGTCCAGTAGATCCACCAACTCTGGCATTTTAACCACCATTTTCATTATGATTTCTACTCATATGTCAAGAAATCGGTCAAGACACATGTCTCATGTATATGTACTGAAGACACATGTCAAGACACCAGTCAAGACACATGTCACATGTATAGTTCTCAGGACATGAGTCAAGACACACGACTCATGCATAATTTCTGAACTCGGCCTCAGTGATTCAAGGTACCTTTCCAAGGGTATACTTATTCTGGTATGCCATGCACAAACCAGGTCACTAAATTTCAGTATCATCTCTGACTTATTGTTCATAGTTGGTCACGTAGTGTTCGTTCCGTATGAGACGGACGAAACACATTTAGTGAAATCTGCCACATTTACTTTGTGTGCTGACACGACACTTTCATTTCACAATTTCATATTCGGATATTCATGTCAATCTAAGAAGCCATTATATCACCCAGATAAATATAGACTTTCAATTCAGGTTGACGACAAGACTTTTCATTTCTCCAGTAAATCATTATTCGTACTAGATTATATTCAGTGATGTTCAGAGTCCTGAATACATTCAGCATGGGTTTATCACCACGAAAATCTGTGAATTTTTTTTCTTCTATTTTACAGGCATGTGTTATTGGCTACGATAAATTTTAGCTATCATTTATGACACGACTTCCGATATTCTTATTCATTAATCCGTTGATTATTTCAGAATTTCCCAGATATATTACCAGAAGAAACTACCAATCATACCACCATTTATAGTTGTATTTCCATTCCAAGTATTATTAAGCAATCCAATCAACTACCAGACCATAAACACTTTACAAGATCGGTTTATGATAAGGCTATCTAAAGCTGTGAGTGTAAGAGCGGGACACTTCCGTGACTGTTCTTCGCACACGTTATGGTCATTAAGAACTCATCCTTGTGCTTTTTAGTTCACGAATGCCAGCAGTAATTGAGGATTTAAGAAATCAAATGTCCATGAACTCTGGAAAAGTTCGTTATTCTATTCATTGCTAACACTATGACCTTCTTTAAGTTTAGAAGAGTACGAAGACCATCTTCGCTCTATGTTACAAGACTTATAACGGAGGAATTTCACGCTGAAATTTTCTTGTACGAATTTTGTTGGTTACAGTGACAAGCTGAATCACATTGTTTTTACGATAAATTTTACCATGGCTATGCCTACGCATAAAGGAGAAAATCCTTCACCTAACTTATGTGTTTCAGATAATCTCATGCTAAGACATGTTAAATTCTACCTAGACTCATAGCTTTCCAATTGCTATGTATCCAGATCCTAGCAGGATGTATCATGATATTACCCATATTTTGGTGGAGGGGCCTGAAACAAGACGTAGTTATGTTCATATCTAAATGCCTGACTTTTCAGCAGGTTAAGATAGAACACCAACACGCTTACAGTCGTTTCAACCTTTAGAAATATTTGAATCGTCATTCGACAATTTAACCAATCCTACATGTCTTCTTTCATCCGAAAGGAGTGCACATTAGCAGACTATCAGCTATTTTCCAGCCGATGCTCATACGATTACAAGGCACTATTGCAGATATCAGATCAGATAAGGGTTCACGTTAGCGTTCACGATTTTTGTCCACGTCTATATTTTCTTTCATTTTATGATTGGCTTTTCACTTCCACGTTCATGACATCATTCGCGTTCATGATCATATCCTATCTTACGATATACGTTCACTTTTCATTCTAGAAGGAATTGCAAAAGACTTGGGAGGCCAGACTCAAGTTTAGTATGACTTTCCGTCTTCAGAACAACTTTTCACGTCACATTTCATGTCTCAGCTCGTATCATTGATTTTACCTCCTCAGTTATTGCACGTTCACGATATGTTCCCATGTCATGTTTACCCAACGTTCTCATGTCATGTTCACGATATTTTGCACGTATTCTCACTCACCATATGTTCTCATATTTCATGTACCATATCTCCAAGTATCACGTTCACAATTATTCACGTATCACGTTCAAAATTTTTCACGTGCTACGTCTCAATATGTCTCACGCATCAATGCTTTGTGTATGCCTATACCAGTGAGAATGATATTTAGCATCATATCGTTCATGTATCTTTTCATGTTATTTCTTATCCTCTTTTCTTCAATAAGTTCATATATGTTCCTTCAGTCACGTCATGTTCCATGTTCTCTACGGTCACGACACGTTCATGTCCCTTCCAGGATATCATATCTCTAATTCGAGGACGAATTATTCTTTTAGAGGGGAAGAGTTGTAAAACCCGCATATAAATCCCTAGAACATTACGTACATGAAATTTTGTATAAATTTAAACTTTACGATTATTTAATAATACAACACGCGATACGAATATTTAACACGACTACTACGTATATTATTTTAGTACGACAAATAATTACGTATTTTATTATTATTAATATACGACATGTACTCACGTATAATAAGAAGAACCACAAAATAAACAAATACACGAACGCGCGTACGTATTTAAATAAACGCGAATAGACACGAATAATTAACACAACTATTATTTACGAATATTAAATTTAACACGATAAGTACTACGAATATAATTAGGTATGTATAACATGTATAATGATAAGGATAAGATTTACGACAATTAAAACACGACTACGCGTAACATTTAACGAGTCGCGAAAAATAAATTAAAAACAAGAAGAAGGGGGTTTTGGGCTGGCTGTTTGGACAGGAAAAGAGAAAGGGAGATGGGTTGAGGCCCATGTGTGTTACAAACCACCTCCAACAAGAATAAAGGACGGGGAGGAGTTGTTTTTTTGTTGGGTCGACATAAAATAACAAGAGAGAAACCCTAAATACTACACAAAACAGGTCGATCGTTAGTCTTTTGCTTCTTTTTCCTCTTGTCGTCGACTGCTCCCCAAGGAAACAGGAAACACGATCGTGAGTTTTATCAGGAACAAAGTTAAATTCGTTCATTGTTTTAACCCTAAACACGAATCAAGCATTTATGGAGTATGATCTTCTTCACGTTTTCATCTTCCACGTTATTCTTTGTTGCATTACTAGACGTGAGGTACGGATATTCCGTCCTTCAGTATGGAAAATTCCCTTTGCATGCTTGATTAGGTTTTCCCGTTTGCAGCCATCTATTTTCCATGTAGTCATGTCTCTTAAAAACGTCAGGAAATGTTATGTTTATTTTATTGCCTGAGCTATATACACGCATGCCATGTTTCACCTAGTTACGGAGGTACCGTAACCATAACACTAGAGTCAGCGGTGTTATGACTCTTCTGCGGTGAGAGTGATTGCTCGCAGCGTCTCTTTACAAGTTTGGCCTTTATTATTATTATCATGTGGGGCGAATGGGTGCATCCTAGTTACGTGTTGTACAAGAATTTCATGGTGAATGTGGTGTGTGCCTTGCATCCTTCACAAGGAATTGATCCCTCCTACCCAGACTATTATAATTAGAGTCAGCCCTTCTAATAGCACGACGAGGTCACCCCTCCATGTATTCATGCACGTTGATATATTTCATGACCTATATGAGCTCTTTGGTATTTAAATTACAGTTTTCATGATTAAACAGCAGACTTTCAGTATTACCATGAACATGAGACTTTTTCAGAATAAACTAGTTTATTACATGTCACCGGGTTTCCAGGACTTACATTATTCTGTTGCACTCTCATTGTCATGTTTTCATTTCAGTCTTTACTTATGTGTATGCTATTCCATATTATGTCGTATATCCGCACACTGAGCGTATCGCTCAGCCGTTTTCTCTTTTCATGTCCCCAAATGGCAGGTACCAAGGTCAGACAGGAGCATGGAGAGGTTGTGCATAGGGTGGGAGCTATTTTATGTTTTTGTTCCTTTTACATTACATTTACTTTATGCTTTGTTTATAAGTTTATGTTTGGGAGCCGATGTTTGATTCCGGTTATCCCTTATGGTCATGTAATGTTTTAGGACATTTACCTTGTATGCTTTGATGTCACGTCATAAATATCCTGTAACGGTCCATTTATCTAAATGGGGTGTTACAGAACGAATGTGCTAGTGTCCAAGGATCTCTGAGTTGACAATACTCAGAGATCACTTACAACCCTATGAAGACCTATGCAAGCAAAGCTTGTTTTGTCTTTTATAGTTTAGGCGGGAGAATCTACAAAGTGTTTTGAGCGGGACAAAACAAGGGGTTTATAGATAAGCCTAGTACGACCTAGTGGGAAAAGGTGAACAGTTGGCAGAATTGTTCACCTAAAGTAGTTTAAAGGTATGTCTCAATTTAGACATGCATTTAATACATTGTACTCTTCCACTTAGAAGATGACACGTATCAACTACTCCCACTAAGGAAGTAATCTCGTACCACTATAAATAGTAGGGAGAAAAAAGAGTTTCTCAACCCTTGTGCTTGGATAAATTATCTAAGTTTCTTTCTCCCTTTGGAACCTCTAAGCCCTCAGCTGTCTACCAGCGACTCATAGGTTCTCTTGTAAACTTGAGGCTCGAATCAAGTTTACTTGTTATATGGTTCATTTCTTATTGTCATTCAACGGGTGTATTCATAGCACTTTGTAATACTTTTTTTATAACAGTTAATAAAGCATTACACGTTTGAAAAGTATTTCTTTGTGTGTTCGTGTTTATACGAGTTATAGTTTCGACAATTGTTGTATTTTAGGACTTTCATATGTCTCTTTCTTTCTTACAAGAAAACGAGACTTTGTTTGTCAAACAAGCATTAGTTTATGAAACTTTATTGTAATAATACTTTTAAAAGAATCACAAAATTCAATTTTAGTATTTTCGATAATACTATCTTTATAGAAAATTAAATACCCATGTTTATAAATAAACAATTAATTTTCTGAAAGTAATCCACCAAGACATACCACCACCGCATCAGTTGAGCTGCTAGTGATGATGATATTCAAGGGGTAATTGACTTTTAATAATTGCAGCCAATACAACTTCTATAATTATGGGACTCAACTTTATATACATCACTTGTGACAATTCAAAAGTGAAAAAACGAACATGTTTATCCCATCTATTGCCACGAGTTAAGGTCTCACCTATCTTAACTTGCTTAAGTCGTCCAATCAAAACCGTGATTATATACCACCGACGTCTCACAATCGAGTGTATTATATCACCTTGGGTTACAAAATCACCACAGTCTAACGTATGGTGAAAGAGTAAGTGCAAGTGCTTTTACAAGTTGGATGGCAAATAAACTTATTTCAAAGGGTATAAATTTTGACAATTTCAAAAACATGTACAAAGAAGCATGCAACATCTTTGTATCATGATAATTTAACTAATCTACTCAATTCGTTATTTATACACATCACTTACTTAACTCACAATTCAATTGTATAAATAGTGATACCATAAAAAATTTACGATTCAACATGTATTCTATTTAAAGAAGTTTAATTTTATCACGGGAAAAGATTAAAGAATGATTAAAATCATTCAACCCTAGACCATTCGCGGCTTCCTAAATAGTATGCAAGATAAGGAGACTACAAGTAGTCAGGTATTATAGGGCAATGATATCTACAAGACCGAAGTCTTGATAAGTCTTCCCGAACCTTAGCCTTGCGACTAGATAGTACTTTTGCAAATTACGTCAATTAATAAAATTTTACAACTTTAAAATAGAAAACAAATTATAAATTTGATTCTTGCTAATCACGGCGTGAGTTAGATTTAAAACCATGTAAGGGTGACTCATTTGTAGCCACATATGATCGTGCAAGAACATAATTATAATAAATAAAATTTCATAAAGTTTTAGTCCGGTGTATTTTATTTTTCCCAAAAACCCTTTGCTTGAACAATGATATACAACAATTATAATCAAAAACAAAACAAATAAACATTAACCTAAATATATACCCGATTAACAATTAATCACATACTTCATGCATACCACATCTATCATGATTTCAATTAAATCAATTAATCAAGAACACATGATCCAGCTAAACTTGCATGATTCTCATGGATCGAACTATAATTTAACAATTAACAACGTGATAAATAACATCTAATTAACAATTAACATTATATTTATCAACAAAAATTGCATACAACTTAGAGTTTGTCTAATTAATTTTATTAACCCTAATTAGGGTTTATGAAAATCTAATCATCAAATAAAATAATTCAAACACCATCATAGGAAGTTTACACAATTTTATCTCTTTCGTTTTTTAACGTAATTAAATACGGACGGCTCGTGATGCCACTGTTGGAATTTATAAAAACCTTTTATCACATTAACACATTAATATACACAAGTACGCAGCGGAATATAGGATCACGTATAGACAAGTAATTAACATAAACGATAAAGAATTGCGTACTTTTTAGCAATGGATTAAACACCTTTATCGAACCACCAATATAAACAAAAACTCAAATGTCAAACAATGACCTCTCTAAAAGTACGCAGACAATACGTTATAGAAAACAATTCAATATGCTAGTACCAATAGTGATGAAGCAAATTATTATTTGATTTCTTAAATTAACTAAATATAAACCAAACTAGCTTGCTGATCGCACAATATATCCAAGAATGCAAACTCGCTTCTATGTAAATATCCTAGGGAATTTTTATGTCATAATAATCCCATGATAATGACATATCTCATTATATATAGTAGGGTTTTTCTATCATGTGCCCTAAGGGCACATGATAAAAACACATAAGGTACATAAAAAGTGCACCAGATCCCACAGGAAAGTACATAGGAATCCACAAAGTGTGAATCCCTGTGTACTTTTCTGTGGGATCCGGTATACCTTTTAACTTCTTATCATGTGCCCTTAGGGCACAAGATAGAAAAACCCTATGTAGTATAGTATGTCGGTGACTTTTACTCCTAATCAAATTAGGAAAAATAAAACGTAAGTAAACAAAAGGTCAAATTCCTTTTATTATTTTACAGTATGATTAACATTTAGTTATTGTTTGTAAAATTATCGTTAACTAACTAATTAATTAACGTTTGGAATAGCTTATCACCAATTAATATATTACACATAATATATTAACGTATAATTGTTTTACGTATTAACGTGTGCGTCTCCTTAGGCTCGGGCCGACTTCCGAACATATATTATTTACTTACGTGTACATATTCTCACAAAACACTCTTAACTTCTGTCGAGTATGTTTCTAGAGTATATATTAAAAATAGCATGCAAGGTCAAACAGTTAACATCAGTAATTAGTTATTCCTATATCGCAAGCGCTTTCATCAAATATCAGACTAAAAGGCACATAGAAATTAAGAAAGAGAGGTATAAGTAACCTGAATGGAAGTGGCAGGCATGGAAACAAATGAGGCTTCTGGACATGAAGAGGTAGGGTAACCAAGTAAAACATGTCCGCCCAGTCAAGCTTTTGCTCCTATGACAAGACAAAAACTTGTCCAAATCCCTCAACATCTTCCGCTGTTTGCCAAAACTTCTTTTTCTCTTAGGCATATTGAAGAATTCTTGAGTTTCTTCCTTTAACTTCTCCAACAATGAAGCACTCACTCCGTGATTTATCATCTGTTGTATGCACTCAATAAATCATTTTTCTAGTGACACAAGTAAACTAGGCTAGTGATGATATGAGTGAGCAAGCAGTGATGTATATCGAATGTCAAATAAATTTTCTAAAAAGAAATAAGCATAAATAATCAATAATCTATATTTAATGTTTAGTGACTAGACGATAATTAGTTAAGCAGTACAAGCTTCATTCACTATATTATTTTTGATAATTCTGGCATGATGATGAAGAATTGCGAATGATTCATACTATAGTGTGATTATTCTTAGAAATGTAGTGTTGATACATATTATTAGTTATGTATTAATAATTCGTTACATGGAAAAAACCCCATTCTTTGCATGCTAAGTGTAGTTTTTCGAGTTCAGCATCAGTGGAATCACTGGAAACTAACTGTTTCATATCTATTACTGGTACATCCAATGAGGATATTGAACATGATGCAGCAGGAGGGTCCAAATTTGAACGAACATACCGTGACGGAACAGTGATAAGTGTTTCCTTGGCCAATTCTTGTACACTAGCCACTAGGCACAACTAATGAACCGCCTAGGCTTTTTACATTTTACTGCATGAAGCCTAATATTGTAAATCGTCTATGTGTATCTGTATGTCTATGTCTATGTGTGTGCGTGTATTTACATATACAAGCATTGATATTCATATCTGTAAAAACTTGTAAATCAATGATAAAATCAACAACACAGCTATGTAAGTGAACCCAGCCAACCTCCCTTTGGCTCACTTTTAAAGTTTATATCAATAAAAGGCTAAGATAGCCACAATCTTTACAAACAAAGAACGAAATCAACAATACTTTGATCAAACAGATCAAGAACGCTCAGAGATGATTCTCACACTTTTTCTCACACACACGAACTAAAAAACTAACTCAACAATAAAGGAAAAGTCAATATATAGCAGCTGGAACGCGTCTTTCTCTTTAGCCCCACATCTTCTATTTTATGCTCAGTTTAGTCTCTTAAACTTTGGCTTATTTACTCTTAGGTCCTTGAACTTCTGTAAAGCTTATAATCAACACTCCCCCATAAGCTTTACACCTGAAACACATTAAACAAACCAAGTTTTGCACATAACTTTTTATGTTCTGTGATTAGTAACCCTTTGGTAAACACATCAGTTGTATTATCTTCAGATTTAACTTTAACAGGTTTAATAAACCCAGCTGATATTTTTTCCCTCAAAAAATAAATGTCAATCTCAAAATGTTTGCTTCTTTCATGAAGCACAGGATTATTAGATATCTGAATATCTGAACTATTATCACAATGCATATCTATAGGCAAGACAGCCTCCTTGTTCAGATCAGTAAGAATTTTAGCAATCCACATAGCCTCACAACAAACACTACACATGGCTCTATATTCAGCTTCAGTAGAAGATCTTGAAACCACATTTTGTTTTTTACTTTTCCATGAAACTAAATTACTTAGTTCCCAAGTAAACACAAAATCCAGTTAAAGATCTTCTAGTAACTTTGCACTTAGCCTAGTCAGATTCAACAAACACAAACAAATTCTGACTATCACACTTCTTGAATGTAATGCCTAGCCCAGGTTCATTTTTCAAGTATCTTAGCACTCTAAAGGATAATCTCAGATGAGACTTCATAGGCTTGTGCATAACTTGACTTAGACAATGAACAACATAAGACAAATCTGGTCTAGTCATAGTAAGGTATATTAACTTGCCTACTAACTTTTGATACACAGAAACTTCTTTCAATGGTTCATCATCACCAAATTTAGCATTAAGCTTTTTATTTGAAGGATTAACCTCAATAGGTGTGCTACAAGGTTTATATCCCAGCATTCCAAACTCAGTTAACAACTCAGTACAATATTTCCTTTGAGTTAGACAAATACCATTTTCTATATCAACCACTACAATTCATAGAAAATATATCAGCTTTCCTAAATCCTTAATAAGGAATTTAGAGCTCAAAAATTTCTTGAAATTATTAACTTCATCTAGATCATTTCCAGTGACAATAATATCATCTACATAGACTAAGAGAACAAGCATCTTCCCATTATGATTTTTAACAAACAAGGAGAAATCATTTTTGCTTTGAACAAACCCATGTTCAAGCAAAACTGAAACCAACTTTTCATTTCATTTTCTACGGGCTTGTTTTAGTCCATATAAAGATTTAACAAGTTTACATACTTTGTTACTGTTTTCATCACTATATCCTCCTGGCATTTCATATACACATCCTCTTCAAGATCACCATATAGAAAAGCATTATTAACATCCAGTTGGAATATAGACCAGTTATTACAAATAGCAATACTTAGCACACATCTGATAGTAACAATTTTAACCATAGGTGAAAATGTTTCTTCATAATCTATACCTTTTCTTTGGTTAAAACCTTTAGCAACAAGCCTAGCTTTGAACCATCAGATTTGTATTTAACCTTCAAAACCCACTTACAGTCTATAGCTTTTCTACCCTTAGGTAAATCTACTATCACCAAAGTATTGTTTCTATATAATGCTTCTATTGCAAGATTCATAGCTTCAATCCATCTACTATCAAGAATGGCTTCACTAAATGAAGTAGGTTCATGAATTTTGTTAAGACTAGTAGAAAAAACAAAGTTATCATAACTCAAGTTTGTATAACCAACAACCTTATTAATACTATACTTAACATCTTTGTTCAAAACAAAATCTTTATATTTATCAGGAAAATTAATCTTCCTACTTGTCCTCCTAACAGTTTGTTCAGCTACTGGTTCTGGTGACCAACCAAAAATATTACCAAAAGACTCTAGTCCTTCACCCTCAGAATCATATAATTCTTCATCTAAAGTACTCTATGTACCCTCAGAACAACTAGGTTCTGTTGCACACTCACTTCCTTTATTGACCTTCCTACTAGAAGAATTTTCATTAGAAGCAAAAATACTATCTGAGTTAGACTTAATATATGTTCCTTCAGTATGTACATTATTTTTGTTTTTAACTACATCCTCTACAGTGCTGTCATTAGGACTAAGAGTATCTTTTCTAGGTGTAGCCATTACACCATCACTTACACTAACTCCCCCTTCATCATAGGGTTCACTAGGACTTTGACTGTTTTGACTATCAAAAAAGTTTAAATCATTTATTCCAGATTCACTAAGCACAAAATCTTTAGTCAAAGACTCATTTTTAAATGGAAAAACAGTCTCATAAAATTTTTCATCTCTTGAAAACTGAAACTTCTTTTTTTTCAGATTAAACAATTTATAGCCTTTCTTATCAAAAGCATAACCAACTAAAACACATTTATCAGATCTGGAACCAAACTTATCAGTTTCATTTAAAACATTAGCAAACAACAAACATCCAAACACCCTTAAATGGAGGAACTTAGGTTTTAGGTTATACACAAGCTCATAAGGACTCCTACCAGATAACACAGAAGATGGTAACCTGTTAATCAAATAAGTTGTAGTTAGAATAGACTATGTCCACATGTTCAAAGGTAACCCCCCCTGAAACATGAGGGCTCTAGCAGTATTAAGCAAATGTCTATGTTTTCTCTCAGCTATTCCATTCTGTTGAGGTGTATAGGCACATGTAGTTTGATGAAAAATTCCTTTTTCTTTAACAAAACTTTCAAATCTTTTATTTACAAACTCAGTTCCATTATCACTTCTAAAAACTTTAACATATTTATCAAACTGATTTCTAATTAGTTCAGTAAACTCTTTCACATTATCAAAAACCTCAGATTTATTTTTCATCAAAAAAACCCATACAGCCCTTGAGAAATCATCAACAACAGTAAGAAAATATCTAAAACCATCTTTACTAACAACCTTGTAAGGACCCCACACATCCAAATGAACAAGTTCACCAACATTTTTACTTTTATGTTCACTTAAACTAAATGACTCTCTTATTTGTTTAGCTTTATGACAAACTTCACAAGGACCAGAACTAACATCTTTAATCCCATCAAGTTTTTCTTTTAAGACCACAAGAACTTGGTCACCAGGATGACCAAGTCTATTATGCCATAAAGAACTAGAAACATTACAACTTCTAACTTTACTATTGTAAACACTCTTACCTTCATCAAGATAATAAAGACCATCTTTTTGACTACCAGTCCCCATCAGGGACTTTTGTGTTGAATCTTGAATTAAACAATTTAAATAATCAAAAGTAACCAAAACAGAATTTTCTTTTGACAACTTATGCACAGACAAAAGACTCACATTATAGCCTAAAACTACCAACACATCTTTAGAAATCAAATTGTTATTTATTTTATAACTTCCAAGTTTTTTAACATGTTCAACAGTTCTATTAGGATGTGTACAGTTATATTTAGATGTGACACATCTAAAATATCAAAGAGATGTTTTTCAAAAAATGTAATATGTTGACTAGCTCTAGAGTCCACAATCCAACCAATATATGTACTATATGTACTAATATTGGTATTGAAGTTAAAAAGTCTACAAGAAAAGAAACTAATCTTGCAATTATTTATCTTAAAAATACCTGCAACACTAGCAGAAGCCTGACTAGCATTATATGTACCACTTAACAAAGACATTAATCTCTCATACTGATCTTGAGTAAGAGTATGAGGACTACTCTTACTCTGATTACCTTTTTTCAAATCAGACCCTTGCACATTATTAACATTGTTCCTTTTAAAACCAGTAGGATATCCAATTAACTCAAAACACCTTTCAATAGTATGCCCAGTCATATTACAATTTTTGCAAGCACGACTATTATTCCTCACATTCCTTCTAGGATTGTTATTACTAGAAGCATTCCAGTTATTACCAGTATTATTACCATTATTAGCACTACCAGAATTATTACTGTTATTATTATTCCTATTAGAATTCCACCCAGTGTTATTTCTATTATTACCAAACCTAGCAGCAAAGGCTGCTGGACCAGATTTACTAGATTTACTAGTTCTCTGTGATTCATCTCTAGATAGAGTAGCAAAAGCAGACTTCACATCAGGAATGGGATCTGATGTTAAAATCTGACTTCTAACCACACTAAACTCATCATCAAGACCCATCAGGAACTGCATCAACCTAAGAAGTTGATTGTGATCCTTAAGATCTTCAGATCCATCACAAGTACACTCAGGTAAATCAACAAGAGTATCAAATTGTCTCCACAAAGAATTACATTCATGATTTCAGACAAAGTCATACCAGACTGGGTTAAAGTATAAATCTTATGATGAAGATTATATATAACAGACCCATCTTGTTTATTATATGTTTCTTCTAACTCATCCCAAACATCTTGAGCATATTTAGAAAAAATTTGTCCCTTATACAAATCTGGTGAAACACAACCAAGTAAACAAGAAAGAACAACAGCATTACATCTATCTCATTGATCCCTAGCAGGACCATCATTAGTGTCTTGAACACATTTTCCATTTATAAAACCAAATTTATTTCAAGTTTGTAAAGCAAGTTGAACAGCAGCAGCCCAGACCTTATAATTCTCAGTTCCTTCAAGTTTGAAGGTAATTAACTGAGACCCAATATCTTGTGGATGCAAATAAAGTGGATCATACAAGTCAAACTTAATAGTATCATTTTTAACATTATCAATTTTAACACCTCCACCCTTGGGTCCATCACCCTTGGGTATATCAGAACCAGACATTCTAACAGGAACAAGAAACTAAACAACCAAAAAACAAGAACACACAATCAAGCTGAAAGTCAGTTCTCAGGCTTCCAAACCACTCACAAGGTGGTAGGTCAAGAGCAGAGACCTGATTGTGGTCTAAAAAACACAAAGAACCAGCAAAAACAGGAAACAATCACAAACCCCTTGTACCTCCTCTACAAGTAACAAATAACTACTACAAAATCTCAATCAATCAACACCACAAACTACCTAATCCCATCGACACCTAAAACCCCTCTAAATAAGACAAAGAATAAAAGATAGAAGAGTGTGTGAGTGGTGTTACATAGAACGCGCAGCAAACCAAGCAAGAACTCTAGATTAAGACTATCCAGAGAACCAAATCAATCAAGAAACCAATAGATCAAGATGATCTATCTATTAACGCAACGGAAAACCAACAAAGACCTGCACGTTATGAAAAATAATCACAATAACTAAAACAACTTACCAAGATTGGAAAACCCTAATTTCTGAAATTTAGGGTTTTTCAATATAACTAATCAAAATAACAAATTAAGCCCAAGAAACTACCCCACAAGTCACCAGTTAGATCAGAACCGTTTATTAACAAAAACCCCCAAAATTAATTCGAAACCCTAATTTTTCAAAAATCCAATTAACCTTCCAAGAAGATCAAATTAATCAGATACAACGTTGATTTACTAAAAACATATTACGATCTAAACATATAGATCAAAACCTCCAATTTTACAAAACCCTAATTTTTGAAAACAGATTTATAAACACGATCAAAGCAACCTGGCTCTGATACCATGTAAAAACTTGTAAATCAATGATAAAATCAACTACACAGCAATGTAAGTGAACCTGGCTCACTTTTAGAGTTTATATCAATGAAAGGCTAAGATAGCCACAATCTTTACAAAAAAAGAACGAAAATAACAATACTTTGATCAAACAGATCAAGAACCCTCAGAGATGATTCTGACACTTTTTCTCACACACACGAACTAAAAAACTAACTCAACAATAAAGGAAAATTCAATATATAGCAGCTGGAATGCGTCTTTCTCTTTAGCCCCACATCTTCTATTTTATGCTCAGTTTAGTCTCTTAAACTTTGGCTTATTTACTCTTAGGTCCTTGAACTTCTGGAAAGCTTATAATCAACAATATCCCTTTGGATCTATCATAATCTATAGATGAAAGTAGTGGCAATTTATTTGTTTCAACTGTATACCTACTTTATTTTCGACCGGACAAGCAAATCACCTATTAATTTCTTCGTCTATTTTCTTTCGCGATTTTGCTCCATCTTATCTTGCTTGTATCCGCATTTATTCCTTTCACCAAGCAATCAACATCAGTGACCAAGATAGCTTGTGAAAGACATACGCGTCTTCAAGTGAATAGGCATGTTTTATGAATTTTTGTAGGAAAACTATGCATTTTTATTAATAAATCAAATAAATAATAATAACTAAATTAACAAAAAAAATACAAATATAATTGTAAATGATAATTAAATAAAATAATAAAATGACTTACTAAATTTTACTAATTCACGTGTTAGACATGCTTAGCAAAAAGAGGTGAGACACGTGTTAGACATGCTTAGCAAAAAGAGGTGAGACACGTGTTTCACACACTTCTCTTACGATCAAAGTATCTGTTACTTACTAAATTTTACTAATTCTAATTTATAGATCAAATAAATAATAATAACTAAATTAACAAAAAATAAATAAATAAAAATAAATACAAATATAATTATAAATGATAATTAAATAAAATAATAAAATGACTTACTAAATTTTACTAATAAATAAAAATAAATACAAATATAATTATAAATGATAATCAAAACTAACATTAATTACACCATCATAATTTGTTTAATTTTTTATTTGTAAATTCTTTTCTTGGATGATTTTGAGACGGCGAGCGTAATTAAGAGAAAACAAAAACATGCCCAATGACAATTCGCCAATACCAGGTACAAAAGGTGATACTGTAATAATATGAGGCTTCAACAACCACTCATCTCTGCCCACCACCACACCTAGTCGTCATCTACAACGTGTAAGCAGCCTCATTACAATACAAGCTGCAAATAGGTGGAGTCGCTATATGTTTGATCGCATAACATTTATTTATTAGCTATTCGTAATTTTGATAATATACGTTTTGATTATCTGACTCATAACATTGAAATTTTATTATTGAAATGTGTTAAGATAGGGACTACTTGAGGCAGTCAATCTCCAAGAAATAGATTAAGAAAAGAAAAGGTTAAGGCCCTTAGAGCGGGCAAGAAAAGAAACAAGAAAAGAACTAGACTTGATTCATTTCATTCATACCCAAAACAGTGCAACGATTACACATATATAAATAACTTGAAATACAACTGCCCACTATGCTAGAAACATGGAAGTTATTATCTAGATACATGCATTTGAACAAGTCATAGATATATATTTGCAATACAGTCAAGTAAACACGTATCAATACCCCACGCCTGAAAACGATCCTTGTCCTCAAGGATCATTATTTTGTACCTCGGTTTGCGTCACGGTGGTTTCGGTTCTGTTTGGAGAAAAACAAACTTTGGTGGATAACATTGGGAAACAATGAAAAAGTCGTGCACGCAACGACACATGGCTAGCATGCTCTCGATGAGTGAGGCACAACCATGCGTCTCATTAAGAGTGGTTTGATGGAAGATGGCTATCTCATGTATAAGCTGTAGTGTTTTTTGAGTCGGATTGGCATGCAAACCGAACACCGCGGAAAAAAGAATTTGTGTGAAAGCCTCATTTTCTATACCGGTGTCGGTAACCAAGTTAGCGATGGTATTGTCGGGCTTATTCATTTTGGTAACAGGAAAGGATGCGTCGGTGATGACATGATCGGTTGTGATCTCAGGGATGTCGCTTTTGTTGTTGGAGGTGTGATCGTTTGACTCATTTTTAGAGAAAGTGGTCAGGGATGCGATTGAAATATGGTTGATGGTTGGTGGTGTGGATGTCGGTGGTGTTGTTATAACTAGTTGTGTGTTTAGTGGTGTTTTAGTTACGGTATTGTCGATCTTGGTGATGGTTGTTGTAACTTTGACGGTAGTGGTGTTGAAGGTGTCATTGTTGGGTTCATCCTTATTAGGGATGGCGGTTTGGACAGTGGGTTTTTGAGATGGTTTCGAGGCGGGCTTGAAGAAGGGTCGCAAGGACATCAAACTTTGCGTTTAGAGCAGATAATTGATCTTGGATGTTTGTGGGTGGTTTAGATGTTGGAGGTATCGAGTAAGCCGATGAAAGCACCATTGTTACGATAGGGACTACTTGAGGCAGTCGATCTCCAAGAAATAGATTAAGAAACGAGAAGGTTAAGGCCCTTAGAGCGGGCAAGACTCCAAAGAAACAAGAAAAGAACTAGACTTGATTCATTTCATTCATACCCCAAAACAATGCAACGATTCATTTCCTTTCCTAAAGGTACTTCATGCGAGAGAGATGGTTTGAGGGCACAACATATATTAGATGCTCTGTGTGGAGAGGGTTCTGCTACTGCCGCAGATCTCTTAATGGCCATCACATCGGTCGTTAATTTATGGCTGGCAGGGAGGTGTCCGTCTATTTTGGCAGAGTTTGTTGCATCTGCTCCTCTCACGCCTCTACTAAAACCTGATAACGGGATTCGACCTATTGCAGTGGGCACTATATGGAGACGTTTGGTTTCCAAGATTGCTATGAAAGGTGTGGGTAAGGAAATGTCCAAGTACCTTGGTGATTTCCAGTTTGGAGTCGGAGTGTCGGGTGGTGATGAGGCTGTTTTACATAGCGCCAATAGGGTGTTGACTGAATACCATAATGATGGGTCTTTTGCAATGCTCACTGTGGACTTCTCAAATGCATTTAACCTTGTGGATAGATCGACACTACTTCATGAAGTTAGGGTAAGGTGTCCATCTATTTCTTTGTGGGTAAATTTCTTATATGGTCAAGCAGCGAGGTTGTATATAGGAGACACGCATATTTGGTCTGCCACGGGAGTGCAGCAAGGCGACCCATTGGGACCTCTTCTTTTTGCTCTTGTCTTGCACCCGCTTGTACATAAGATCAAAGACAGTTGCAAGCTTCTTCTTCATGCTTGGTATCTTGATGATGGAACCATTATTGGAGATTCAGAAGAGGTATCCAAGGTGTTAGACATTATAAAGACGACTGGTCCAGTTTTGGGTCTTGAACTTAAAATCAAGAAAACAGATCTTTTTTTGCCCTCTTGTAATGGTACGAAGCTTCGGGAGGGTTTATTTCCGGTTGATATTCGTAGGCCGTCTTTGGGTGTGAAGCTTCTTGGGGGAGCTGTTAGTAGAGATGCAGATTTTATTAGTGGGTTGGCTATGAAGAGAACCGTAAAAGTTGTTGACTTGATGGGTCTTCTTCCACAACTTCATGACCCGCAAAGTGAGCTCCTTTTGCTTCGTTCATGTATGGGTATTGCTAAACTTTATTTTGGTTTAAGGACATGTCAACCTATACACATGGAGGAGGCGGCTTTATTTTTTGACAAAGGGTTGCGTGGTTCAATCGAAAATATAGTAGTTTGTAGAGGACCTTTTTTTGGTGACTTGCAGTGGAGACTTGCTTCTTTACCCATTCGTCTTGGTGGGTTGGGCTTGTACTCAGAAAAAGTGGTCTCCTCCTATGCTTTTGTGGCCTCGAGGGCCCAATCTTGGGTGCTACAAGACCACATCTTACATGACAGTGGTATATGTGGTATGGACGATAATTACGTTTATGCTTTGGCTTGTCTTCGTGATACGATTCCAAACTTTGATTTTAGCGTTTTCGCTAATAAGGATACCGCCCCATCTAAAGCCCAAGAAACATTGGCGAGTGCCCTTTTTAGTGAGATGGTCAAAGATATGGAAGCCCATTTTGACCTGACGGTTAGACAGAAAGCAGTTTTCGAGTGTCTGCGTGCACCACATGCTCAAGATTTCCTACAAGCTATCCCCATAGACGGGCTCGGTCAACATATGTCGCCGGTGGAATACCGCACTATCCTTAAGTATCGCCTTATGATTCCATTATTTCCGGTTGATGCTATATGCCCTATTTGTCGCAAGGCATGTTTGGATTCTTTTGGGGAACATGCGGTTCATTGTAAAGAACTTCCGGGCTTCAAGTATCGACATGATTTTGTTAGGGACGTTCTTTACGACATATGTAGGCGTGCCGGGATCTCCGCCAAGAAAGAGGCACTTGTGAATTTCTTGACCGACCCGTCAGATGGGAGATCCACACTGAGACCCGCTGATTTTTGGTTTTTGGATGGGTTGGAGGTAAACATGCGTGCGTTGATTTGACAGGGGTTTCTCCTCTCGTGGGGTTAGGCAGTCGAGATTTTACAGCGGGTCAGGCTGCTATAAAAGCCGCCTCGTGCAAAGTGACTAGACACGAGAAAACATGTGTTGAAAATCAACACGTGTTTATTCCTTTCGCGTTTGATACATTTGGTTTCCTTGCACCTGAGGCGGTGGACCTACTTACGAGAATACAACGTGTTATGAATAGTAATGTTTTGACTCCTAAATCCACAAACGTTGTATTTAATAGACTTGGTTTTGCTATACAAAAAGGGCTAGCGGCGCAGCTTGTTGCCCGTTTGCCTTCTCCTAATATGTAAATTATAATTATTAATAAAATCCATAATAATTATAATAAATTACACATATATAAATAACTTGAAATACAACTGCCCACTATGCTAGAAACATGGAAGTTATTATCTAGATATATGCATTTGAACAAGTCATAGATATATATTTGCAATACACTCAAGTAAACACGTATCAAAATGCATATGGAAAAACATCTTACTGTTTAGCATATTATGTTTAACTTTTCTTAGTTTGCTATTTACCGTCCAGACTTAAACTCAGAGATGAACTATTTATTTACAACTTTTTGTTTAGTTTTCTTAGATTATTTACCATAGAAGATAATAAATAAAAGTGTTCCAAAATAAGCTGAAGAAATGGGATAGGTTAGCATGACATTTGGTTGATGGTATGAAATCTCTAATTCCCTCTTAACCAAGTGTGGAACATGTTTGGTTATCTTTTCACAAAATGATTTCTATCTTGTACCAATCACTTCTATCACATTTTATCAATCCTTTAAAAGCGAATGCTGTCGATTTTAAGTGCGTAGTAGATTGGATCACTTGCTCTATGCAACAATTCAAAACTCGAAAGCTATTGAAAATGACTGATCTTAAAAGTTTTATCATTCGGTTCCATCTCTCTCGTTGAAAAGTTATATACATCTGCCCTTTCTCAACGCATTTCTTTAGACAAAGACTCCGTTTTTTCCTCTTTTCTGTTGGTAAATATTTTTCAGTGATGGTAAATATTTTTCAGAACATGGAGTGTGAATCAAACCCAACACAGAGAGACTGAATTTCCTTTCCAATTTACAGAACAACCAATGCCTAAATATACCATGTGTTATATCTACAAATCATAGTTAGGGTATGACAAATTCAATGAATTATAGAGGGCTTGTTTAATTGATACTAACAAAAATAAATTAGCTATTTTAAGTGAATCAAAAGGGGAGATAATAATAGAAGTCGATCAAATAAACACAAACAATAGTAATAAATATGATAGAAACAAAAAAATCAAACTTGAATCCTTGATGCCATGTGCAATGGAAAGACGAAATGCAGATCAAGGGAATCTAATCACCAGATATTGCTGCAAAGTTTTCTTCAAATTATTTCTTTCATTTTGGTTTCTTTTAAAAAATGTTCTCTTACAGGTAATTCAGAATCTGTTTGGTGATCCCCCCCACCAGAACTTTTTTTGTTTCATTTGACTTTCTCAAGATCATTGTACAATTTTAAGTGCATTAGATACAGCTACACTACTTCTAAGGAACATTATCTGCCTGTCAAATGATACTTGTGTGGGGTGGTGTTGTTGTAAAGAGGGTACATCAAGAGACATGAATTCAGAAGCTATGAACCATAGAACATGATAAATGACACATCTAAGATAAAAAATAAAAAATATATGATTATTGTTAAGGTAGCGACAACAATAATGGTAGAGATTTTTCCTAGTGTCGTAGATAATGTGGTACGTAAGTACTTTAGTATCGATGAAACGTATGGTATGTTCAATCCAATCCGCTCTATTTCCTAAATATGCAAAATAACCAAACAAAGTTTTGTGACAAATATAGTTCAGATACAAAATGAATGCATGTGCTAGTTACAATAGCATCATAATTCTTTTTTTTTTTTTTTGATAAACCGTGATTTCCGACACATTGGCCGACTAATCCACGGGATTTGAACCCACCGCCACACAGACTCAAACCAGGTAAAGCCCTCCCTTTTTAGGAGGTTGGCGTGGCCACTTCAAGGTTGTCTGCACCTAGCAGGAATTGAAATTGATGAATACTAATCAACTAAAAAAAACTTTCGACAAATTCCCACTTCACAGATAGTGTAAAGATTAGATCCTTATCAAAGAAGAGAGTTAAAGATCAAAGATGATCACTTTTTAGATGATAAAAGAATGTGATACAAAAAATAAGAAGTTGAATACAATTGGCAGCTATAATATCTCTTTTCCTGAAAAACTACAGATGACACATATACCTCATGTACACTCCAACAACAGCAACAAGCATATACGTATAACAAGTAAATTGAAACCGAAATTTTGAAGGGAAAAAACACTTGTTTATGCTATGTAACATATACTTAACCTATGATAATCTAATGAAATCCTCGTGACCCTCGAGATTGGTAAAGCTCCAACCTACCTTTGGAGTTCTGTAGAAGAGACTCCACAGCTTCATCCTGGATCAGCAGAGATTGTTTGGATGCCCATTCAAGAACAGTAAGCACCTCAGCTTGTGCAAGATCTTCGCTGTCTGGTACGTGCAGAGCAATGTAGCATAGCAGCACCAAAGCAGGACTCTGAATCATTTGCTCCCCAAAGTAGACCAATTGAATCAAATGTTTTGCCCCTCCAGCACTGATAATTGCCTTGCAATGATCAAGGTGAAGATAGTTTTCAGAACAGGCAAACTTAGTCAATGCGATGGCTGCTGCTTTAGTAATCTCAGCCTCTCGTTCATCAAGAAGGTGAACCAACGGTTTTATCATTTGAGACTCAGTAGCACGAAAAGTTCTAGCCAAGTTTCCAATCGCTTTGATACATGGAAGTAGTAGTTTTGAATCCGCTTTCTCTATAATCTTCAGTAACTGTTCGATAACAGCTTTGCAAGCAGGTGCATTTGGCTTAAAAGCTGATCTTCTCAACTCAGAATCTTGTTCAGCTACACTAGTAATTTCCATAAGCGCCATAGCAGAATTATACTGAACTTCTTCAGGACCTTTCTCCAACAAGACAGCAAAACACAACAAAGCTCGTGATTCAGTAATACTTTTACAAATCCCCGAATTCCCAATAGCCAAATGCCAAAGAGCCCTTGCAGCCATAGCTTTCATATATGCTTTAGTAGCAGGATCCTCTAACTCTCTCCCCTTATGCAAACTATTAGCAGACGAAGACACACTCGGATGATGGTGATGGTTCTGCTTATTAACAACATTTTCACTCTTCTGATTCTGATTAGAATTTTGAACAACCCCATTTGTTTGGTTTTTCATAGCTATAGTACTAGCAACTACACTATGCATCCTCAACGGCTGTTGACTATTAGCCCCTGTCCCAGTAGGATGCCCAACTTTATTTTTATCATCCTCATCATTAACATTCGCTTTACTAGTCACATAAGCACTATTACCATTACTATTATTACTAGCTAAAACAACAGCATGAATAGAAGTCGGTTTATTACTAGTAATAGCGTACTTACTATGCTCTTCGACAGTCTCAAACGCCAAATGCCCAACTAACAACCTCACAATATTATGCTGAGGAGCAGCAAACAAATCCTGACACTTAGGATAATGCGCCACCAGCTCCGCCACAGCCCACGCCACAACTCCTTGCACCTTCATACTCCCTTCTTTCAAAATCTTGACAAAAGCCAAACACACACCAGCATGAATCATATGCTCCACACTTTCGGGATCACGTCCAAGCAACCCAATCGCATTAGCAGCATTTTCCTGCCCTTCAACTTTCCCTTCCTTAACCAGCTTCAACAAAGGATTCACACCACCTTCCTCAATAATAAGCTTCCCATACCTATCATTATCCCGTGCTAACGAAACAAGCGAAGCAGCAGCATCAGACTTATCCTCCAAACTACCGGTATACAATATGGCAATCTGCTCCCATATTAAACACAATATAGGCTCATTAGCAGCAATAGGAGGCAAGCCAAGATACTCATCAGTAGAGGACGTAGGAGCTGACACTCTCAACAGCCATGAGACGTCACCAATGCTGTTCTCCAACTGGGAGGACATTTTACGAAAGGTGGCAGCTGGAGTTATAGTAAAAACACGTTTAACAATACCATTGTTTCTGCATTTAAGAACAAGTGATAATGCTTTATCTAGAACTTGTTCAGTGTCATCAATGATTCTTTTAGTAGGACGTGAGTAAAGATCATTGCTAGCACGAGCAGCTTGACGTAGTAAACCTGCTAGCTTTTCAGTTTTGGATTTAAGTTCAGAACATTCTTGTTTGTTGTTGATGGCTTCATCTGCTGTTTTTATAACTTGGTCTGCTAGTTGGATCGGTCTTGTTAAGATTTGTTTTACTATGTCTGCCATGTTGTTTATGGCCGGAGTTGACTAATTCCGTCACTGAAAATGGATGTGATCAAGAGAGATGTTTTTGGGGGGTGTTAAAAAGATGTAAGATATGGAGTTGTTATTTTATTTTGGTGACAGACATTGTATGTTTAGGAAGTCAACAAAGTCAAAAAGTCATACCTTCCATTCCACCATTCCACATCTTTTTTTGGTAACAAATAATGTTTGTTTATTGTAGATGGGCATGGGCTTGCGATTTGAATTTGGTTTCGGATTTGGATTTAGATATGAATTTGATTTAAACAAAAAAAAAATGTTCATGATGTAACGAAAATACAAGGATAAATATTAAATCGGTTGATTCTAAAAAAATACAAAAAACAACTCATTCAATAATCGTTAATTAACACGAATACCGATTATTAACATGAAAATAAGCAATAAACCCTAACTTGGATTTAAGTCAATTAACATAATATTAAAAGTTTGTATTTTTTTATTCATAATTCTATAATAATTAATTTTATAGAAAAACTAAACTTACAAAAAAGATAACAACAATATTCTTAGAAAACACAAAATAAGAAAACTAAATAAAAAATACCACATAAACTAAATAACCAGTTTATTTTTATGTTCCTCTATCAGTTCACTATTAACTTTCGAAGTCAATTATTTTCAATTGTAACCATAAATTATAATATTCGTGTTATATAATACATGATGCAAATTATATGAATAGATTGAGATTTTAAATCATTTTTTATTAGTATAATTTTAAACAAATATTATATAACACAAACAAAATACATTGAGGTTAAAGTTGAAAAAGAACAACTCCGAAAGTTAAAGGTTTAATATACACAAAAGTTACTAAAGTTCGCCAAAAAATTCGATTTAGTTACTATAGTTTAAAACCTAACAGATAAGTTACTCAACGTTTGGATACCTGTAAAATAGATTATTCCTTAGGTTTTAACCCATTACTACCGGTAAAATATTGATGTGGCATACATATATATTATTTTTTCAATAGTATTAAACTTTTAAATAGTAAAAAAAACCCTGTTTTTATATAAAAAATGAGGTGGAAATTGCATAATGACGTGGAAAATGTTTAATGTTAATGTGGACAAGAGATACAGGTTGTCCACCCTTAAAGTAACTTGAGTTCAAAATTCTAAAAGTCGAGTAACTTATACAATAAACATGTATGCTTGCGTAACATATCTGTTAGGTTTTAAACTACAGTAACCAAATCAAATTTTTTGGTAAACTTTAGTAACTTTTGTGTATATTAACCCAAATTTAAAATTGAGAGTTTCTTCTCATCCAGCTCCTCGCGAATAAAAATAAATTTAAATTAAAGATTTAGAATTCAATTCAGATATATATAATATAAATTTGAATTAAGATATACATGTATTTAATAACTAATCCGCTGACTCATGTCATGGATTTCATTTAATCTAGATCAAATCCACTATTAATTTGTATATCTTGTTTATATAGTAAATAGATAACTAAATATATTAAATAATTATTTCTTCTTATACTTATCTATTTTAAATTTAGAATGTTAAAAGGAATCTTTCTTTTGTTTTACTTTTTATCGTATTGGATTGACCCTATTAGCAATCCAAGAAATAAAGTTTTCGCGGGCAAATATTTACTCTTTCCATTTCTATTTCAGTTCTATCATGAGTTCATAACTTTTTCAAATAGATGAATTGGTTTCGGGTCGGTTCCGCCATCCCAATCAATGAATCGTTCGAATTCTTTTTCACTAGAATCTTTTGAATTCACAGGTTTCATCGTTCTCGTCCCTTCTTACTTAATGGTTAGGTCTGAATTCTACAATGGAGCTATTAGTTCTTGAGTCAATATTCTTAGTCTTTATTGGCTTGAAGCTCTTTATTTTTTGTTCGATGAGCAGATCCTTTTAATGATAAATCCTTATTGATGCTTTATTAAATAGATTTTTTACAAGATGACTCATAGACCTTACATATTGGAATTTTATATCATTAATATTCTTTTTCTTTCTTTCTTTCATCCTTCCATTTATCCATACCCTACCCTTTCTTTTTTTATTTCTATTGACTATTACTTAAGACGCAGATTTTTTAATTAAAACATGGATTTAAAACTATTTATATTAGTATTAAGGGGATAAAAAGGAAATGACAAATTAAAAAGATACCTAACTTTACGTTTTAAATACCCAAGAGGCGCGTTGGTTTATCGAATTCGTTGTAAATTGGTGTAGTTATAAATTGAATTCTAATTACACAGTGTGTTTTGTTGGGTAACGGATGAAATTGTAGTCTTGTAAATCACATTGGCCTTACTTTTCTATTGAAATTTTAATTGCATGATTTAGGTAGCGGATCTTTTAGAAAGTGAATTGAATTTAAAAAGTGTAAAAAGTAATCAGTTTTTTTTAATTTGTATTATTATTTTTAGTCAAATGGGTAAAATAGTAATTTGACATATATTTATATTCATCCACAAATTTCAAATGCACATAACTCTCAAACGACAAACTTTTACTAAAAACCGATTTCACCATAATTCGTAAAATTAATCCTTTTAATTTGGTATAAGTTTTGTTAAATATTTCGAAACTATTTTTTACATAAAAGATTTTCTTGATGTCTTTGACATTTTCGGGTTTTTTTTACCTTCAATTTATAGGGTTGTACAAAACCTAAAACAAGGAAGTTGTAGAGCTTGGTTCACTCTATGTTGAGCACTATGATTCTCCTAGATTTGATATAATATAAGTGAGATACAACACATTAAAGATAGCGTTTTAGACATATTTGTTGCATACAAAGTGTTTAATAAAATCATTAGCTTAGATTTTTAGTGTTCATTTGCTTTTAATGCATAATTTTTTGTACACCAACTTAACACTAATCATTTTATTAAGGGATAATGTGTTTGGAGACCACCCATCTATTAAAGTTTTCAATTTTAGGCCGTCCATCTATTAGAACAAACTTTTAGGCCGCTCAAATATGTTTTCGATCTTTTTCATACCAATTTCGACTAAAAGTATGGTAAAGTACGTGAATACCCTTGTTTTATTGGTAAAGACAAAAATGCCCCTTTTTTATTTTTATAAGTTACGATCTATCTAGGTTAGGTTTTTTCTAAACTATATTGATCCATTAGGGTTTTTATCAATTGTTGCCTATTTTCACAGGAGGGAAATCCACAGAAAACTACAGTGTTATGGAAAGGTATGTCTACAGTTATTTCTTAATCATGTATTACATTCTCATTTTTGTTTATATTAAGTTTTGAAATCAACTTGTTATTGTGAAAAAACCATTTCTAAGTTTAAGATATTGTTTATACTATAAAAAGAGAGAGACCAAGACTAATATGGATCATTCATATGTATGTTCTTTCTATATATTATATATGCCTTTTTATTAACTGAAAATAATATATATATATATATATATATATATATATATATATATATATATATATATATATATATATATATATATATATATATATATATATATATATATATATATATATATATATATATATATATATATATATATATATATATATATATATATATATATATATATATATATATATATATATATATATATATATATATATATATATATATATATATATATATATATATATATATATATATATATATATATATATATATATATATATATATATATATATATATATATATATATATATAGAGAGAGAGAGAGAGAGAGAGAGAGAATGTTTTATCATGTATATAATACGTTGAGCAAGTATTACATTCAATATGATATTATTTAATTCGAGTGCACATTGCAATAGTGATCATGTGGATGATGTTGAAGATTGTGAGACCCCCAAAATCTGACATGGAACAACTAGGCAACGAGGGGGTAACACGTCATAGTACAAGAAACAATGAATTACAGTTGACACAAAGCTGACGTAATAAAAGCATATATATCACATCATAAATGATAAGAGTTTTAAACATAGGTCCCAGAGTTTTATATGCGGAAAGATATATTATTTCATCATGGTTTATAACATAAAGTTGCCCAAAAGATGTAATAAATTTCTGACAATTTATACTAAAACCAGTCTTTTAAAAGCATCACAGAAATCTCCAAGCTGCGATAATATCCTGCGGGCTCCCATCCAAGCAAAGCTAAGTAATAATACCTGAGATTAAACATGTAAAATCGTCAACACAAAGTTGAGTGAAATTCATAGGTTTAGCAATAAAGGTGTGGAACACAAACATTCATTTGTAAAACAAGTAAATAGAGAAAATGGTTATGATCATTAACCATAGTCTGAAACCAATATTATTGCTGTTTAGTTCATGAACCGAAGCTTAACCCAAAGTAAGTTCCTCTAGGGAGTATTCAGCCTAAATACTCAAGTATAAACAAATGTAAGTGCGTCAAGGTAATCGGGACGGGGATTGTCAATCCCGATGGATCCACCCACAACATTCGCGCTTAGCGCAAAGCATACGGGACAATTAACGGTTCATGATCAAGAGAGGAAACTTAAGGCTATTAACTATAAGCAATAATATCAATGAAAACTGTTGGAAAGCATACAAGTCTGAATAGCATACAAGTTCTGGATAGTATACAGTTTTAAATGGATGTGTTCCACCATGTAAAATCTCACCCCGCATTTAGAAACATTGTTCAAGTAAAAAGGGGCTATGAACTCACCTTTAGTAAGTAATCACAAGGTAAAAGGGGATGAGCAAAAAGAAGTCTTCACGGACCTATGCAATGGTGACGCGTAATAAGAATGCGTTCAATGAAGCAATAACGTTTTAGAAGTGGTGGGACATAGTATGACTAGGTAACTTGCGTGCGATGGCGAGACCTAAGCTTAAGTTAAAATTTTGACCCAACACCTTGAACCTACTGTAATAACCTAATATCAATCTTGTATGATGGTCCAAGCATTTATGTGTGGGTTCCAAACACGTTTAAGACTCGGTTTGAAAAACCAAAACAAGGGACTGCATTCAGTTTTCTGAAAAAGGCTGTGAAGATTTGGTCATATCTAAAAATCTATAATTGTACAGGAGGTGAAATTTCTTGACATGTATAGGTATTTCTCTTACCTTTAAAAGTTGGGAAAGAACAGCCCTAGAACTATTTTCAATCAACGGGAAATGCACTTTTAGTACAGAAAGTTGTAAACGTCTTTCGTACCTTACGGTAGATTAAGCATAAATCCCAATCGGTAAAAGATTTTGACACGAAACCAAAAAGAGAAGTTTTATTATATTTGTAGCTACTGTAAAAAGTCATAAAATCATAAATTAATCCTTTTTACCCAAGTCAATTTACCCACGTTTTAAGCATAACATTCAGATTTGACCTAGTTTAGTAAAACGACCGTTTCGGACTCATCCGGACACTTCCCGTTTCCATCCAACTCAACACATACTAATCACATCAGTGGGTATCTATTTTTCAAATAAAAACAAGGTCATATGTTTAAGAAAATTTTGCCATGACCTGTTTGTTTCTGTGGTGATTTCCATACTACAAAAACAACTCCATTTAGCTACCTAACCTCAATCAAGCAACACTTAGGCTATACCAAATCGCCACGCAAGTGTCCTAAGTCCTAATATGCCCTAAGTATCTACAATCTCAGTGGGTTTCACCCAAGGAATTCAAAATTCATGAATAAAAAGAATCAAAGTACTAGTAACATCAAAACTAAAATGCTAGGAGTGACTATACCTTCATAACAAGTAGGAATTAATCCAAACACGCAAATTAAACATTCCTCCTCCTTGATCCTTAGAAATTTCGTGGCCCTTAGCCACGTGTTAAGTCAATCATGGTACTCCGCAACCGAGTAGAAACAAAGTAGTGAGGCGATCACCGACGATATGGATGCCCGGGGAAAACACGAAAACCGCAACCTATCACAATAAGGCGCGTGTTAAGACTCGAACTCAATATCGATATATATACCAAATATAACATGACTCAAATGTTTTCAAAGTATACACGTTTCAAACCATTGACACGAATCAAATGAATTCATACTACCCATTTATTCCAATACTACACGTTAAAACACTTGAACACTTGAAAATGACCCGTCGTACGACGCAAAGTCGACGCAAGTCAAACTATCCTTTACCCTTATTTGGACCAGTAGCTAAGTCATTTATATAATGACTAAACACTTGAGTAAGTCACCATGTCCGATGGTGAACACTCAAACTCACGCAACACAAGCATTGAACTACGTGTCCAAAATAAAAATCAGCAAGTACACCCCGAATGTACGCACCGATCTACCCTATCTAGACTTGTCCGTTTTACATGAAAATTGGTTTCAAGGTCACTTATAACCTGTATAAGACCTCACCAAAATTTGAGCTAAAGTTCACACTTTAAAATCCATCAGCTCGACGCTTTACTCGACTCCAATTTTAGGACAGATTTGTGCACTTGTTTTGTAACACCGTTTGGACCACTTTAAAAATACTATCTCGACAATCCGTCTTTTGAAACCACTACTAGACTCATCAAACTCAGTTTGTAAACTTTGAAAATCAGTAGTATCAACTATCTAACCAAGCCTAAAGTCCCCGAGAGTCGACCCAAAATCAGCCACAATTTCGGATTGTGCCGACTTGCGTCTCCCGGTACACGAAAACTAAAACTAGCATAACTTTTGACTCGTAATGAGTTAGAAGCTCTATCTTATACCGAAACGAGCGTCTCGGAAAACTCTACAATAATATCAAATAATATCAGCCTTTCACAGACCTTAAACCCACGAAACAATCTGTTTAAAGCTGCTGTCCCAAAATACCCTTTTAGAAAACATGTCAAATCAATTTTTCAACCAAAACCACTCATTCCCATACCTCTAGGATCACTATACTATCATACCCATCAACCAAACACTCCTAAAAACACTTGTATGAAAAATCTAACAAAAATCAAAGATTAAAAACAAGACTTTTTATGATAAAAACAACATAATCTTACCATAAACACCACATGTATGATGATTTAAACATCAATCCACCATGAAATCATAACTTTGTGCAAACTTGATGCATGTAATAAAAATTGGTATCAGTGGAATCACCTTAAGATTTTAGGGATGGGACTTTTATTTGTTTTTATCTAATCATGGTGGATGATGGTGTTTTAGGGTGGGAAGGTGGTGGCAAAACAAGGAGGTGGGAGAGAGTTGTATGTTCTTGTTTTATTAAATGGTGTATGTGTGTGTGAAGTGGAAGAAAAAAAAAGGCTATTTATATGGTGGTTAAGTGGAGGGGCTAATATTGCCAATTTTGAAACTTGTGGACTTAAAAACAATTAATAGTTTTAAAGGGTAAAAAAATGGTTATTGGTAAATATTAAAAATATTTACGGGGCTCGGGTTTCGTAAAAATATTTTTCAAAAGTTACAATGCATCATAAAAAAAATGATTATATGATTTCTCGACACGACTTAATACGTAATTAAAACTAAATCGTCAAAAATATTAACTATCGAAATAATTGATAAATAGACGTAAACTTTTGGGCATCCATCGGTATCGCGATCACTAGGAATTTTCGTTGTACATTGATTTTGAATAAACTCGTGGTAAAACGCACACGGGTGATTTTAAATCAAAAACTTTGATTTAAATAAATATGGAAAAATAAAATAAAAATTTTATAATTCCATACAAAGCATTGTCAATGAACAAAATAATACTTAAAAGTATAATTTAAAAATCTCAGGATTTACATATAAAGTATTCAAGAAAACGTAATACATTGGAAAATTCAAGAAGCACGAATAAAAAGAATAAAATAATGTTGGGGAAGTACGGGTTCTCACAGTCTTCCCCCCTAAAGGAACTCTGGTCCCCAGAGTTCTCCTGAAAACAGTAGAAGATGCAAACAAGAGGAGGTACAAAGTGTAGAACAAAATTCATTGCATCCCAGGTAAACTTCCGTACCATGACGAATCTTAACGGTTAGAATTCACTATGTTTCAGTTTCTTAACTCCTTATCGTATAACTTTTCAGTCTTGGATTAGGATAACGATCTTTCAATACGGAGATACATCGAGAGATAGAGTTGTTAGAAATACGTGCGATAAACTACAAAGAATGAACACAAGAATCGCTTAAACAGGCAAAGTGCGATAAAATGAACCAAGATTGTAAATCAACAAGGGGTCGCGAATCGTGCAACTGTAAAACGTGAAAATCTTAAAACGTAATAATCCAGTCACAAGCGAAATAGAAGGGAAAAGAAAATGAATAACATATGATCATTTAAAATACAAGTTGTCTCAATCAGTTGTCTAGCATTTTGGGATTACTTTAAAAACTCAGTTTAAATATTTTCTTAATTAAAAGAAAATTTTACCAGATGTAGTGATTTAAAAATCAAACTCTATATAAAATGAATGGGTAAACAGTTGTCAAATCTTTTTTTTGATCATGACTTCAAAGTAAAAGTAGAACAGTTCAAAATAGTTATCCTGATCGGCTTAAGAACTTTTGGATGACTGCATGAAATTATTGTTAAAACCTCAGGTTTATCGTTACCATTAGAAAAATCAGTTTTTTTTTTCAAGTTATTTTGAATCATTGTTAGAAATTATAAATTAATTTAAATAATTTCATTAGGTTGACAATAAAGTATGATATAATCAAATACTTTAAAAGATACAGCTTGATATCCTTTGAAACATTAGGTAAATTTACCAAAGAGGATATATAGATCCGATACTTAACTTGAAACAGTTATTTTGGTAATTTAAACATTTGATAAAATGTATAAAATGTTCTTAAAAATTAATAATAATTTTTTTTTTTAGAAATTTAAGAAAGTGTTTAAGATATCAAACGATAAACACGTAACAGTTTCTGGTTTTCAAAAGGTGACAAGACAGCAACGAATGTGAATCATATAAAGGTCAACAATCTGTATGCGAGCAATATACAAAGGAATAAGACGGAAGTCGTATCAATTCTTAACAAACGTGGTAGAATAGTCACGTCAATAATAAAAATAATAAGAAACAAGGATTATAGCAAGATTAATTCACGAGTGCGGTTGGCGTCACCAATAACGGCTTATTAAGTTCTCGGTGGTCGAAATACGATCGAAAGGGAAAAGCCACACAACGATTTTTCGAATCAAAGAAAATTCTTAAGAAGTCAATTGAGAGAAGTTACAGTAAGATGAACAACATTAGCAATGAAAGGCGAAATCAACACATGATTCACACGAATGAAATTTCAAGACGATAGTATCTTAACACATATCATGGCAATTACACGTAATCATAGTTCATGTCCAGTCATAAATCACTAATCACGTCCAGAGACGTTTCGAACGTCTACCAAAATAGATAGAGATGGTCAATCGATGTAGGAGCATAGCAACGTTGAAACTTTCAAGTCGGGTATCAATGGTAAGAATTTAGGCAAATGGTAACGAAAATCGTATCATGAGGATGATGAGGTAACAGGTAAAACAAAGGTCGTTGAGTAAGGAAATACGTGCTCGAGGCATGTATTAGTTCAAGAAAAGATAATGGTTCATATGTGTATGTTGCAAACTGTTGCTACTCGCATAAAATGTAAAAGTTTTCAAAACTTTATTTTATCAAACATTTTAAGCAACATAACTAAAAAGTTGATTCTAGGTTAAATATTTAAGGTGACTATTATTTGGCCTTGCATGGCTCCTTCTAAATTAGGCATAGGTGATCAGGCCATGCATAATTTAGGACTAGCAATGCGATGCTCAGCTTCGTCAACCAATATTACATATCATATGATTTAAAATATGCATATAATGCCATTTGTAAAACAGGAATCAAAATAGTTTATGAAAATTTTTCGCATATCAGTTACTGGCTAACTGTTTTAAATCGACAATTCGTATAGTTACAAGGGTTCTTTATAAGACCGTATTAGAACAATTTGTGAAAATACATTGTAAAATTAATATAAATTAATTTTATAAGATAACCTTCAAGTATTTTGTAAAGTCCAAGTGGAACTTATGTAAAATGATTCGTAAACAATACCAGTTTGAGTTGTATGGTAACATGACAATAGTTTATAAAGTAGCGAGTGGGTTACAAGAGGGAAATAAGGAGTAGCTCAAGACAACCAATAAAACGGTTACAAGGTGATTAGGTTTCAAGAGGTTTAGCCGAAATCGTCAGGAGACACGTGTCAAGATGATAACAAACGATATGAAAGCAAGATCTTCAAATCTCGGTCCAATTCAGTGGTACGATCGAAGCAAAGAAAGACAATGGAATGACAAATAAGTCATAAATAAAAGAAGGAATAAGGAATCCGTATGTGCACATCGTAATTTATTTGACAAAAATATACTTTTAAGAAAGTAGGGTATCAGTTAACAAATAGTACAATCACTTCGAAAAGCTTCTATATTAGGAAGTTACCGAATTTCAAAAGTTCAAGATCTAGGTACATGTATGACCGAACTCAAAGTTACTATTCTATTCTTTTCAAACGCAATCATTGTTTTTAGTTTGCAAAATATCATTAGTTAAAGTTTTACGAGCTCAAACGAACTCAAAAACGCTTCAATCCATGTTTTTAACTTTTATTAGTTTTGACCTTTGGGTTTGACTAGACCAATTAACTCACTAAACGATATTCTAAGACTCAAAGTCTAATGCATTTCGATGTAAAACAATGTTTTGAACAACTTTCTAGTTTTACCCGAGACTTGAAACGGAATAAAAATGGACGAAAATGCCCTAGCATTAAATCTGTTAACAAAATGATATTTTAGCATTATTCAGAAAATAACTTCTTAGATTTTACAATCTCAAATGAGCGTAACTTGCTCGATTTTAAAGTTTACTGGTCAAATTTTATGTCCTAAACGGACGTCTCAACATGTAGATATATATATATTTTTATGTCTAAAGTTATAAAAATATTTTCTCGACACTGTTAAACTTCCTGTAAAGTTTCTGTACAAAGTATATTTTTCGACACAGCTTGAAATTAAATCCAAATTTCATGATAACTCAAATTTATGTACACATAGGACTTGTGGATTCCATAAAGACGAAAGAAGGTAAACTGTATAATTAGTCATGTAAAGAAAACACAGTATAGAAATGGTTCGAGAATGCCAACGATAATCGGAGACATAAAAAAAACGACGCATATCATCCGTGTCTTCGGCTGCAAGATGCAATGCAGAAAGGTCTCTTGGTGGCATGATTTCCAAAATCACAAGATATATCGAGAAAGAAACGGGACAATAACAAGTGGCATTCCTGGAGCAAAGAGGTTCAATGAAAAGGGAGGATACAAGTAGGATCGTATTCCAAACGATCATCACATAATAAATGACGATTATGTGTTCAAGGTACAACGGATGTTCTAAGTTGAAATCGAAACGTAGAATGGTCAATGAAGTAAGATGTAATCCATGTACAAGTGTCGCGTAAAACGGTGGCGTAAAGGTAAATCAAGATTATGAAAACCCACAATATTATTCAGCACTGATTCAACGAATTCTTCGAGATGTGAGACTCACACGATGTCCTTTAGTCTTTCTAGGAGACACATTGAGCTACACAATGGTCTATAGACTAGACATTCGATTATGAATGGTCAGAAAGAAAATCTGCGTATCTAAGTAGATATTTTGAGGGAAATAAACAATGAAAGCAACACACACGGTAGTAGAATGAAAATCAGAAGTTCATCGAAAACAACACTTATTCAATCCCGAACAATGGTATCGCGATAGTATGCACAACACGTATCAACGAGTCAAGAAAAACAGACGGTTCAAACCGAACGAGCATATAAAGTCAGTCGTATCACGCATAAATGAAATAGCAATAGTACTCAGAAAAATGAGTATGAAAATTCGGCAGCATACGCGCTCTGAATACAAGTATGTAACGTCATAACGATATAATATCATTGCAATAAGATCAATTCACAAGAACATGAATTCAAGAAATACAGTATAGGCAGATGTAATCACAGTAACATTCAATGATAATTCATGAAGCACATAGGCTTTGAAAAGACATTGTAATTATCGTCATTAGCGTAAAGTAATATTTCAAAATGTAATCAAGAGATGAAATACTACAACGATAATTAAAAGTAAATAATAAGGATTAGAGAGTTACCCGCGAAGATATCGAACAGCAATGGCAAATTCTGTGTTTGACACTTAGAAACAATAAAATATTTGAACTTTCGGTTATAGACTAAGTTTTGAAAAACGACTCAGTTCCCTATAACCATCGCTCTGATACCAATCTGTGAGACCCCCAAAATCTGACATGGAACAACTAGGCAACGAGGGGGTAACACGTCATAGTACAAGAAACAATGAATTACAGTTGACACAAAGCTGACGTAATAAAAGCATATATATCACATCATAAATGATCAGAGTTTTAAACATAGGTCCCAGAGTTTTATATGCGGAAAGATATATTATTTCATCATGGTTTATAACATAAAGTTGCCCAAAAGATGTAATAAATTTCTAACAGTTTATACTAAAACCAGTCTTTTAAAAGCATCACAGAAATCTCCAAGCTGCGATAATATCCTGCGGGCTCCCATCCAAGCAAAGCTAAGTAATAATACCTGAGATTAAACATGTAAAATCGTCAACACAAAGTTGAGTGAAATTCATAGGTTTAGCAATAAAGGTGTGGAACACAAACATTCATTTGTAAAACAAGTAAATAGAGAAAATGGTTATGATCATTAACCATAGTCTGAAACCAATATTATTGCTGTTTAGTTCATGAACCGAAGCTTAACCCAAAGTAATTTCCTCTAGGGAGTATTCAGCCTAAATACTCAAGTATAAACAAATGTAAGTGCGTCAAGGTAATCGGGACGGGGATTGTCAATCCCGATGGATCCACCCACAACATTCGCGCTTAGCGCAAAGCATACGGGACAATTAACGGTTCATGATCAAGAGAGGAAACTTAAGGCTATTAACTATAAGCAATAATATCAATGAAAACTGTTGGAAAGCATACAAGTCTGAATAGCATACAAGTTCTGGATAGTATACAGTTTTAAATGGATGTGTTCCACCATGTAAAATCTCACCCCGCATTTAGAAACATTGTTCAAGTAAAAAGGGGCTATGAACTCACCTTTAGTAAGTAATCACAAGGTAAAAGGGGATGAGCAAAAAGAAGTCTTCACGGACCTATGCAATGGTGACGCGTAATAAGAATGCGTTCAATGAAGCAATAACGTTTTAGAAGTGGTGGGACATAGTATGACTAGGTAACTTGCGTGCGATGGCGAGACCTAAGCTTAAGTTAAAATTTTGACCCAACACCTTGAACCTACTGTAATAACCTAATATCAATCTTGTATGATGGTCCAAGCATTTATGTGTGGGTTCCAAACACGTTTAAGACTCGGTTTGAAAAACCAAAACAAGGGACTGCATTCAGTTTTCTGAAAAAGGCTGTGAAGATTTGGTCATATCTAAAAATCTATAATTGTACAAGAGGTGAAATTTCTTGACATGTATAGGTATTTCTCTTACCTTTAAAAGTTGGGAAAGAACAGCCCTAGAACTATTTTCAATCAACGGGAAATGCACTTTTAGTACAGAAAGTTGTAAACGTCTTTCGTACCTTACGGTAGATTAAGCATAAATCCCAATCGGTAAAAGATTTTGACACGAAACCAAAAAGAGAAGTTTTATTATATTTGTAGCTACTGTAAAAAGTCATAAAATCATAAATTAATCCTTTTTACCCAAGTCAATTTACCCACGTTTTAAGCATAACATTCAGATTTGACCTAGTTTAGTAAAACGACCGTTTCGGACTCATCCGGACACTTCCCGTTTCCATCCAACTCAACACATACTAATCACATCAGTGGGTATCTATTTTTCAAATAAAAACAAGGTCATATGTTTAAGAAAATTTTGCCATGACCTGTTTGTTTCTGTGGTGATTTCCATACTACAAAAACAACTCCATTTAGCTACCTAACCTCAATCAAGCAACACTTAGGCTATACCAAATCGCCACGCAAGTGTCCTAAGTCCTAATATGCCCTAAGTATCTACAATCTCAGTGGGTTTCACCCAAGGAATTCAAAATTCATGAATAAAAAGAATCAAAGTACTAGTAACATCAAAACTAAAATGCTAGGAGTGACTATACCTTCATAACAAGTAGGAATTAATCCAAACACGCAAATTAAACATTCATCCTCCTTGATCCTTAGAAATTTCGTGGCCCTTAGCCACGTGTTAAGTCAATCATGGTACTCCGCAACCGAGTAGAAACAAAGTAGTGAGACGATCACCGACGATATGGATGCCCGGGGAAAACACGAAAACCGCAACCTATCACAATAAGGCGCGTGTTAAGACTCGAACTCAATATCGATATATATACCAAATATAACATGACTCAAATGTTTTCAAAGTATACACGTTTCAAACCATTGACACGAATCAAATGAATTCATACTACCCATTTATTCCAATACTACACGTTAAAACACTTGAACACTTGAAAATGACCCGTCGTACGACGCAAAGTCGACGCAAGTCAAACTATCCTTTACCCTTATTTGGACCAGTAGCTAAGTCATTTATATAATGACTAAACACTTGAGTAAGTCACCATGTCCGATGGTGAACACTCAAACTCACGCAACACAAGCATTGAACTACGTGTCCAAAATAAAAATCAGCAAGTACACCCCGAATGTACGCACCGATCTACCCTATCTAGACTTGTCCGTTTTACATGAAAATTGGTTTCAAGGTCACTTATAACCTGTATAAGACCTCACCAAAATTTGAGCTAAAGTTCACACTTTAAAATCCATCAGCTCGACGCTTTACTCGACTCCAATTTTAGGACAGATTTGTGCACTTGTTTTGTAACACCGTTTGGACCACTTTAAAAATACTATCTCGACAATCCGTCTTTTGAAACCACTACTAGACTCATCAAACTCAGTTTGTAAACTTTGAAAATCAGTAGTATCAACTATCTAACCAAGCCTAAAGTCCCCGAGAGTTGACCCAAAATCAGCCACAATTTCGGATTGTGCCGACTTGCGTCTCCCGGTACACGAAAACTAAAACTAGCATAACTTTTGACTCGTAATGAGTTAGAAGCTCTATCTTATACCGAAACGAGCGTCTCGGAAAACTCTACAATAATATCAAATAGTATCAGCCTTTCACAGACCTTAAACCCACGAAACAATCTGTTTAAAGCTGCTGTCCAAAAATACCCTTTTAGAAAACATGTCAAATCAATTTTTCAACCAAAACCACGCATTCCCATACCTCTAGGATCATTATACTATCATACCCATCAACCAAACACTCCTAAAAACACTTGTATGAAAAATCTAACAAAAATCAAAGATTAAAAACAAGACTTTTTATGATAAAAACAACATAATCTTACCATAAACACCACATGTATGATGATTTAAACATCAATCCACCATGAAATCATAACTTTGTGCAAACTTGATGCATGTAATAAAAATTAGTATCAATGGAATCACCTTAAGATTTTAGGGATGGGACTTTAATTTGTTTTTATCTAATCATGGTGGATGATGGTGTTTTAGGGTGGGAAGGTGGTAGCAAAACAAGGAGGTGGGAGAGAGTTGTATGTTCTTGTTTTATTAAATGGTGTATGTGTGTGTGAAGTGGAAGAAAAAAAAGGCTATTTATATGGTGGTTAAGTGGAGGGGCTAATATTGCCAATTTTGAAACTTGTGGACTTAAAAACAATTAATAGTTTTAAAGGGTAAAAAAATGGTTATTGGTAAATATTAAAAATATTTACGGGGCTCGGGTTTCGTAAATATATTTTTCAAAAGTTACAATGCATCATAAAAAAAATGATTATATGATTTCTCGACACGACTTAATACGTAATTAAAACTAAATCGTCGAAAATATTAACTATCGAAATAATCGATAAATAGACGTAAACTTTTGGGCATCCATCGGTATCGCGATCACTAGGAATTTTCGTTGTACATTGATTTTGAATAAACTCGTGGTAAAACGCACACGGGTGATTTTAAATCAAAAACTTTGATTTAAATAAATATGGAAAAATAAAATAAGAATTTTATAATTCCATACAAAGCATTGTCAATGAACAAAATAATATTTAAAAGTATAATTTAAAAATCTCAGGATTTACATATAAAGTATTCAAGAAAACGTAATACATTGGAAAATTCAAGAAGCACGAATAAAAAGAATAAAATAATGTTGGGGAAGTACGGGTTCTCACAAAGATCGAAACTCAACCGATTCAACCGAGTTATATGATGATAATGAGACCATACATAGTGATGAAGAAGTTATCGAGGCAAGAAACACGAGATTGCATTTCAAGATGGACAAAGTTGGGAGTCATAGCAATGACCATGAATCGGATGATGATAGCAACGGTGCTTTAGTGGACAGTGATGATGAATCGATACCTGACTTTATGGATGAAGAAGATGACAACAGTGACCAGTGTTTTGGATCAAGAAACTCAACGAAAAGTGAGGGATCAGTGTTTGAAGGAGAAGATTTACAACCAATCACAAAAGAAAAAAAAAAATATTACTTTAAACAACCAAATGATCCAATAGATATTCACTTTGAAGTTGGTCAAATATTTTTTACAAGAGAACAGTTTAAGAATGATGTTAATGAGTATTCTATATCAACTAAGAAAGACATTAGATACATAAGAAATGAAAGAAAGGTTGTATCTGTTGTTTGTGCTTCTACAATAGGATGTAACTTGAGGATTTGGCTTGGTTATTCCATAAAAGATAGTTTGTATCACATTTCTTCTATGTACCCGAAGCACAAGTGCGGTAAAACTTTTAAAAGAAAAAGAATCAATGCTAAGTGGATTACGAAAAAGTATTTTAGTAGATTTAGGACACAACCAAACTGGAAGTTGAGTTAAATAAAGCAAGAAATATTTGCTACTTATGAAGTGTCGGTTTCTTAAAATATGTGTATGGAAGCAAGAAAAATTGCACGAAATGACTTGGTCGGGGATATGGTGAAACACTATGCTAAATTGTGGGATTACAAGGAGGAGCTAGATAAAACCAATCATGGTTCAACATTTGAAATTAGGTGCGTGGGTGGCACTCTTGGTGAACCAAGGTACTTTAAAGGGATGTATGTGTAACACCCCACTTTGACAAGTGGACCGTTACATGATAATTATAGCGTGTCATCAAATCATGCATGGTAAATGTCTTAAAAACATAAATGACCATATAGGAAATCGGAATCAAACATCCGTCCAAAACATAAGCTCACACAATGCATAAGTAAAAAATATAGAAAAAGGACTAAACAATGTCTAGCAAAGCAGAAGTATATAAATGCATTAAAAGAAGTGAAGTCAAGGGAGCCTCCATCCTAATGCACGTACTCTTGATGCTTAAGTCTGCCCTTTAGTACCTGCCATATAGGAACATGAAAAGAAAATACGGCTGAGCAATACGCTCAGTGAACGGATATATGACAATGATATGAATAACTGAAACATAAGTAAAGTATGAAAATGCAGCGGAATAAGTGTAAGTCTTGGAAAATCTGGAGTATGTTTTATAAACTGGTTTATATCTGAAAAGACTTATGTTTATTTCATAAAAACTGTATTTTAAATGCCCAAGAGCCCATATAGGTCATGAAAGTATCAACGTGCATGAATACATAGAGGGGTGACCTCGTCATAAAATTAAAGGGGTTGCCTCTAATTATAATAGTCTGGGTGGAGGGATCAACTCCATATGACTAATGTAGAGCACACATGTAGATTTGTGATAATCTTGTGAATCAATAAGGTGGGTTGATGTTTCTAGAGAGAGAAACTAGAGAGAGAAAGTGAGAGAAAATGTGTGTATTCAATGAAACAAAATAAAACAACCAACCCCCTTTCCTTAGGTGGAAAGGGGTTTATATACCCAAGTCACTAATGGACTTGGGCCTCCAACCCATGACAAGCCCATGGGTCGGGTTTACTAATAAGTAACTTAACATTCAACTATGAGCTATATAACATTTAATAATATCGTGGAGTGACCGATACTTCTAATATACGTTGAAAACGTATTTCCAACAATCTCCCCCTAAGGGAGGTCACTCCAAGTTACAAAGTCCTAAACCTAGCATACTATGCTAAGTCTTCGTTCTTCAGCTCGTAGTCCTTTCTTCTTTTATCTTTTCTTTTCGTTGTGAATATGTTGATGTTGATCTTTTAGGCTTTGGCTTTAGAGCATTGTTCTTTTGACCCTTCACGTGCGATCTTTGCCTTCTTGTGATTCTTGCCTCCTCGTGACTCCATGTTCCACACACTTATGTTTTTGTTGAATTCTTGAAAGCTTCAGAGTTTGGTATAGCGGAAGACTTCATTTTGAACTTTCTTGAATTTTGCTGAAATTGATGCAGAAAGAAAACATAAGCATGTGGAAACGACTTCATCTGGTACACCGCAACGCCACCGTCTTCGAATGCAGCAACATAATAAGACACGAATGAAATGGCTTAGAACATTTCATTCTATATTGGTAGCTTTTTACCTCCGGTCGGTAAAGACCGTTGGACGATAGTATATATCGTACCTGTGACGGATAGTTTCAATTAAGTAACTTCCTGACAGGATTTCGCGGGTAAACCCGTTCTCTTTATTCGACGATCACTAAGCTTGACTGCGAACATAAAGAGTGAATCACTTGGATAAATTATCCTTGTGATTGAAGCCGTCAATTCATGAAACCTGGAACAAGTGAATTTCAATTAAGATTTTCACCATCGTTGCTTTCCAGTTATCACGAGCTTGATTCATAAAGAATCTTGCACGTCACCTACCAAGTGCTGTTTGATGTTAACACTAGAAGGATTTCCACTCGTCACTGTGAACACTAAAGAGTGTCACTCTGAGTGTTCTGGCAAGATCATACGATAATGCGTAGAGGCCCGTAACGAGTTTAATTTCAATTAAGAATTAAACTACTGTTTCTTTCCAGTTTTCACAATATTGGTTCTTAAAGAACCGCACGTGTCACCTACCATGAGCTTGTTTGATGTTGGCTCAAGCAGGATTTCCATCTTCATTTTAATACTTGCGTATCACTCGGATGTTCTAGCAATATTACAAGAATACTGCGTAGGACTCATAAAGATCTCTTACTTTTCACAGTGTGTGAAGAAGCAAGGAATAAATGGAAAGTGTCTTAATGAGACTTTTGATGATCTTGTGGCTCTAGACTCGATAGTGCGTTTTGATGTAGTGAGCGATGGCTGGAGAGGAGTGCCACCTATTCAATATCAGTCTATTCGGAGTGAATAAACCAATAGATAACGTGTTGATCTCCGTGTGATTAAAACAAATACCTTTTGAGAGATATTTGAGTTAGTTGGGGAGGTTTGTGCATTAAATCACTGGGTCCATGATGTCTTTCTTCAATATCGAGAATCATTAACAAATAATCTCAATAGCATATGTATTGACTCGGTTTCTGCCTAAAGTTGTAAGGAGGGCTTCTTTCTTTACACCCTTTATCTTTACAATTCTTTTTCATTCTTCAACCCCTTCAATGCTTACCAATACGTCATCACTAGCACCTTGTTGTGATTGTTCCAGTGCTAGCTTAAGTACTTGGTCGGCATTCAGCTACGTTCACAATCATTCTCCATCTTTCCTAGGACTTCTAATTTTATCTAGGGAATTGTCCTTGGGAAGATTCCATCGGTTCTGATGAATCATTGGACTAATACCTATACCTACCACCCTTTTGTCACCACGTCCATCGTGAATTAAGTGTGTTGTGGGTAAGTATTGTCACCATGAAAAATCCTTGAAAATCACTTAAGGCACTTGTGATATTATAATCAAAGTTTTGTGCCTTAAGTGTTTTGTTCATCAAAATCGCTCACCCTTAACACATGCATTACACATATTAAGTTGGATTATCTTTAAGTCCTTTTCATCATTAGCCAAATATCATTAAGTCTCCTTAATCCCATTTTCTCCCCTTATCCAAAATGTTAACCATTAATATTTGGAATATTGAACGGATTAACCGGTCTTTGGGTAAAAAAAAATGAAATCAATGTATGGCCATAGAACATATTAATGCTCCCCCTCAAATTAATGAGGGTTAGTTATAGTGCTTGAGTACGATATATTTTGAAAGATTTAGAATCTCGTGAGAAATTCTTGAAAAATTATCACACCTTCACACTACATCAAGCCACAAAAGCATAATATTCACAGTATTTACATATTCACATATTCACAATTAACGTACAGTATGGAGTTGACCTTAGTGAAGACGACCCATATTAAATGGATCGTTGCATAAGTCTGAAGTGCCCTCCATACGGTCTGCCACCTACGAACCTTTCTAAGCTCCTCATCAACCTACGTTCCCTGAGCGTTTCATCAATCTTCTTGATTACATATGTAGCCATTTTCTGATAACCCGAATGCCAATCCTCAATCACTTCTGGTAATTTCCCGCCAGAATTGAGATACTCCAATTTGTCTTTGACGTGTGAGAGAGTCCCATCACTGTACTTATGAAGCTCAGCTACCCTCATAAACTTCATGATCCCACGACTGTTCAAGTAGAAAATCCCGCACATCGGAAGGGTTGTGCCGGTATAGGGACATCTATCGACATGTTGAGGTAATACTTGATTAAGTGGAGGAGTCATGTTAAGCTTGCATTGATAGCTTTCAACTCCCAGTTGTAGGTCTTCTACACGTTTCTTGATGACAACGCTTCGTGTAAACATACAAAGTGTCGTGTTCAGAGCAATGATATCTTCACGGGTGAGATGTGTAAGCTGATCGCGGGTCATGAAAAGCAACATATCTTCTATATCTTCAAGGCGAATGATTGAAAAATCTCCTTGCTGTATCTTGTATTCTCGATCATCTTCTCTTTTTAGTCGAATTTCCGTCACATGATGATATCCATTCTTGGGTTCAATCTTCATTCCTAATATACTTGTGATTCGAAGATTGGATCTGAGGATACTACGTGAGTTGACTAAGCAGCAACCTATGTATGCCCTTCGCACTCGCTCGTCCCAATGTGATGCTCCTATAGCCGCATACATGTCATAATTACGGTTTATCTTTGGAACCCAGAGGCGATTGACCTTTTCTTCGATCCAAGGTATTGACCCCCAAGAAGCAGCTTTCAACAAAGTCAGGGAGGTCGCGTACTTGGATGATCCCTTGAGAAGATAGTCAAGATCATATGTAACAAAGAAGTCAAGTGCAATTTGATTGTCTTGAGTAGCATCAAGTGGAAGAGGAGGTCTTTCTGGCTCATGAAGGCTTGGCCTTTGAACTATATTGAGAGCTTTCAGGATTTCATCAGCATAATACTCATACTCCATTCGGCTTAATCTTGATTTAGCGCGAAGTCTCTTGTCTTTAAGCGCTCTCTTCACCAAAGACGGAGTGACCGAAGATCCAAACTCATGAGACCAAAATGCACACAGATCTATTGGATTGCGGATACGTAGATACAGAACATTTGCATCAGCATCTGTGATTGGATCATATGCAGCAGCTGCCGTGATCCATGGTTGTTCTGGTGTAGTCTCATCGATCTGCAATGTATCAGCCCAATCCAGTGTGCGTGACTCAGGAACCGTAGGAACTGGTTCATTAGGTGGAGCAGTAGATACTTGAACGGGTGCCGGTTCTAATTCAGGTTCATCAGTAGCAGGTTCTGCAGTTGTGGTAGCAACCAAAGAACTAACATGATTAACAGTAACAAGTATAGAGCTAGAAACAGGTGTACCGGGAATTGAAGATGCTATTGTAGCATTCACATCATGGTGCCACTTGGTACGTCCTGTCTCTGTAGATGTGGACTTATCCTTGCGAGCAACATCTTTCTGAGATTTGCCACCGGTCTTGGACGGTTTCTTCTTGCTGGCACCATTGTCACCCATATCATCATCATCAGACTGATCAGGCTCGTCAGACTTGTCATTGTTGTCGCTACCCCTGTTCTCATTTTCATCATCATCATCATCATCGTTCTTGTTGCTATCCTCGTCACTATCCTCATTACGATCACCGCCTTCACCATCATCATCATCATCATCATCATCACCCTTATCTTCATCACTCGCATCGTCTTCTTCACCACCACTCTCTTCTTGCTCACTATCCTCCTCACCAGAGGCATCTTCGTCTCCTTTTTTATACAAAATATGGTAAGGAACCACGCTTCCAAATGTCTTAAACAGCCTGTCATCCTCCTTTATAGCTGCATTAAGTGCCTTGTGAAGTGTCCGCTGAATTTTGGATTTGTCGAAAGATCCAACTTCGACCATGCGGGCGTGGAGAATCTTCTTCAGTTCAAAGTCCGTTAAGTCATATGAAATTTTATAGGCGGAATTGGAAGGGTTTGACGATTTAATCATCAACTTATCAGCCGCAATTTTCTTCATCTCTTTTCGCAGCTTTGGCATAATAGACTCAACAGATTCCTTTACCCTATCATTAAGTGAAGCTTCAAGTGTTTCTTTCTCCTCTTTATACTTATTCTTTAATTCGCGGAGTTTGGCGATCCTTGCTGTACTTTTATCAGCTTCAGCTTTTCTGACATGAACAAGTTCTTTTGGATGAGATTTTCGTGTAGACTCTATCTCTGCATTGAACTTGGCTAGCATCTCGGCTTGAGCTTTCTTGGATGCCTCTTCACTTTGCACTCGTTTGATTAACTCTTCTCAGATTTGAGCCATCTCTTTTCTTTGAGTTTCCATGTGTTTATCCATGATTTCTGCCATGAAGAGTGCAGAAAATGAAGATGGCACAGGGCTACTCGGGGGCGGTTGAATAGGCACGGTTGTGATGACAGTACTAAGGACGAAAGTAGTTGGAGGTGGAGGGGATAGTAGTTGAGTCGTCAACGGTTGTGTTGGCAGAGGCTGGATTGGTGGAGGTTGAGTTGATATAGGCTTTGTAGTCACTATGACTGTCGTGGCAACAGACTCCTTTTCGATGCTTGCGGTATCTGCTATGGATGTTTCTTTAGGTGTTGAGTACCTGTCTGGTGTTCCAAACTCAAAAATGTCATGCGGCTCCTCGACTTCCTCTTCATCTTCTATCTGCACACCCGAACCACTACCTCCTGTGTCTTTCCTACTTCTTTCAACAACCTTTTTCATTTGTTTTTTCTCAGCTTTGCGAATTTGCTCGGGAGTAACATCGTCATCAACATCTTCATCCCGAATGACAAACTTCTCAGCTTTGCGCTTATCCTTTTTAGCCACAGTCTTTGTTTTCTTTGGTTTAGGCTCAGGTAAGACAACTTCTTGCTTACGTTTACCTTTACTTTTGACTGTAGTTGACAAGACTTCTCCCGCCTGAACCTTTTCTTGCTGTTTTCTGATTTCTCTTAGCAATTGCTTGTAATCATCAGAAGCTTGAATTTTGTCCGTCAGGAGATGACTAGGAACAGGACCACGATTAACAGCACTAGAGGGTCCTTCATGCCTTAGGTCCACAAGGTCATCAGCCTCTTTAGTGTGGTGACGGCTTTCTGCACGCTTATCAATAGAAGCATCATTTTCCATAAAGTAATGAATGATAAGCTTGATGAACCTAGGGTAAGGAAAACCTTTAGCCTTCTGCTTCGTGTTTTGGAAGAGTTGAAAATTAAACTCTTCCCACAACAAGGATGCATAATCTACATTTATGCCTTTGTACATTCCATAGAAGATACTCATAATTGGAGCACGCACAACATCATGCCCAGTTGTTTTAGGTGTAAGACACCGACTGAGGATACCGAAGATAGCTCTCCAAGTTTGACCCACTTTGGCTGTGGTAAACTCGGACACCACTCGTAGGTCAGGACATCCAAGAGCAAGGAACATCTCCATGAGTTCGTCTTTGGTAGGGTTCTCTGAAAATGTCATACCCTTGGGTGTATCCCGAATTCCAAATATCTTGCGAAAGTCTGAAACGGTGAGTGTCTGTTGCTTGTTATCGAGGAAGAAGGTGATCTTGTTTGAAGTCCTTTCCTTGGTAGCCCAGAATTCGTACATGTAATCAAATGGCACCGAAGCAGTACTTAATGCATTCTTGAAGTGAGATTGATCAAGGATTGCTGAGGCGACTTTGAATCCAAGGTGAGTGGAATGAGAAACTTCTTTCAGCCGGTAATTGTTCGGTATGAACTTAAGTTCTTTTGCCTCGGCAATTGCGGCTGCTCTAGCATCTTGGAGTTGTTGCACGGTTGGATTAGTCATGGTTTCTGCTTAAGATAAGACATAAAAGGTTGATACACAAAGATATATATATACCATTATGTTGTTACTTCTAAGCATTACACATATGACACAATTCATTAAGCATTTATAACACACAAACATTTAACAAGTAACAATTAATAATCCAACAATCCTTCATTGGGAAAAATGTGTCTCGTTCGGAATAAACACCTTCATGCGGAATACCCTTCATGCGGAAAAAGCTTCATGCGGAATAATCCCCTTCATGCGGAAAAAGTTTCATGCGGAATGTCTTCATGTGGAATGTCTTCATCCGGAATTAACCTTCATCCGGAATAAACCTTCATCCAGAATAAACCTTCATCTGGAATAAACCTTCATCCGGAATAAACCTTCATCCGGAATAAACCTTCATCCGGAATAAACCTTTATCCGGAATAAACCTTCATCCGGAATAAACCTTCATCCGGAATAAACCTTCATCCGGAATAAACCTTCATCCGGAATAATGTTCATCCAGAATAATGTTCATCCGGAATAGTGTTCATCCGGAATAGTGTTCATCCGGAATAATCTTCATCCGGAATAACGTTCATCCGGAATAATGTTCATCCGGAATAATGTTCATCTGGAATAATGTTCATCCGGAATAATGTTCATCCGGAATAACGTTCATCCGGAATAACGTTCATCCGGAATAACGTTCATCCGGAATAACGTTCATCCGGAATGATGTTCGTTCGGAATATCACTTATGCGGATTAAATCTTGTTCTTGGAGAAACACGTTCATTCGGAAAGATAAGATTAAACCTAAACGCACCCTATAAAGGATTTTTCTTATCGCATTTGTGTGTTTTAAGGCAATCTAAGATAACAAACAGTATTCTAATCATAATCTGACCCAAACTCATCTTAAACCCCTAATTAATTGAACCTAATTAACTCGCAAACCCTAATTTGATTAATTAATCAAGACGAATCAATTATCTGGGATTAAAGAATGTATTAGACTAATTAGAAATTAGATTCGATGATTGTACCTTTGTTTTTTGAATGAAACGGATTGATAGATCAAGAAATGGCGAGCTTGAGTGTGTTTTTGTGTGTGTTAATGGCGTTCAGGAAGAAAGAGGGAAGAAGAAAGAAAAAAGAAAAAACGGGACGGGGTATTTGAGTGACTTAGGTCAATTTTTTGGCCAAGTTTCACAATGTGTCACCTTTAGTCCCCCTACTTATCTTTTCTTTTCCTTTTAGTTACTAACAATCGTTAAACTATCTAACAATCGTTAGACCTAAACACTTTATCCTAAAAGCACATATCCGAAACTTATAGCTCACGATAAATAAGAACAATCACAAGTCGTATGCCAAAGAAACTCCAGTTATTAACCATTTGACAGATTAAATTTTCACGAAAACTTTTGAAGACCGTTTTGATGACGAAGATGATTTAATATTTTCTCCCCCTTAAACGATGACCCGTTTTCTATTTAAAGAGCTGTAGTCATTGTTTAACGAGTCAAATATTGATGAAAGATTTTTCCAATTAATGTCTTAGAAAAATTGATTCGTGGTGGCAATAAGATTTCTCTTATTTAAACAAATTAATGCACTAAGACGTACACTAATTCGTGTTAGACCAAGTTATAAAGTAAACTTGATCCCTTTGTATGATTTGGCTTGTAAACCATACCCGAGAAAATTAATTCCCGTTGTGAGCCAACGTTTTCCAAGGAAATACGTGACTTGAATGCGAAAAACGGGTTGTAGTCTGAAATAACTACAAGCCATAATGGGCATGTTTTAAAAATGTACAACTTTTATACGAACTCTATTTATGGCGCCGTGTCAATATTAATCGACATTTCTAAAGCCGTAAATATTACCGTACTAAAAGACATGCCCGATTAAAAAGACGAAAATATTTTTGGGTTTACTTGTTTTTATATTTTGTATGGTTTTTGTAGGTTTTATATTTTTGTATTTTTCTTTTTGTGGTTTATATATATACGATAATATACATGATCACGATCAAAGGATACGCATGAATAGTTTACCACCGCTATTCTGCTGATTCTTCTGCCAACTCTTTGAGAGTCGCTGGAGAGAAGGATTTCATGCCAAGCTTGTCGATCAAAAACTCGATTCGTCCTCGATCTAAGGCTTTTGTGAACATATCTTCCAGCTGATACTCAGTGGTGACAAAATACAGCTCGATCACTCCATTTTCCACTTGCTCTTTAATAAAATGGTAGCGTATGTCAATGTGCTTTGCCCGAGAGTGTTGAACGTAGTTGCAGCAAAGGGCAATGGCGCTCTTGTTGTCACAATACATCGGGATTTTGTTGAATCCAAGACCATAGTCAGTTAGTTCTGATCTCATCCAAAGGACTTGAGCACAACAACCGGACATGGGAATGTATTCAGCCTCCGTGCTTGAAATTGCAGCGCTTTTCTGCCTTTTTGAAGACCAACTAATCAATCTGTCTCCAAGGAGTTGCACAGAACCAGAAGTGCTACGCCTAGTGTCTTGACACCCAGCATGATCGGCATCTGCATATGATATTAAAGCAATAGAGGAATCTTTCGGATACCATAGACCACGATGAAGTGTTCCTTTGAGATACCGAAAGATCCTTTTAACAACATGTAGGTGCTTTTCGGTAGGCCGAGCCTGATACCGGGCACACATGCATACATCAAATTGTAGATCAGGCCTGCTAGCAGTCAGATAGAGAAGGGTGCCGATCATCCCACGGTAGAGTTTCAGATCGACAACAATCCCATTCATATCTTCATCTAACTTGGATTTCTCCATCATTGGAGTATCCACGGGGTCACAATTTTCAAAGTTATATTTCTTTAATGATTCTAGAGCATATTTGGATTGATTAATAAAGATGACTCTGGGATTCTGAGAAATTTGTAATCCTAAGAAAAATGAAAATTTTCCCATCATTGACATCTGAAAGCGTGTGGACATTATTTTCTCAAAGCGGTTTGACAATTCAATGTTAGAGGCAGCAAATATTATATCATCAACATAAATTTGTACCAGTATCATGTCGTTGTCTTCTTTGAGAGTGAATAGAGTGGGGTCCACCTTGCCTTTGGAGAAGCCTTCCGAAATGAGATATGTTGAAAGGAGATCATACCACGCGTGTGGAGCTTGTTTCAACCCATAGAGAGCCTTCTTAAGCTTGTACACATGATTAGGAAACTCCGTGCTAACGAACCCATTCGGCTGACTAACATAGACTTCTTCCCTTAGTTCACCATTCAAAAATGTGGTCTTCACATCCATTTGATAGACGATCATGTTCATATGAGCAGCATACGCAAGGAATAGTCTAATAGCCTCCAATCTTGCAACTGGAGCAAAAGATTCTTCAAAGTCGATACCCAAGGCTTGTTTGTATCCTCTAGAAACCAATCTAGCCTTATTCTTCAAAACTCCACCCATCTCATCAAGTTTAACCTTATAAACCCACAACAAAGTACAGATGTTAACCTTGTCAGGGAGAGAAACTAACTCCCATACTTCAAATCTTTGGAATTCATTTAGTTCCTCTTGCATGGCTTCAATCCAAGATGATTGAGTCATAGCATGTTGCCAGTTTTTAGGTTCTACTTCAGAGAGAAATGCATCAAAATAGCAATAGGGTGCACTCTCTTGTAATTGATGGCGTGTCGAGACTGGTCGATTGAGACCTCCAATAATATTCCTAATTGGGTGATCTTTTGTCCATTTGGTGCTGTGATTTTCAATCCGTGGTGGTCTGGAGTGAACGTTTGTAGGAGCTTCTTCTGAGGTAGACGCGGCTGAAGGATTTTCAGGTATCGGTATACCAAAGAATGGAAGCTCTTGTTGGTGAGCATATTCCAAATCGTGATCAACAGAATCCTCTTCATCATCATTAGGCACAAGTAAGGGTGAAGATTCAAGTGTAGTTTGAGAATTACTTGGTGGAGGTGCATCCGAGTCAATGTTAATTGAAGATGCATTTGATGAAGCTTCATTAGCTTGAGCAACAACTTCAGGGATTGGAGCTATCACTACAGGTGCTGGAACTTCATCACTTGGGGGATCAAAGAATTCATCAAACAAGGGTTGAAATAGTTCATCCCACCGAGGCCTTGTAGGTGGTATAAATGATGTAGAAGTAGGATTATTGGGAACTAATCCGGAACTTATAGCACCGGTTCCCATCTCGTGAAGCGCGGGTTCAGAGCTGCGTTGCTCAGAAGCCATCGCTGTCAGCTCATCAAAATCTACGTCCATAGTTTCTACTATCTTACCAAGACGACGGTTATAAATTCGGTATGCTTTCTTTGAGGGTGAGTAACCAATGAAAATACCTATATCGGCTTTCGGTTGAAGTTTGCCCAAATTCTCACTATTAATGTTTGGATAACAAAGAGCACCAAACACATGAAAGAATGAAACATCGGGTTTACGATCATGTAGAAGCTCGTAAGGTGTTTTTCCATGGCGTTTCCGAATGATAGAGCGGTTTTGGGTGTAACATGCAGTAGATACAGCTTCTGCCCATAAGAATAACGGAGCGTTCGCATAAATCAGCATAGTCCTAGCAGCTTCCATAAGCGTACGATTCCGTCTTTCAACGACACCGTTTTGTTGTGGAGTACGTGCAGCAGATGTTTCATGCGAGATACCAACTTCTTCATAGTAATCACGAAGAGTTTGGTTGACGAACTCTGTTCCATTATCAGTACGAATACGGCGGACAGTAGTATTTAAACGTACCTGAATGAATTTTAGGAAAGTGATGATAGCCTTCGGTGCTTCATCCTTTGTACGTAGAAATTTAACCCATGTAAACCTCGAGAAATCATCCACCATAACAAGGATGAATTTCTTACCACTCACACTTTCGGTTCGCATTGGCCCACAAAGATCCATATGCAAAAGATGAAGTTTTTCTTGATTGGTGTCTTCAGCTTTGGGCTTGTATGATTTCTTGGTGCTTTTCCCCCTTGAGCACGCGGAACATAAATGATCCTTGTGAAATTTGAGCTTTGGAAGACCACGAACTAATTCGTTTTTAGCCAAATGATTAATAGCATCAAAGTTGAGATGAGATAATCTGCGATGCCATAACCATGACTTGGTCTTAGATGCTTTGGAAAGAAGACATACTGGAGAGGCGGCCATCATGTCTTGTAGGGACAAAGTATAAAGATTTGCACCATGAGACCCCTTCAACAAGTCTTTTCCTTCCAAGTTGCGGATGAACCAAGTGTGTTGTCGAAAAGCAACCTCTAGGTTGGAATCACAGAACCGTCCTATTGAAAATAAATTATGACCAAGACCTTCTACATAGTATACCCTTGAAATCGTGACATTTCCAATCTGATATTCACCATACCCCATTATCTTTGCAATATGATCATTACCGAATTTAACCGTTCCAAGAAACTTGCTGACGAAATTTCTAAGCATCGAGCGATCTCCGGTCATATGCTTTGAGCAACCGGAGTCCAAATACTAGAGAATGATTTGGACCACCTGAAAATATCACCAGACGAGGACAATGTATAGGTTTCAGAATCTGAATGTTCCTTGTTATTAGCAGGTACAGATTTAATGATCTTAGATTTGCTAACATTAGGTTTCTTAGATTTCCTAGCCTTCTTCCTAGTTGGTGGTGTAGATTCAAGTTGGCTTAAATCCTGAGGTATTTCTTCACTGATAGGCACTATAGTGGGGGCTGACCTAATTAAAGGGCGTGGTTTCCATACTTTAGTGCTAGTGTGCCTAATTAAAGGACGCTGAAACCTAACCTCAATGGATGCATTCCTAGTTAAAGGGCACATTTTTCCATCTAATGTAAAGGTCCTACCAGTGGGACGCCATTGCCATCCAACTTGGGTACGAGTTCTCCCAGTTGGTTTACATTCAAGATCATTCCTAATGGCATTCATTTCATTCACATGATCAATAAGACACAAATCATGACGCTAAGAAAACATGCATTCATTACAATTCCAACATTTCAAATTAGAATTCACAAATGGCTTAGGCTTCTGCACAGGCGCAGAGCTTTTAGTCTTAGCAACATGATTCTTTTTATTTAAATCTAAAATAACATCCCTAGGGTGAGCTTTTACTTTCTTCTTGTTGGTACTACTAGTGGAGGGCTTGATCCTATCTTTCTTGACTTGTGATCCTTTAGCCTTAGTAGACTCTTTTACTTCTGTAGAAGGCAAAGTGGGAACATTAGCAATATATTTTAACGGTGCCTTAGTTGATGGTGTCAATGACGGTTTTGCTCCTGGGTTTTATTGAATGGAGTTACAGCAATGGGTCGATTAGTGAGTAGTGCAGAACCCGGTTTTCCTATGTATTGAAAATATGCTAAGAAATATTGAACTCGCTGAATATATGCATGAGCTGAATAATAGTAACTGCTTGAGGGATCTAACACATACAAATCATCTAAAATATCTCTAACAAGATCCACGTGCTTAATTGCATTCATCATATAAACATGGTAAGTATCCGGATTTTGCTTATGGTGCGGGTTCTTATAGATCACCACTGAATTGGTTAATGGAGCACTAGAGGACGGTGCAAAGTTTGTAGCTAAGTTATTAACAACTTCTTGTCGGGTGAGAAGAAGTGTCTCCTTTAACTCGGCCAAGACCATGTTTTTGTCAATGAGCTGGATATTTAAGTCAGAGATTTCCTCACACTTTTGGTTCAATTGTTCAACATAAGATTGTTGCTGTGCCGCATTCAAAGCGAAGCGTTCTTCTATTGAACCATAAAGAGTGGACATTTCCTGTCTTGCACGTTCCATCTCCCCTAGAATAGACGAAAGTCTAGTTTCTAAGTACCGGTTTTTAGACTCTGCAGCCTCTAGTTCCAAATTTAGTGTTTTGTTTGATGATAAATCTCTCTTTAATCTCATAATCTCTTCCTATAATGCCTTAACTATCTCAATCATCTTGTCACTCGTCTCAACACTGTTTTCACAACCATTTGTTACCAAAAGATCCTCATTTTGAGTTTGGTGTTTTAATTCTAAATATATACAATGTTGTTCAAGTTGATTAAAACGTTTTGCAAGTAATTTGTAAGAATCTTGAAGCTTTAAAAATTTAGCGTTAGACTCGTGACAAGAATGATTATCAACGTCATTTATAGTCTCAGCAATATTTACAGAGAGATCATGCACATCATCACATATATTCACAGCATCACATTTATTCATAGCGGATGTAAGCTCATTTGAATAATTAACATTCACAGTAGTAAGCACATCGTACGATATTACTTGGGACAAGAATCGTTCATATTCGGATAAAATCTTTTCCTTTTCAATTAATTGTAGTTCGTAAGCGGTGTCCATTTCATAAAACACCTTTTGAACTTCTTTAATTTCAAAATTGAGATTTTTCGAAAGAGATGCAAAACTTCTTTTTAGATTTTCGACAAAAGGGTTGATCTCATTCTTAAACACCTCGTTCATGTGTTCGAAAGCCCATTCTCCGGCGTTTAGACCATTTGAAGTCGTACATTCCCGGATGACCTTGTCAAAACTAGCAAAGTATTGATTAATCTCTTGCAAGTTTATCCATACAGTGCTAACAGGTGGAAGATCCTTTGGAATTTCCTTAGGTCCTTCCATTTTGACAAGTGTAGGAAGTGTACTAGGGTTTTCTTCATTTAACATGTAGGTTGGTGTTGTGATGAGATCTTTATCAATATGGAAGCGAATTCTAAAGTCCTTTTTTGCAAACTCCTGATTCAATTTAAAATAATCACACTGAGGATATTTTGCAAACTTGTATGACCGACTCTCATCAACTAGAGCCTTATTCTTACGATCCTAGAAAATAACAATCGGATCTAAGACCAATCCTAATTGGGTTGCATCATAAAGTCTTGGATTATGGATAAAAGCTTGTCTTGCATACCGTGGGTTAGGGGGAAGGTCTGTTTGACGCGATAAGTTAAAATCTCTAAACAACGAGTCAAATAAGTGCACTAGTTGAGAGGCAGCGTATTGTCTTAAAAGCAAATAATCTAACCTTTTAATCCTATTAGCCGCATTAATTTCCATTTCATTCTTTTTAGACTTGAGTATTTTGAAATCCGTTTGAAGTTTGTGAAAATTAGTGACCACTAACTCTTTTTCTTTAAGTTCGTTGGAAAGATTTTCTCTTAAGGTTTCAATTTCTTGCAAATGACCCATTTGTTTGTTTCGAAAATGATCATATTCGGGATTTGTTAGAACATTGGACGAAGGAACTAATTCCAAAGTTTAAACTTTTTCGTTGCACAAGGCAAGCTCAGCAGACAGATTCTTATTCGTAGCTAGGGTTTCTAAGAGTGCAGTATTCATTTGGCTAAGTAACTTTGCAGGAACCATGACCAAATCTTGTTGAGCAGGAATATGCGTATGCGAAATGACTCCCGGTTGTGATTCACTCAAAGTCTGGGGACTTGCATTGATATTACTATCATTGATTGTCTCCTCATTTGAAAGACTCACCACCGAAGACTCATTCGGATCAGCACCCTCTTGCCCAACTTGATGTGGTTGAATACTAGTATCAGTGGTATTAGTAAGTACCTCAGATATTTCATCTGACCCAAAGCGAGAGATAGTTGCCATAAGAGCTGCCTGAGCAGATTGAAGATCATCATAGTTTGAATCGTAAGCATCCAGATCATCTGCTTGGTATGCTGCATTCTGTGTAGTGAGAACTTCTTGTTCCGCAATCCCCGGATCAGCAAGAAATGCTAACTCCTCTTCATCAAGTTCATGTCCTTGTGCTTGAGCATTCACCAAATAAATCTTCTCTGCAAACCATTGACCATCCCTTCTCCTCTTGGGTTTTGTGCAATCCCTAGACATGTGACTTTCTTCCTTACAGTTGTAGCATGTGATCATTCTCAACTTACCTATGGAATTAGCCCGTGGAGCAGTAAATATTGGAGCAGTGTTGACCATTGGAGCAAGATTGACCATGCGTGCATTGGTGGTTGATGTAGTGGGTCTCCCCTGATAAGGTTGAATAGGTTGAACCATTACTCTACCATCTTGAATTGTGGCTTGTTGTCGAGAATTAGATGATTTCCTCAGCTGATTGTTAGTAGGGGCTGGTCCTCTAAATCCTCGTTTGCTCAATGTCCTTGTGAGGTAAGCAGACATAGTGGCTAACACTTCAGCTAGGTCAGTTCCTTGTTTGAATTCAGGAATGGGAACCTCATCATTATCATAATACATTGCTTGGTCTTGTTGAGCGGCATAAGCACTAGAAGGAGTACTTATGTGGTGAGAATAGCTTGGTGGATATGCTGCATTTTCTTGATATGGAGAGTATGATGACTGAGCATAGGGTGCAATGCTTGCTGGTGAATATGGGTGAGGTTGTGGAGCACATTATGATGCTTGTGATTCTCTCTGAGACAAAGGTGCATTAAACCGATATTGTTGCTGATGTGAGGTAGGTGGTTGAGGTAGAATCGAATATTGGGGGAAGCTTGGAGTCATGTACGGAGATGGATGATAAGCTTGGTGTCCCATGATATAAGGAGTGTTGTTATATGACAAGCTTGGTTGATTTGCCATCAAAGCTAAAGGTTTAGGGTACATACCTCGAGGCATACGGTGCATGATCACGTGTTTCTCATACTGCTAGAGAAAAGCATAGAGTTGATCCAAATTGGACTTATGCAAATCCCTAGTTAACTTAACATCAGTAATATACTCACCCCATTCAGCTTGAGGTAAAGTATTCAAAAACTTGGTGTTAACCTGGAATGGAGCAATCACGAGATTTTGCACATTCAAATCATTCATGAGAGTAGTGAATCTGAAGTAGTAGTCGTGAAGCGTTTCCCCGGGACTGTATGTGAAACGATCAAACAAGTCATACAACTGACATTCGCGTTCCTGTTTAGTAAGAGACGTACCTTGTAGCAAAACCTGTAGGCGTTCCCATAACTCCTTTGCGACCGTATATTTACTTACCATTCGATAGATGTCATGTGGAAGAGCTTGGAGAATGGTTTGAAGAGCCTTTTCATCTGCATCGGCAATAAGTTGTTGAGTTGGCGTAAGTTCTTCAAACTCCCGTGGTCGAGTCACATTGTTAACAACGATGGTACCATAATCAAGTGGACCATTCAGAATTGACTTGACCATAAGCCTCCCATATGTCGGTTTTACCTTAATGTATGACATCATACGGCCTTGCCATGCTTCAAAGACTTCTTTAATGAGCACTGGAGGGCGATTATCCGTTCCCGTTATGACGAAGATATCCGTAAGTGATGTCATTTGAGGCATTAATGAACTCGGATTCATTTTGATCACTTTAAAGAATCAAAGATTATCGGTTGATCGAGCAGTGAAGTAAGGTTGTGAGTTGTGTTGTGTTATTGAAATAAAAAGTGTGTAAGAAACCAAGATTAAATCCTCTAACAAATCGTCGAAAAAATCATAAAATATTCCTTGGTTCGGAATAATTAAGTTGATTCGGAATAGTAATACCTTTATGTGGAAAAAGACCTTGGTTCGGAATAAGCGTTGATGCGGAATAAGCTTGATTCGGAATACCTTGGTTCGGAATACCTTGGTTCAGAATACCTTGGTTCGGAGTACCTTGGTTCGGAGTACCTTGGTTCGGAGTACCTTGGTTCGGAATACCTTGGTTCGGAATACCTTGGTTCGGAATACCTTGGTTCGGAATACCTTGGTTCGGAATACCTTGGTTCGGAATACCTTGGTTCGGAATAACTTGGTTCGGAATAATCATTGATCCATAGTAACTTGTTGATTCGGAATACCTTGGTTCGGAATAACTTGCTGATTCGGAAAAGCTTGATTCGGAATACCGTTGGTTCGGAATACCTTGGTTCGAAATAATCACTTATCCGGAATAACTTGTTGATTCGGAAAAGCTTGATTCGGAATACCGTTGGTTCGGAATAAGGTGCTTATCCGGAATAATTTGTTTATCTGGAATAATTTGCCTTGTTCGGAATATCAGTTCGTTCGGAATAAACTAGGAAAAAAGAGTACGTTTCCAAGCCGACTGGTGATATTAAAAGAAACGAATCCAAACCCAGATTTTAACCAAAAAAACACGAAAAGATTTGTGATTTCAACCAAAATAAGTAAAACCCAATACTTATCTACTAATCCCAACAACAAAATCACCAAAAACTTCAAGATTCAAGATAGATTTTCCTAAAAACCACTAACACAATCAAAAACTAAAAAACAACACAAATCATTACCTTAAATCACCCCATGGCTCTGATACCAATTGTAGATTTGTGATAATCTTGTGAATCAATAAGGTGGGTTGATGTTTCTAGAGAGAGAAACTAGAGAGAGAAAGTGAGAGAAAATGTGTATATTCAATGAAACAAAATAAAACAACCAACCCCCTTTCCTTAGGTGGAAAGGGGTTTATATACCTAAGTCACTAATGGACTTGGGCCTCCAACCCATGACAAGCCCATTGGTCGGGTTTACTAATAAGTAACTTAACATTCAACTACGAGTTATATAACATTTAATAAGATCGTGGAGTGACCGATACTTCTAATATACGTTGAAAACGTATTTCCAACAACACACCACAGTCACCGTGTAATCTGTAAAACAGTACTAGGATGTACCCATTCGCACCACATGATAATAATAATAATGGATAATAACTGAAAGGGACACCGCGAGCAATCACTCTCATCGCGAAAGAGTCATAACACCGGTGCCTCAAGTGTTATGGTCATGGTACCTCTATAACTAGGTGAAACATTGCATGCATGCATATAGCTCAAGCAGTTTAAAGTAATAACATAGTAATTACTAAAAAGTTTTATGTAACTACTGGGAAAACAGATGGAAGCAGACGAGGAATCCTAATCATAGAAAAGAAAATGTCTATACTGAAGGACGGAATACCCTTACCTTATGTCCAGTAATGAAAATGAAGATGAAAGCGGAAGAACTAATTCGACTTCACGAGTGCTACAATATAAAGGACGTGAATGATTTGTCTGTTTAATGTATACTTACTGATTCTTAGTTTACTTTGCTTGTTCTTGACTTGTTTTACATGTTCTTGACTTGTTTTACTGTTTCATCTTTAATCATGTGTTTCTTAGTGTTTCATGTGTTCTTGATCACTGTATTTCATGTTTTATGTGTTATTATACTTGTTATTTCATAAAGTGTAACTTTCTAAAAATAGCAGGTTTCTATATATAGGAACTTTCCAAAAATAGCAGGTTTTCATATATAAGTTTCCATAATTAATAGGTTTCCAAAAATAGAAAGTTTTCATAAATATTATGTTTCCGTAAATAGTAATAAGCTTATTAAATAAGTATAATAAGCTAATGTTTAATAAGCATATATTATAAGCCATGATTATTTTAATATCATATATAGTATAGTTTATTAATAATAAATATTTTAGTCCTAACATAACAATTATTAATTAATAATATAATACATGGTTTATAAGTGATTATTAATTAATAATATAACATGATTATATTAGTAAAACTTTACCTTAACTGATATTGGTATAATTAACCTAAAGTATAGTATTAATTTAATTAAACCATATTTAAAATGTAATTAATTAATTAAGCCAAGTTTCTTAATTAAATTAATTAAATGTGTCATATCTTTATATCATTGATGAGATAGAATTTATACATGATCTCATCGTTCTTTTCGGGCTTTAAATGCATAAAATGTCATAAATATACCATACATATTCTTGTGTTTGTTTACTTGTGTATTTTAGGTATGGATATCGTGAAAAAGACAAACGATCACAAGAAACAAGGAAAAAGGAACACGAGAAACGAAGCCGCACAATGACCCGGGCCCTAGTTATGGATTTCCCAAAGAAAAGACCTTGAAGTATTGAAGATGTACAAGAATGGTCCCTCAACTTTGAAGATTTGGCAAGTTTAGTCCCTCAAGATTCAAAATTGTCAACAATGGTCCTCCATAATGTCAAACATACATTGAAGACCTTCAAAGATCAAGAATGTCCAAGATCAGTCCTTCAAATATCCAAAAATGGCAAAACAAGTCCTTAGAATACTTTGGAAAACTTTTTGGGCAAAAGTATGAAAACTGAAACTTAAATAACAAAGGGTTTCAAGTTTTGGGCTGAAAAGACTTTGTATACACGTTTTGCTAAAACACAAGGACCATATCTGCCATTCTAAAGTTCAAATATCACAAACAGGCGCCAAACAACTTATTCCCAAGTTTTTAGGATCAAAACACTTACTATTCACCCTATGAACCCAGTAACTATCTCTCTCATAACAAAGGGTAAATTCCAATTACCCTAACCTACATGTGATTCACCTTCACACGAATCCTTCCACACCCTCACATCAACAATCCCATCACTCATGGACCCCGCCCATTTAAGCCGTCAGCCAATGAATGACCAACTTCCTCTCCAAGGAATGACACGTGGCCAAATCAACAGCCCACACTCCTTACTTGGTCCCAAAGAAAAAATGAACGACTTGGATGAATTTGGACACCTCAAGACATCAACACGCACTCTAGCACTCCATAGGCAATTTTGGGAATTCTAGGCTAGGGTTTCATGTATTTCAGTATTCAAGAATCATCACTTGTAGCCTATATAAGGAGACCTCAACATGTGAGAGTCCCTTATTCCAGTTTTTCTCTTAAACATTGTAATCCCCTTTTTTAAAATTTATAAAAGTTTGGTATTTTTAAGAAATTGTAATTCCTTTTTATGTTTTTAAAAGTTGGTATTGTTTAAGAGTGATTCTGAGTTCCATTTTATGTTACAAAGCTGTTTTGATCTTTGGATTGAAGCACGTTTTGATTTGAACAAGTTTTCAAGTTTGAAAAACATTTAAAACCTTGTTCCTATTTGGTTACTTTTCACTGTACTAACCCCTACCATTAGCCTAAAGATCTTGCAAGCTTGTTGACACCAAGCTTGTGAAGGGATTTAAGCCCTTCGTTGGTCTGTTTGCTCTTTGTGTTGAAGAAATCAAGTCCTCGAGGTTCTGCTTTGAACCATCAGCCAAGGATTCATACCATCTCCTTTGTTCAAGTACCTTGGTCACTCTCTAGCTGTTGAGAGTGGTCCAATGAGCATTGTAACACCCCATTTTGATAATGGAATGTCACGCGTAATTATGGCGTGTCATCAAAGCATACAAGGGAAAATGTCTAAATATTACATGGCCATAAAAGGAAAATACCGGAATCAAACATCGGTAGTCCAAAAATAAAGCTCATCACACACAAACATAAGTACTGAAAAGGAAAGGACTAAACAATGTCCATAGAAAGAGTACCAAGGTAAAGATAATGCATAAAGTAAAGAAAGGCTAGAAAGCTTCCAGTCCATATGCACGTACGCTTAAAGTCTACGAGCGTCCCTAAGTACCTGCCATTTTGGGAACATAGAAAAGGAAAATGGTTGAGCAATACGCTCAGTGCACGGATGTATAATAAAGCATGAATAGGATAAGCATATAACATATAACAACAGAAGAAACTAAGTCCCGAATAACCTGGTTAAGTCTTGGTAAAACTGGTTTTATAGTTTGAAAAGCCTTATGTTTATCTTATAAAAAATGTTTAACATGTTCTACCATTAGCCAATATAGGTCATGAAAATCCACCGTGCATGAATACTTGGAGGTGTGACCTCATCATGCAAATTAGAGAGGCTGCCTCTAATTTAATATACTGGTTTGGGTAGGAGGGATCAGCTCCTTGTGAAGGATGCAAGGCACAAACCACATTCACACTAAGTAATCTACTGAAAAAATGTAACTAGGATGCACCCATATGCCCCACATGATAAATATAATAAATGGCCAAAAGATGAAGGGACGCCACGAGCAATCACTCCGCCGTGGTGAAGTCATAACATCAGTGCCTCTAATGTTATGGTTATGGTACCTCCATAACTAGGTGAAACTGGCCATGCATGTATATGGCTATAGGTATTCTAAATTAAACATAAGCAAGTCAAACATATAAACTTATACTACGGGAAAACATTTGGCTGCATACGGGGAATCCTAATAAGGAAAGAATGTCCATACTGAAAGGACGGGAATCCATACCTTATGTCCAGTGAACGAAGAAGATGAACTGAGGAGAATCCTACTTCGGTATCACTAATGCTACATAAATACATACATGAATAAGTATCTGACTACTAAATACGTAACTGGTTTTATATCATGTCTTAGCTTATTTTATATGTTCATATCATGTTTTACTGTTTAAAGCCTTAAACTGTGTTTATCCTATATTCTGTCTATTCTGATTAAGTATTTCTGGTATTTCATGTATTATTATACTTACTCTGTAATAATAAGTAACTTTCCAAAAATAGCAGGTTTCCTAAAATAGAAGTTTCCAAAAATAGAAAGTTTCCAAAAATAGAAAGTTACCAAAAATAGAAAGTTTCCAAAAATAGAAAGTTTCCATAAATAGAAAGCTTCCAAAAATAGAATTACTGCTTAAAAGAGATAAGTTTCTAAAAATAGAAAGTTTCGATAAATAGATCAGCTGCCTTAATTAAATAAGTTTCCATAAATAGATTAGCTGCCTGAATTAAATAAGTTTCTAAAAATAGAAAGTTTCCATAAATAGATTAGCTGCCTCAATTAAATAAGTTTCTAAAAATAGAAAGTTTCCATAATTAGATATAAGCTGGTTAAATAAGATAAGTATATAAGCCTAAGTGTTTTTCTGATTATTTTCTAAGTCATAATGATATAATGTATAGTTTATTAATTATTTCATGTAATTTAAATAAACTATAGGTTAAAAGTATTTAATTAAAATATATCATGTTTTTAATTAAATAAAAATTTCAATACTTAGGTTAAAACATGTATTATTATTTATTAATAATATAACCTAAGTCATGTTAATTATATAATTAAAATCATAGTTTTTAAATAATTAATTAATTATAAGTCTAGAAAATATAAAATACTTAGGTTAATAATTTCATGATTCTAATAATTAAATTATAACCTAAGTCATGTTTATTAAATTAATCATGTCATATTTATTAATTTAATTTTAACATATGATTATAAAAAAAATAATCTTAACATACACCGTGAACCGGATCTTGACTAGAAACCATGAACCGGACATGAAATCGACACCATACCCCGAACCACTTCGGGGTTCCCTTTGGTTTGCTGCTGCCATGGGACCCACACCACCAAACCGGGACCATATGGTCTCGGTGGTGGTTTATTAGCCAAACCGAGACCCTCTTGGGGTTCGGTTTAGGCGCCGGCCTAACAAACACCCCTAAAAACAACCTTTTTGATTTTCCCAAAAACCATTTACATGTTTGATCCATGTTTTTAATTAGGTTTTTAAAAACATCATGTTCTTAATTATTTTATTAGATCAAATCAAAAGAAAAGGATTAAAAGAATATACCGAATGCGTGGATCTAACGAGGATGAACACACACGAACACACGTACAAGATTCAAGATCAAAATCAACTAAACACCCCCTTTTTGGTGTTTATGTGCAGCGGCCACAAGAGAGGAAGGAGGAGAAGGAGAAAAATCTTTTAGGTTTTTGTTAAAGTTTACTATAATGTGAAAATGACTAGCAAAATTTACCATAACCCCTTCTTAGTAAGTTTTGAGATCGGCTTGGCCCATCTCCTTAATGTTGTCGCGGGTAGGGGGCCCCACATGGGGCACCCGTACCGTTTTCCGTGTCTCGTTGTTAAATTGTTCGTCCGTGTTTATTTGTGTTCACGTTTTATGTGGTCTCGTTATATAATTACTGTGACCTCATATATTTATTCACGCTCGTAATAAATATATATACGTAATTAATATTTGTCCGTGATTTAATTACGTTCATGATTTCATGATCGAATGTTCGTGATTAATTATTGTTAAATAATTATTGCGTGTTCATGCGTAATAAATACTTATCGTGTTCTAACACGTACGTAATACGTAAAATCCTAACATGTAAACGTAATCATACTATCAAAGTAAAGTTTTAATCTAGTACGTACGATCTTAAGGGTACTATTCATGGTAAAAGCATGCGGGTTTTACAACTCTTCCCCCCTAAAAAGAATAATTCGTCCTCGAATTATAGATAAAGTAAACTGAAAAATAAGAACATACCCCAATTCAAAATATGAAATGAGGTAAGAAGCCCGGATAGACTCCTCTGTTTCCCAAGTGGCTTCCCGCTCGATATGATCCCTCCATAAGATTTTGACGAATGGAATCGTCTTCCTTCTCATGACTCGTTCTTGTCTGTCAAGAACTCGTTCGGGTTCTTCTATAAAAGTGAGATCTTCACGTATCTGTTCCAGTGGATACTGAACCATGTGAAGGGAATGATACTGGTACCCTCTAAGTAAGGACACATGAAACACATTGTGTACATGCGAAAGCTGCGGAGGTAACGCCAACCGGTAAGATACTTCACCGACTCGTTTAATGATATCAAACGGTCCGATGAAACGGGGACTGAGCTTCCATTTAATCCCGAAGCGTCTAACACCACGTGCCGGCGAAACCTTAAGGAAGACGTGATCTCCTACGTTAAAATGTATGTCCCTACGATGCTTATCGGCGTAACTCTTCTGACGTGACCGTGCTTCCTGAAGTTTCTGCTTAGCTACTGCGATCTTTTCATTGGTCATCTCTATGATTTCCGGACCTTCAAGTGTTCGCTCGCCAACCTGATCCCAGCAGATTGGGGCGCGACACTTCCTGCCATACAACATCTCGAAAGGAGCACACTTGATACTTGCGTGCCAACTGTTGTTGTATGCAAACTCCACCAAACAGATGTAATCGTCCCAATCATCCGTCCATTCCAACGCACATGACCTCTACATATCTTCCAATGTCTGAATCGTTCGCTCCGACTGTCCGTCCGTTTGAGGATGAAAAGCCGTGCTAAGCTTAAGTTGTGTACCCCAAGCTTTCTGCAAACTCTTCCAAAATCACGAAGTGAAACGAGGATCTCTGTCTAAGACGATGCTGGATGGTGCACCGTGGAGTCTCATGATCTCTCTTCTATACGTATCGGCGAGTTTACTTACCAGATCTTCCTTACGGATCGGTAAGAAATGAGCTGATTTGGTAAGTCGATCAACGATAACCCAAATTGCATTGTGCTTCCTCTTTGTAGGCGGAAGACCGGTAACAAAATCCATGGTGATTTTGTCCCACTTCCACTCTGGAATATCTAACGGTTGAAGGAGACCGCCAGATCGCTGATGCTCGATCTTAACCTGCTGGCAGGTAAGACATTTGGAGACGTAAGTGGCCACATCCTGTTTCATACCACTCCACTAAAAGTATTGCTTGATGTCATGGTACATCTTAGTCGAACCAGGATGAATAGAGAATGGGGAGCTATGAGCTTCAGCTAACAAGGCTTCCCGAAGTTCTTGGTCATCAGGAACATAAAGTCTCGTGCCTTGCCATACGATACCATCTACATCTACTCTGAATTCCGTCTGTTTCTCCAAATTCTGTACTATCGCCCAGATTTCTCCATCATCTTTCTGAGCTTCCTTGATCTTAGAGAGTAACTCAGGTTCTACTCTAAGATTAGCCCAGTAACCGTGTTGTCCACGTACCATGATCTTGATGTCTAGTCGCTCCAAGTCTCTTATGATTTCCTCTATGATTTTAATGCCGTTGATCATTCCGGACTTCCTGCTAAGAGCATCTGCTACTACATTTGCCTTCCCGGGATGATACTGTAGATTAATGTCATAATCCTTCAACAGCTCTAACCATCTCCTCTGCCTCATGTTCAATTCACGTTAAGTGAAGATATACTTCAAGCTCTTGTGGTCCGTGAAAATGTCACATGATTCTCCATATAAGTAGTGCCTCCATATCTTTAATGCAAACACGACTGCAGCAAGTTCCAAGTCATGCGTGGGGTAATTTTCTTCATAAGGCTTAAGCTGCCGTGAAGCGTACGCGATCACTTTCCCATGTTGCATGAGAACACAGCCAATTCCCTTCCCTGATGCATCACTATAGATTTGAAATCCACCCGTACCAGATGGGAGAGTAAGAATAGGTGCAGATACTAGCTTCTGCTTCAGGTCTTCAAAGCTCTTCTCTCGTTCTTCAGTCCAGACGAATTTCTCCCCTTTCCGCATCAGTTTGGTGAATAGTAGTGCTAAGCCAGAAAAGTTCTCCACGAACCTACGGTAATAGCCAGCTAAGCCTAAGAAACTGCGGACTTCCGTCGCTGATGTCGGCCTTGGCCACTTAGTAATGGCCTCAACCTTCGCTGGCTCCATAGTGATTCCTTCTGCTGATACAATGTGACCTAAGAATTCCACTTTGTGTAACCAGAACTCACACTTGGAGAATTTAGCATACAACTGCTTCTGGCAGAATCTGTAGTATTGTACGAAGTTGGTCTTCGTGTTCTTCCTTGGACTTTGAGAAAATCAGGATGTCATCGATGAAGACAATGATGAACTTGTCCAGAAATTCATGGAAGATTCTGTTCATCAAGTCCATGAACACTGCTGGAGCATTTGTCAGGCCAAATGGCATAACTACAAACTCGTAGTGGCCATACCGGGTACGAAAAGCAGTCTTGGCGATATCCTGCTCCTTAACCCGTAGCTGATGGTAGCCTGACCTAAGATCAATCTTGGAGAAGTGCTGGCCCCTTGGAGTTGGTCAAACAGATCGTCTATACGTGGCAGTGGATACCTATTCCGGATAGTAATCTTGTTGAGCTCGCGATAGTCTATGCAAAGACGCATACTGCCGTCCTTCTTCTTAACAAACAAGACCGGCGCGCCCCATGGAGATGCGCTCGGTCGAATGAAACCTCGTTCAAGAAGTTCTTGCAGTTGATCCTTCAGCTCCTTCAGCTCTATGGGAGCCATGCGATAAGGAGCCTTGGAGATTGGTTCAGCTCCTGGAATAAGCTCGATACTGAATTCCACTTCTCGTGCAGGTGGTATGCCCGGAAGTTCTGCTGGAAATACATCTTGAAATTCCGACACTATAGGTTGATCCTGAATTGATGGAGATTCAGCATCCATGTCGTGAACTGTAGCTAGATAACCCTCGCAGCCATGTGACAGTAGTGCACGCGCTTGCAGGGTAGATATGATTTGTACAGATATGAATGTACTCTGGTGCATTAACATCACCGAAGATAACTCGATATGAATGGCAGTCTATGGTAGCATGATGCTTGGATAGCCAATCCATGCCCAAAATCATGTCGAAGTCATTCATGTCCAGCGGAAGTGCGTCAATAGGTCGAACCTTATCGTCGAATTCTAGGGGAAGACTCTTGTATACATGGGTGATTAATACAGAGTCCCTCAAAGGTGTGGAAATAGTAAGCCTATTCTCTAGTGGCATGGGGAGTATCCTAATGTTCTTAGCATAAGCAGTAGAAATAACCGAGTGAGTAGCAACCGTATCGAAAAGAACACATGCAGCTTGACCATACATATACAAGATTCCAGTGATGGTACTTGTAGACTTGTTGGCCTGGTCTCGAGATTTCGTGTAGACACGCCCAGTGGTAGGAGGCGGCATGGAATCAGCATGTCCCGATGTGCCCTCCATCTCGCCCTTTCGGCAATCCTTCATGATATGGCCAGGAAGACCACACTTGAAGCATGCGTCAGTGTTACGACGGCATGGCCCTGGGTTCCTACGGTGGCAAGTAGAGCAAAGAGGATGAGTAAATCCTCCAGCAGGTGCGTTGGCTGGCTGGGAACCTGATAAAACATTTTATATAAGACATGATAATAGGGTACAAAGGACAATGCGGATAATCGTAAGATTGAATACCAGTGATAGCTGGACGGCTAGGCTGTGAACCTCTCTGGTTCTGGTCCCTACCGTTTCCATGGTTCCTAGTAGAAGTTTTTGCTAAAGTATCAGAATATGAGTTATAACATGAAATCATAAGAAAATTGCGTAAGTATTAGGACCTGCTGTTGTTGGAGTGTCCAGCGTTGTTACGGTAATTATCATTACCGCCACGCCTATCCGTAGCAGAACGGTCGTTAGTCTGACCGTTTCCCTTGGGCTGATGAGGCTGCTGCTGAGTAGCCGGCTGAGACCGGTCCCCAGTTTTCTGCCTGGAAGATACATTTTAAAGAGATGAATAATTGACATATATGGAAAGAATACGGATTGATCACCGCTTGAATACGAATGTTTACCTCTTGTCGGGTCTCTCAGCTTCCCCGAACTCATCTCTCTCCTGCAGCATCTCCAGCTAACGTGCTGCATCCGCCACTTGTGCTACAGTGTTGAACGTAGCACACACTAGATTGTTTGCGACCGATGTGCGAAGAGCCCACCTAAAGTGGTGTGCCTGCTCTTCAGGAGTACCTGCTTCCGCACCAAGGAAACCAGCTAGGCGAAGAAAGCGCTGCATAAACTCGTTGCTATTCTCCCCAGCTCTCTGTCGGATCCCATGGTACTCCCTCTTGAGCTTGTCTTGCTCAGCCTTGGGAAAGAACTGCTCCATCACCCTGTCCTTGAACTGAGCCCAAGTCAAACCAGCAACCCACTCGTCACCACCCTCAGACTACATCAACGCTAACCACCAATTTAGCACATCGCCTTCGAACCGATAGCATGCCAACCTCGCCTTGTATGCGGGGTCACAACCCATAGCATTGAAAATCTTCTCGATGTGAGCCAACCAGCTTTCAGCATTACTGGGGCTATCTGTCTTCTCAAAAGCTCGAGGACGGAGCTTGTTGAATCTCTCCAGCCATACTGCTAATGTCACTGGAGGAGGAGGAGGAGGTGCCTGATTATGCTGCTGATTGTTGGCAGCTTGAACCTCAGCCCTGATGTCGTTCCTCAGTTGAGGAAGCAAAGCTTGCATTGCAGCTTGGATTGCAGCATTGAGCTGGACCTGTTCGCGTGTGAGAACCATCTGACAGTATAACATAAAACATATGATTAAACAGATCAAAACATAAAATATATATACATGAAAACAATTTATACCCAAAATTTCAAGAGAAAAATTTTATGCAAGAAAATTTTGTGTATGAATGCATGATGCAGTTTTATGAAAACTTTTGTATGCTCGAGAGTGAACCCTATGGTCAGTTCACCCAAAATAAGACATGGCGAGGGGACGCCTATGGGTCGGTCCTAAATTTAAAAGTTTCGATAAAACACATGCGACTAAATAGGGCCAGTCCTGTACCAACCATTACTTAGTCATAAACCTGCGACAATGACATATATATGTATGCATAAAAATGATGAATGCTTGAAAACGACTGTCAGTTCTAGGAAGACCGTAGTGACTACCCACTAATCACAAGTCATATTTTGAGAGCCTATAGGTCGGAGCCTTGGCTCTGATACCATAACTGTAACACCCCATTTTGATAATGGAATGTCACGCGTAATTATGGCGTGTCATCAAAGCATACAAGGAAAAATGTCTAAACATTACATGACCATAAAAGGAAAATACCGGAATCAAACATCGGTAGTCCAAAAATAAAGCTCATCACACACAAACATAAGTACTGAAAAGGAAAGGACTAAACAATGTCCATAGCAAGAGTATCAAGGTAAAGATAATGCATAAAGTAATGAAAGGCTAGACAGTTTCCAATCCATATGCACGTACGCTTAAAGTCTACGAGCGTCCCTGAGTACCTGCCGTTTTGGGAACATAGAAAAGGAAAACGGCTGAGGAATACGCTCAGTGCACGGATGTACAATAAAGCATGAATAGGATAAGCATATAACATATAACAGCGGAAGAAACTAAGTCCCAATAACCTGGTTAAGTCTTGGTAAAACTGGTTTTATAGTTTGAAAAGCCTTATGTTTATCTTATAAAAATTGTTTAACATGTTCTACCATTAGCCAATATAGGTCATGAAAATCCACCGTGCATGAATACTTGGATGGGTGACCTCATCATGCAAATTAGAGGGGCTGCCTCTAATTTAATATACTGGTTTGGGTAGGAGGGATCGGCTCCTTGTGAAGGATGCAAGGCACACACCACATTCACACTGAGTAATTTGCTGAAAAAATGTAACTAGGATGCACCCATACGCCCCACATGATAAATATAATAAATGGCCAAAAGCTGAAGGGACGCCACGAGCAATCACTCCGCCGTGGTGAAGTCATAACATCAGTGCCTCTAATGTTATGGTTATGGTACCTCCATAACTAGGTGAAACTGGTCATGCATGTATATGGCTATAGGTATTCTAAATTAAACATAAGCAAGTCAAACATATAAACTTATACTACGGGAAAACATTTGGCTGCATACGGGGAATCCTAATAAGGAAAGAATGTCCATACTGAAAGGACGGGAATCCGTACCTTATGTCTAGTGAACGAAGAAGATGAACTGAGGAGAATCCTACTTCGGTATCACTAATGCTACATAAATACATACATGAATAAGTATCTGACTACTAAATACGTAACTGGTTTTATATCATGTCTTAGCTTATTTTATATGTTCATATCATGTTTTACTGTTTAAAGCCTTAAACTGTGTTTATCCTATATTCTGTCTATTCTGATTAAGTATTTCTGGTATTTCATGTATTATTATACTTACTGTGTAATAATAAGTAACTTTCCAAAAATAACAGGTTTCCTAAAATAGAAGTTTCCAAAAATAGAAAGTTTCCAAAAATAGAAAGTTACCAAAAATAGAAAGTTTCCAAAAATAGAAAGTTTCCAAAAATATAAAGTTACCAAAAATAGAATTACTGCTTAAAATAGATAAGTTTCTAAAAATAGAAAGTTTCCATAAATAGATCAGCTGCCTTAATTAAATAAATTTCCATAAATAGATTAGCTGCCTGAATTAAATAAGTTTCTAAAAATAGAAAGTTTCCATAAATAGATTAGCTGCCTTAATTAAATAAGTTTCTAAAAATAGAAAGTTTCCATAATTAGATATAAGCTGGTTAAATAAGCTAAGTATATAAGCCTAAGTGTTTTTCTGATAATTTTCTAAGTCATAATGATATAATGTATAGTTTATTAATTATTTCATGTAATTTAAATAAACTATAGGTTAAAAGTATTTAATTAAAAGATATCATGTTTTTAATTAAATAAAAATTTCAATACTTAGGTTAAAACATGTATTATTATTTATTAATAATATAACCTAAGTCATGTTAATTAATTAATTAAAATCATGGTTTTTAAATAATTAATTAATTATAAGTCTAGAAAATATAAAATACTTAGGTTTATAAATTCATGATTCTAATAATTAATTATAATCTAAGTCATGTTTATTAAATTAATCATGTCATATTTATTAATTTAATTTTAACATATGATTATAAAAAAAATAATCTTAACATACACCATGAACCGGATCTTGACTAGAAACCATGAACCGAACATGAAATCGACACCATACCCCGAACCACTTCGGGGTTCCCTTTGGTTTGTTGTTGCCGTGGGACCCACACCACCAAACCGGGACCATATGGTGTCGGTGGTGGTTTATTAGCCAAACCGAGACCCCCTTGGGGTTCGGTTTAGGCGCCGGCCTAACAAACACCCCTAAAAACAACCTTTTTTATTTTCCCAAAAACCATTTACTTTTTAATCCATGTTTTTAATTAGGTTTTTAAAAACATCATGTTCTTAATTATTAGATCAAATCAAAAGAAAAGGATTAAAAGAATATACCAAATGCGTGGATCTAACGAGGATGAACACACACGAACACACGTACAAGATTCAAGATCAAAATCAACTAAACACCCCCTTTTTGGTGTTTATGTGCGGCAGCCACAAGAGAGGAAGGAGGAGAAGGAGAAAAATCTTTTAGGTTTTTGTTAAAGTTTACTGTAATGTGAAAATGACTAGCAAAATTTACCATAACCCCTTCTTAGTAAGTTTTGAGATGGGCTTGGCCCATCTCCTTAATGTTGTCGCGGGTAGGGGGCCCCACATGGGGTATCCGTACCGTTTTCCGTGTCTCGTTGTTAAATTGTTCGTTCGTGTTTATTTGTGTTCGCGTTTTGTCTGTTCTCGTTAAATAATTACCGTGACCTCATATATTTATTCACGCTCGTAATAAATATATATACGTAATTAATATTTGTCCGTGATTGAATTACGTTCATGATTTCATGATCGCATGTTCGTGATTAATTATTGTTAAATAATTATTGCGTGTTCGTGCGTAATAAATACTTATCGTGTTTTAACACGTACGTAATACGTAAAATCCTAACATGTAAACGTAATCATACTATAAAAGGAAAGTTTTAATCTAGTACGTACGATCTTAAGGGTACTATTCATGGTAAAAGCATGCGGGTTTTACAAGCATAGTTGATCCCCTTTGGAAGTTGTGGGGGGATAGATATTGATTTCCTTTAAGTTTCCTCTAAAAATATTTGTGTTGAATATGTTATGTGATTTGCCATGTGATTTGGTGTTCTTGTGTTTGTGTGGTTGTTTTTATTGTTGAGATCTATTAGTTGTCACCTAGTTGAGCTAATTGAATCATAAAATCAGTAAGTTGTTTGTAAAATCAAAGAGTTTGTTTGAAAAGGGGCTAAAACAAGGTTGTTTGGTTTTTGGGATCAAAAGGCCTTGTGTCCTTGTGCCCTTGGTTCATTGGGTTTGGATACTCTAAACAAGTCATTTGTCACAGGTTTTGGCTATTGGTTAAGTCACAAATGGTTTGGAAAAGGTTTGACAAGTTTTAGAAAAATCTGAAAATATTGGTTTGAATTTGGTCAAACACATCAGATCCTATAAAATCATTGTTGTTTGGATTTAGGGTCTGATTTTTGGCTTGGGAAGAGTTTATGTGATAAGCTATCTGTGCAATATCTGTTTGTGGAATTTGGTGGCTTATTGTGGTTGCTAGAGCTTATTGAAGTAGGCTGAAGTGGTCATTTGCATCAACAAAGTGACCACCTCAATTGTGCCTTGCATTTTGTTATGTAGTGTATCCCTGCTATTTGGTTGCTTGAAACTTGTTATTTGGCTGCTTGTGATCTTATTTGGCTATATGGTTTGCTTATTAGAGTGCTTATAAGCAAACTGGCTTATTGGCCTAATTTGTCCAAAATCTGTCATTATTTGGCTAACTGGCCACTTGATTCACAAGGACTCAACCTTGATTCCTTCACAAAAATTGCTTATAACAAGCTCATAAACAATCCCTGGCAATTTGGTAACATTTGGAGCACTTTGACTTTTGGTCAAATAAGCTATTTTTGGCTTATTTTTCAGTTCAACTTATTGGTACATGCAACAACTTACTTTTTGTGATAGGTGTCATTTTTCTTAGCTTATTATCATATTTGAGAAGTTACAGCTCTTGTGGTTAAGCTTTTGCTAGAAAACTAGCTTATTTGGCTTTTTCAGCCAGCTTATTTGCTTCTACAGCTTATTCTACTAGACTTTTTGTAATTTTTCTTTTTGATTATTCTTTGTAAAGCTATTTGTGAGCTTTTGCAAAAAGAATCAGCTTTTGAAACCCTCTAGAACTCAAACCCGACTATTTTGTCGTTTAGTGAAAAAGTTCTTTTCAAAGTTCTGGCTTATTACTTGAGCTTTTTCAAAATTTCTTTTTGCAAATTGGTTTAGAATCTCAATAAGATGTTGTGTGTTCAAGCAGAGCTTATGGCATTGGCTTATAGCATAATGGGCTTATTGGCCCATTAAGAATAAGATGTTGACTTATTAAGCTGTGATAAGCACATATTCAGCTTTTGGGCCTTTAGACTTTTGTGCTAAAATTGAATTTTGAGTCAGACTGGTGATTTTGGGCTTATTTGGTTGAGTTTTGTTGGGTCTACTAGATGTAGATCTTGCAGCCTGTCAGGATCGGTGAATGACTTCTGTAATCACAAGTCAAATCACAAAGAGACTCTATACACAATATGAATGTAGAATACAAATATAAACAAGAGAAACAGAATAACTATAAGGACTTGATCCTTTCTAAGGATTTCTAATATTGATAAAGACTAGAACTACGTTTTGTGAAGGTCTGTCTAACCCTTCTGCCTAAGGTTCCTTTTATACTACAAGGAAACCCTAATACATCATTAAAGAAAACGTGTAAAACTGATATGCATATCCTTTACTAACATATCTCATGCATATCCTAACAGAATATTAAGTAACTAATAAAGTTTGACTTCGACTAGGACCAAGAGCAGGACTTGCTCCTACTACGACTAGGACCAGGAGGAACTACATACCTCCTAGTCTACCTATTACATATAACTATTACAATGGTCCTAACAATCCTCCCCTAAACTTGAATTTGACCTGTTGAGTTCAAGTTTCCCGGAAAACGTGCAAAGAAAGCCCGAGGATTGTATCAGCAAAACAAATAGCAGCATCAACAAGATAAGAATCAGACGAACAGCCGCATGAAACACTAGAAGCTTCTCCAAAGCTTGTAACAAATCAGCATCAGGTTGAATCTTTTCAGCAACATGAGCAGATTTGATGAGCCTTTACCAAGTAGCTGCTCGCTCTTGGGCTAGCTAGTCATTCTGGTGGAATAAGCATCACCCTGGGAGACTAGAACCCAGCCCAACTCTTAGAACGTGAATCAATGGTGAGTGGGAGTACCCTGATGATTTTAGGCAAACCATCACAACCGTCAACGGATTTGATGCGTCTTTACCAGAAGCCGTACCCCTCTGGACTCGCCAACTCTTAGCAATGAAGCATCGGTGAGTTGAACACCCTATAGCTTTAAGCAAGCTATTACAGCTATCAACGGATTTGATAAGATCTTTACCAAGAGCCGTACCCCCTTGGATTAGCCACTTTTCAGTCCAAGACTATGGCAAGTGAAAACCATCTAGTTTTGGGTAACCTGGCAACCATCAACGGATTTGAGAATCGCACCAGGAGCCGTACCCTCAAGGTGAATCAACTTTTTCTTGTCGATGAGACATGGTAAGTTGAGAACCATTTGTTGTGTGGACCACGTCCAACACCAAGTGAAACCAAGTACCAGAACAAACTCAAACCAGGAACCACATCTTGAAACAGCCAAGGGATATTATGTACAAGTATAAAAGCTAAACTGTGTTAAAGTATAAGCAGATATTATATAAAAAGTATATATATATATATATATATATATATATATATATATATATATATATATATATATATATATATTTAGTTTGTTTGTTTGGTGAAAAGAATCAAAACAAGAACAAAAATTCAAAGTATAAACACTTACAACCCAGTCACCTTACATACCAGAAGCTGCCTTCTTATCCGCTAGCAACCGTGCTTGAATACCCTCGACCAAAGATGTGGCCATACTCGACTCATTCCCAGAAGGAGCAGTAGAAATCTGCAAGTGACTTGCCAACATTGCTTCCATGGAAGAAATAGTCAAAGGATACACAACATCCGTCAGCATAAACACCACATGACCAGATTCTAATTCCAACACATGAACTCCACATCCAGCATATAGCTTCCAGCGAATAATCTCCCATTTCATTTGATCCTTCCATACGCCCAAAGCAGTAGCAGATGGAGGAGGATCCAACATCAGCTTGAGATCGGCCCAAAGACGGATACCAGGCCAGGAAGACACCGCCATGGGGTCAAATGGCATACGAGAATCAACAAGCCCAAACAACGCCATAAGATCCATACGGTCAGCCCACGATAACACACCCTGCAAACCCGTGACCAATCGCACAGTCCCATCACTCAAAGTAATCCGATGGGAGACGCCACCAGGAAGTGTTGTAGACCTCTCAACCGTATAACTCGTAATGCTTCCATTGCCCAAAGGTAAGTCAGAATCGCTATCCGAAGCTGCATCAATTAAGTTCTCAGGATCACGCTTCTCAAAAGGAACTGATTTACCACGACGAACACGACGAGCAAGTTTCTGGCGAGTGGAACGTCGAGGCGTGGGAGCCGAAGGAGTTGATTCAACCTTCACCTTAACTTCAGCAACAGCAGGAGAAGCAGTAGAAGTAGACTCATGAACATGTCCACCCAAAGAACCACTAGGAGCTGCATCAAAAGTAGGATTAGGTTGTGTTGCAGGAACTTGTGGTGATGAAGATGGCACATCAGATGTAGCAGCAGTAGGTATGGTGGGATCAACAAAGGTACTAGCAGGAACATGAGTGGTGGTAACAGGTGTGGTGGTGGAAGCATGAGTGGTGGTGGTAGTAACAAAGATACCAGCAGTAGGACCAGCAGTAGAACCAATAGGAGCAACCAAGGGTGTAGTAGAAGGACCAACAGAAGTAGCACCAGAACCAGAAGGACTACCATCAGAACCAGGAGTGGGTACAGACGAAGGACCAGTAGAAGCAGCAGGCATAGAAGCAGTCACACCACGAGGATGGTAAATAAATCTTTCCGGAATAGGTTGACTCTGACGCTTCACCATCTTCTCATAAAGGACCTTAAGCTCATCAAATGTCAAAGCTCTCACCCGAGCCCAAGACCACAGAGCATTGAAATGAGCAGCATATTGATATTTTACATAACGTTGCATCTGCTGGCGCTGCTCAGTCCGAGAGAGAGGCCTGTTCCTTCGCTGTTTCTTTAGTTCTTCAGCAAGAGCCAACTGATGCTTACGCATCATCACCATAGCACGCGGAATACAATTGTGTTCATCAACATCATCACCCAACAGATCTTTAAACTGAGCATAATCCCGAGTGAGAACAGTCAACACTTGCATCCATTCACCATCAGTCCAGTGCATAGCATCATGCTGAATTTGCGCACGCCTTTGCTCTCGAAGCTCTTCCTCAGCAACCCTATCCTCCTCATCAATCTCAGCCTGAACCCGACGAGCAGCCTCTTCACCAAGCCTTTCTTCTTCAATCTGTCGACGAGTGCGCTTGCGAGTGGGAGATGGAGAATCAGTCATTGGGGCTTTTCCCTTCGGATCATGAGAGGGACCAGCATGAGAACCAGCAGCAGCATCAGAATCACCATCCATAGAAGGGGGAATAGCACTAGAAGAAGGAGCATTGGAGGACATTGGAGGACCGGGCAGATCATCATAAACTTTATCAACAAAGGCAGCCTTTGCCAGCAACGTCAAGCCATCCTCAACATTCTCCGCACCCTCATCCTCAGAATCTGAAAGGACCACATGCTTCTTGCGACGACGTTGTTGATTCTCCAATACCTTTATACGATCGGCCAGAGGAAGAACAAACTCCCTTGTAAGCTTCCGATGTTGGTTCAAGTCAGCTTCCAAACAAATCATCCTCTCATGGTACCTGTGCAAAAGATCGAGCAAAGATGTCAGTGTAGTAGGCTCCTCCGCCTGCCCCCCAAGAGAACTTGGATCAGGGAAAGCATCACGGGAGCCCGAAGCAACATTTGGGTCAACCTGTGGAGAACTAGCATCAAATGGGATATCAGTCGAGTGTGGGGCAGGGCTAGGAGGTGGAGTCTCCACAAATGGAGACTGATGTGGAACGGAGGAAGGACCAGCCTTGGAAGGGGATGGTTTTTCAACCACCACTTCCTCAACTAGCTCCTCCTCTACCACAGGAGTGGCACCACCAGTAGGAGCCTCCTCCTCCTCCATGGGGTCATCATCTAACTCAACCAACTCAGGAGCCTCCTCCTCCTGACCCATAGGACCCTGAGCCAACCCCATCATGGCTTCAGTCAGGGGCCTCCAATCCCCAGGAAACCCATTCATCATGTTGTAATACACTTTAGCGGTAAGTTTAGATGGCACATGCTCTGTCCTATCACGTGGAATGCACACAAGAATTTGTTGAAGAAACCTAGGGTACATAAGAAATTTCTTCCTCGAACCAGCAGTTGACAAATTACTAGCCATCCCCTCAAATAGATAATGAGAAAAATTAAACACTCTACCCTGGGCTAAACATATAAGACCAGTAGCCAAAGGAGTAGGGAACGCATCCCAACTCCCCGACTTGGGGCTCATACAATGGATTAAATAGTGAACCAGAAGCTTCCACTGAGGGGAAAACCTATTTTTTTGGAAGTTAAACTTCCCCCCATGGTCATAACCTATGGCAGCCATACCCTCTAATACTTCTAAATTGGGTAGTGATACAACACCCCCCTCATCCTGAAGATGAAGAGAAGAGCGAATAGACGCTTCAGTTACCACATAAGCACGTCCATCTATGGTAGCATGGAGTGCTCGTGGACGTCCAGCCACATTCACCAGCTCAGCAGACGCCCAAAATTGACGTACCACACTATCATATATGGTAGGACAAACAGTAAATGCAAACCTTAAGTTTGAAGCTTCAATAAACTCCAAGATATCAGCAAAATGTTCACGATTCAGACCATCACCCAGATAAGCAACACGATTATGAGCGGGTTGGTAAGCAAGAGCAGCCATGGATCTTGATGAATTGATGGATTGGGATTGGGATGTAGAGAGTAGAAGCGGTTTTTGTGTGTGTGTTAATTGTAATGAGTGAGTCAAGGGTGTATGTTGACCATATAGGAAGAAAGTAGTAACTGTTCATTGACCCCTATTAATGGGGGGTTGCCCTTTCAAATTAAGCCATAATGGCATACTAACCACTTGCCCTTTTAACATAATAACTTACCCCCAATTTATTTGCTGAATTCAAACTTGTAAATACCAGTATTGGGAGCGTTGACCAAAAGTCAAAGTACACAATAGTCAGACCAGGAGCAAAACGTGATTAACAAAGGACAAAAAGAATGAACAGTAGCCAGACCAGTACCAGTACCCATAGCCAAACACCACTAGACATGGAAGGATTTTAAACCACCAGAAGGCAACCAATCATAACTAGAAGCTGACCAAAAAGGACCAGAAGCCAGTCATGTAAGGCCATATCCACCAGAAGAGAGCAAAAATCCTCCATCAGAAGTACCACACGCCATCATAACCAAGAAATTATGTTGTTAAATACTATGTATACGTTAGACGGACCTAATATGTACACAAAGCCTCCCCTTAGGCTTTGCCTCCCCTCAATCCTAGACCTCAAGGATTGACCATCCCAATATTAACCACCAAGTGGTTAAACCGAGGACCATCAAAAGATTTAGTCAGCAAATCAGCAACATTGTCATCCGTATGAACTTTAAGAACCTGTATCAGCTTCTTCTCATTGGCATCGCGTATAAAATGATGCCGAATCTCAATATGCTTCGTCCGCTGATGAAAGACAGGATTCTTCACAATGCAAATAGTGCTTTGATTGTCAACAAAAATTTTGGTATTCATAAAATTGAAACCATAGTCCAACATCTGATTTTGGATCCATAAGACTTGACCACAACAACTAGCAGCCGCAACGTATTCAGCTTCTGTTGAAGAAGTAGCTACGATTGTCTGTTTCTTACATTGCCATGAAATAAGCCGACGACCCAAAAATTGACAACCACCAGTAGTAGACTTCCTATCATTATTAGCACCAGCATAATCACTATCACTATAGGCTTCAAGAACAAAGGGAGATTCTCTAGGATACCATAGACCCAATTTAGGTTGAGCCTTGATATACTTGAAAATCTTCTTCACTGCATTTAAGTTCGAAACCGTTGGAGTCACCTGGTGTCTAGAACAAGCACTTACGGTAAATATAATGTCCGGACGTGATGCAGTCAAATACATGAGAGAGCCAATCATAGACCTGTACATATGAACATTTACCGGGGGATCTGGCTCATTCTTAAGTTTGATTTTAGCAACTTCATAAGGAGTTGCTGCTGGTCTAAGAGGATCCATGTCAAACTTCTGAAGAATCTCATGAACATACTTATCTTGACTGATGAAAATCCCATCCGATTGTTGCTTGACCTGAAGACCAAGGAAAAATGACAGTTCTCCCATGGCACTCATCTGAAATTCGCCTTTCATCAAGTGTTCAAACTCATCACACCACTCCTTCCTTGTAGAACCAAAGATAATGTCGTCCACATAAACCTGAACAAGGATAATATCCTTGGAATTCCGCCGAAGAAATAGTGTTTTGTCAATAGTACCTCTTCTATAGCCATTCTTTAAAAAGAAAGTGGAGAGACGCTCATACCAAGCTCTAGGAGCCTGATGTAACCCATAAAGAGCCTTGACCACCTTGTAGACTTTCTTGGGATGAAGTGGATCAACAAACCCCTTAGGTTGAGTAACATACACTTCCTCGTCAATTTTTCCATAGAGAAATTGATGAGACTGCTTTTATACATAGTCTCATCGTCCAAAACGGCCTTAAAATGCATAAAATATCATAAAATATGCCAAATATATGCTCGTGTTTGTTACTTGTGTATTTTTAGGTACGGATATTAAGGAATTGGCAAAAGAACACAAGAATCAATCAAAAACGAACACGGGAAACGAAGTCGCACAATGAACCAAGCTCAAATTTGGAATTTTGCAAAAAGACCCCTCAAGTTTGAAGAATTGGCAAAAATGGCCCCTCATCTTTGAAGAACTTGTCATATTTGACCCTCCAATTATCAAATATACAAGTATGGACCATCAAGTTTGAAGAATGAACAAGAAAGGCCCTTGGAAATTGGTTAAATGTTCAAAAGTTAGCAAAAAGGATCAAGAGGACTTAACCTGCAAATCATTTTGGACTGTGGATGAAAAGAGTTAACGGATTTGGACTGGCTGTGCAAGGACTTAACAAGTTACTACGTTACCAAGGACTGGTAATGAAAACCCAACACATAAGCCCAATACAACCCAAAGGCCCAATCCCATTTTTTAAATAAACCCGGTTTATTAATAGTCAACTGGTCAACTCCCCACTAATCTCACCCCTTCCCTCCTAAACACTTATTTGAAACTTAATTAACCCCAAAACAGATCCAATTCACCCCTAATCCCCTATAAACCCTAATAACCCCCAGTTTCAATCAAGCCCAAACCAAGGGGTTATTCCCCCAAACTGTCCAGAATGTTAATTAAACATCCCCTCACCTAATCCCACCTTTCATAACAAAGCCACGTGGCCTGTGGTCCTCTCCCCAGCCTTCCCCTGCCAAGTCACTTTCACCTTGAAAACCCCCACCCGACCAATTCAACGTGGGTGATCCTTCTACTTGGTCCCCAAGTCTAATTGAACGCTCAAGATCAAAAATCCACAGCTGGCATCACATGTATAACTTTTTGACCAGAATTCGTCAAGAACAAGAGGGGCATTTAGGGCAATTCCATCTTTAGGGTTTTTCCTCTTGTATTTTTTAATTCTTGTTCTAGAATAGTCTTTTAGATAGTATAAAAGGAGATGAGCATGTTCATTCCTTTTTTGTTCCAGTTTCTTAGCATTTTTTCTCTTGTAATTCCTTTTTTAAATTAATTAAGTTTGGTGTTTGAGAAAGTCAAGTGTAATTCCTTTGATTAAGTTAAAAAGTTTGTGTATTGAGTTATATGCTAAGGCTGAGTTCCATTAAAGTGTTAAAGATTTGTTTGAGGATTTTTCAAAAAGTCTTTAAAAAGCTTTTAAATTTTATAAATCAAGTTTCTTTGAAGTGAAAGTGGAAAAAGATTGTTGGTTTGTGAATTTAGAAAGTTTTTGAAACGTATTAAGAAGGTTTGGAAGTTTTTGTGGAAGTTTCTAAGAAAGAAAAAGGTTAAACAGAATATACATAGATTGTTCTTGTTTTGTTTTTCTTTGGATTTTTCAGGGTGTTGAAGGTTTGTTGATCTTTTTCAGCACCAACCCGAGTTGGTAGGAGGTGGTTATGCAACCACAAGGACCTTGGAAGTAAGGTCCTGAGGTAAATCCTTGTTACCTTTTGAAAATCTCAGAAAAAACCAAGTTTATGTGATTTGCATGTTTAGGTGTTTAAAGTGTGAAAATCTGTTTTGTTTTGTGTTCTTATGTTATAATATGCATGATAGATGTGATATGGATCAGTTTGTAGAAGTTTAGAAAGGTTTTTGTTTGAAAAAATTGGAAAACAAAATATAAAAGGGTGTTTGGATACACGTTTTAGCAGGGTAAAGGATTTGATTCGTGTTTTACATAGGTGTTAGAAGTGTTGAAATAGGTTGAGATAGTTAGGGTGTTAGTTTGTAGTGATTTTGGAACAAGTTTGTAGCCAATTTGTGTGTTTAAAAAGGAAAAGTAGCTTGAATCTGCAATAGCCTTTTTCTCTTTGTTTTGGCTCATGAATTGTGCTTGATTTGGAAAATCTGTTAAGTGTAAGAGTGTTATAGGATTGCAATTGATTGAATGCTAGTTTTTGAACTTGTGTGCTAAATTGGGGGCTTGGAAATCCAGTTGTGTGCATTTGATAGCTCAAAAAAACACCACCAGACCCATCATTTTGTTACAGCAACTTCATTAAGCTTTTGTGTGCATTTCTTTTTGTGATTCTTATGTGCTAGTGTTGGTTTCCTGTTTATCTTGACTCCCTTCACTCAGAAAGAGTGAAGGGGTGCCTTTGCTCCAAGAAAACACCATCAAACAGCCAAATCCAAGACCTCTTGGACCATTTCACCATCTGTGAAGAAACCAAAGAACTTGTGTGCTTGATAAAAGTTGTAACTGGACGAATTGGAGTTAAATCTTGTGGATTAATCTTTGATAAAAAAAGGAATTGGGATTGTATTTATAAGCTTGTTTAGGTCACTGTTTGGTTGGAAAAAGAAAATATAAAAAAAAGAAAAATTGTAAAAAGTCACCCGTAGCAGGACTCGAACCCCAGACCTCTCGTTGGAGGGTTAGGAGCTCTACCGCTAATCTAGATGCTTTTTTACGTTTATGTTTGATTTCAAAATCTATTTAACACGTTTACTTCTTTCTAGCTTATAACAAAAGCCGTAGCTTTTTTCCCCTTTTCTAGCTTATTTACTAAGCTAATTTTGTTTAGCTTATTTTTCCTGATCTTTATAGACTTTAAGATTTTTCTAACTTGGTTTCATATTTTTCCTTTTCTTTAATTATTTTTTATTCATTTTTCTTTTCCCGTTTTTATTAGTTAATTAAAAAATAGTTAAAAGTAGTTTTTAATTTAGAAAAAATAGTTTTTAGGTTTTAATTTGTATTTTTGAGGTTTACATATCATAAAGTTTTCAAAAACTTTAATTTTTAATTTTATTTAATTTTAGGGTTTTTAGAGAACTTTAAAAATTAATATAAAATTAACTAAAAGGTTTTAGGAACTTTTATTTACATTTTCTTCTTAGTTAGAATATTTAGGATTTTTGAGAATTTTTTAGAATTTATTTGAGAACTTTTCATTTTTTGGAATATTTTAATATTATTTTATTCATTAAAATTCAAAGTTTTATTTTTATTTCTTTTTCATTTTCCTAGATTCTTTATCATTAATTAGGACTTTTCCCATTTGTAGAATAATTTTTAGGCTTTTCAATTAATTTTTAGAATTAATTTAAGATTTAATAGATTTTAATAGTTTTTAGGAGTTTAAAAATAGTTTAATTTGGTTTTAAAATTTTTAAAAATAGTTTTTAGTTTAATTAGGTCATTTTTGAGGTTTACAAACTATAAAATCTTGTTTAGGGCTTTTTAATATTTAAAAGTGATTTTTAGGGCTTTAATTAGCATTAAAAAGTCATTATTAAATTAATTAAAAGGTTTTGGCAAGTTTGGATTTTTTGTAAACTCTTAGAATATTATTTGGGATTTTTAGTAATTTTTAGGAATTTTTAGGTTAAAATTTTAAAATTTGCACTTTTTACGTTTCTACGTCGTAACTTTCTAGTAGTGTTTTTGCCTTATTTTTCTATTTTTTTTTCGTCTTCGTCATTTTCTCTTCTTTTCTTCTCATTAATAATAAAAAACATAATCAATCATTCATTACACAACACACGTGCCTCCTCGAGAGAACGATTCCCACTCATTGGGTCATAACTTGTGGTTTTCCTGAACCGCTCGTTAATACTTACCGCTTTTACGTTCTTTTTCCTAAAAGACGTATTTCTACGACTATCAAAATGGCGCCGCTGCCGGGGAGGCGTGTTGTGTTTTGATTGAACAATTGTTGTTTTTCTATATTAGCCATATAGTATTTGTATTAATAGCACTCTATTAATACGTATTATCGTTTTTCGGTTTTTGTGTGAATATTATTACTATATTGTATACGTAGAACAATAAATTCACAAGTACTCCAAATACGTGAGCAATCACAACCTTGATTCGGGATTTCATCACTCGATCATTGTATTCGAATCTCAAACCAAAGAAAAAGGCAAAAATAGATAAATACTTTCGTGAAGCTTAATCTTGATAATACAAACTATAAGGTGGGTATAAGGCGGTTGTATTTCACAACCTAAAGGAAAAAGGCTCTTAAGTGCTTCGCGTCGCCTCGTTTCCTCCGCTTGCTTGTGCGTATTTGATTTTGAGAGTGAATCGAGGGTTTTGCCGCCAAAGTATTATTACATATCATATATATTTTCTTGGTTTCCATTTGATTAAACCCTCTTGAACGATTTGGTGTTCCACCATCGTTCTAAAGTCATCGAAGGCGTTCACTCCACGTGATCGTTTTCATTCTTTGAGGCCTTTTTAATCAAGAGATTTGATTAAGTGAGGAGATTTGTGGACTCATTGTCTACTTAATACATTCACCAATTTCCAAAAAACGTTAATACAACCAAAAACCACAAAAAAATTGAAAAAACACAAAATACCAAAAAGAATCTTCTTTGCTCGCCTTCTCGTTGTACGTGACGTTTATGCAAACTCGCTCTAAAGCTAGACGTGCTCGTAAACGAAGAAACAAATCACTCACTCATTCTAGTGAGGAGTCTCCAAGTGAGGAACCTATTGTAGAACAAGAAGCTATCATGGCTAATCGTACTATGATGGAGTTGCTTCAAGCACCCACCGAGGGTTTTGGAGAGGCCATTGTGATTCCCGCCATCCTTGCGGAGAACTTTGAGATCAAGACGGGTTTAATGTCTATGCTTCAAGCAAACAAGTTTCGCGGTCACGAAAAAGACAACCCACATTATCACATTAGGCAATTTAATCGTCTCACCGCGACAAGCAAGTTTAAAGATGTACCACACGATGCCATTAAGATGATGTTGTTTCCTTACTCGTTAGATGGACCCGCCAAGATTTGGCTTGAGAAAGAACCGCCGAATTCGATTTTGACATGGGCCGATCTCGTGTCTAAATTTGTGAATCAATTTTTTCCACCATCTAAGACAACACATTTGAAAAACGAGATTTCACGATTTACACAAAGACCAAATGAAAGTTTTTCAATGGCTTGGGAAAGGTTTAAAGAAATGTTACATGAATGTCCACACCATGATTTTTCCGAATTGCATCAAATTGACACTTTTTATAATGGGCTTAATGAGCATGAACGAGATTATTTAAATGCCGCCGCGGGTGGTAATTTTTTGTGCAAAACGACCAATGAGGCTTTGAAAATCATAGAAAATAGGTCTAAGGTCTATAGCCCTCGTAACACACCGAGTGTTGCCAATTTGGGCTCGTCATCATCTCGTTCCATTAATGCCTTGCAAGATGAAGCAAATGAGGAGAATCGGTTTTTCGATAGGTTTTCGACTCTTATGTCTCATTGGAAAGCTCAAGAAGCTTCAAACACCGCTTCGGTTAAAGCGGTTGCTAAGAGTTGTATTTCATGTGGTGGAGCTCATGATTTTTCCGAGTGCATTACCGCGGATGGTAACACTTCGAATGCTTATGTAGCCACGGGAACTTATAACCAAATCGGTCAAGGTTCCCGCCAAAATCAAGCTCCACAAAATCAAAATGCTAATAACTATCGAAACAACAATCAAGGTGGAAATTACCAAGGAAATCAAAGGAATTATAACAAGGGTAATTACCAAAGTGGAAATGGGCAAATTTCAAACCAAAACCAAAACCGTGATTTTCAAACTCCTACTCAAGGTTTTCAAAATGCTCACACTAAAAATTTGCAAGGAGAATTTTTAGATTATGCTAAGGCTAATGATGCTAAGTTTGATAACATGCAACGTGAGATGATTAGCTTAAGATCCGAGTTGAAAAACGAGCTTAAAACCGAACTTGCTAATGAACTTAAAACTCATGCTAATAAAATGGAAGGAAATGTCACACGACTCCAACAAAATCAACAAAAAATGGAGCAAGGACAACATGAGATTAAGCAAGAGTTGTTGAAAGCGGATGCTAGGCAATCTAAGTTTGAAGATCGAATGGCTAAAATGTTTGAAGCTATCATGTGTAAGCCCTCTTCTTCGGGTGGTCTTCCTAGTGATACCATCGTGAACCCGAAAGGAGAATTGAAGGTTATTACTACTCGTAGTGGTAAAACTTTCAAAGAACCCACTTCTCGTCCAAGTACTTCTATGGAGAAGGAAAAAGAGAAAGAACCCGAGGTTGTGGTTGAAAAGGAGCACATCTCAAGCCCACGAAGTACCGCTCAAACCACACCTACGGTTGAACCAATACCCATAATGGAACCCGAGATTCCAAGGCCGATGCCTATGCCTAATTTGCCCCAACCCACACCACCTTTACCCTACCCATCAAGACGAGACAAGGAAAAGGCACAAGAACGAAATAATTATCAATTTGAACTCTTTATGAAAATGTTTCGTGACTTGCATTTTAATATAAGTTTTGCCGACGCCTTAGTCATGATGCCTCGATTTACCGCGAACTTCAAAAGTATGTTGAATAACAAAGAGAAATTGCAAAAATCGTCTAGTTGTTCATCGGTTTTTCTAAGCCGCATACCTCAAAAAGTCGGTGATCCTGGAAAGTTTTTAATCCCATGTGCTATCCAAGACATGGAAGAATGCTACGCCTTGGCCGATCTTGGTGCTAGTATTAATTTGATGCCTCTTGAGATTTTTAAATCGCTCAATCTTCCAAATCTCACTCCTTCAAGAATGTCAATCGAAATGGCCGATCATTCTACGATTCTAGCTTGTGGAGTTGCCGAGGACGTCTTTGTGAAAGTTGGGAAATTCTATTATCCCGTGGACTTCATTGTTGTTGATATTCCCATCGATCCTAAAGTTCCGTTAATTTTAGGTCGATCTTTTTTGGATACCTCGAGAGCACTTATCGATGTGCATGCAAGAAATATCACTCTTCGTTTCAATGAGGAAGAACTCGTCATTAATGCAACCCAAAACTCCACGCTTTCTCATGTTTATTCTATCACATCTTTTTACAATGTCAATTCCACCAAAAGCATTTGCAAGAAGATTTCCAATAGAGTTTTAGGAGTTGTTGAGAAAAATGAAGTTCCGTCCCCTCCGCCGATGGAGGTTAAGAGTGTTAAGCCTATGATTCCAATCTCGAGTGATTCTTCGGATGATGAATACGTTGATCCCGATGGGGAGGTTTTCTTTGTTGACAAAAGATTTGAAAACTTGCCACCACCTAAACCAAAACGCTTTCAAAATGTGAGAATTTTTAGTGTGACTAACATTGTTTTAGATACACCAAATATTTTTGACATAATTAAATCGGGTTTTCACAAGGAGAGTTTAAAAGATGAAAAAGGAAAAGATTTTGAATCTAATTTAAAAGATTTTTCTACAATTCTAACTCCGTCATCACCGCGTGTCTTGAGTACTACAAGCTCGTCTTCTCCTTTTGACGATGCTTTGTGTGGATTTAGTGTGGGGGAAGCCCCTTATGTTCCCTCCCCTTTCTCCACCGAGGACGAGATATTTGATCCTGGAATTGCTTATATAGGGAAATCTCGGTCTTCCACCGATGCAATAAATGGAAAATCTTTTCATTTGATTGGTGCGAGTCTACCTCGAGTAGCTCAATGTTTTGACTTACCCATTGTCCCACCCTTCTATTTCTTCTCTCCTATTTTCTTTTATCCCATTGGGATTTGTGTTGGAGTTGTGTTGTCTCGTCTTTCATCCGAAAACGAGGACGCTATCTTTGACCCCGGTATACGTTTATCGGATTTTTAAAGTACTCCACGTACTTTTGGGCCTTGTTTATCATGTAAGCCCCACCAAAAATTGACCATACCATGATTATCCCTAAATGATCACATTTATGGGGATTCGAGTCGAGCTTTTGACTCGGTTATCAAAAACAAGGTGCCTCGTGGGGGAGACCCATGCTTATCCATGTACATATTATTGCTTTCTAATTAGTGTAATGTGAGGGGATTTGTGCCCTTCCAACCTTTGTTCCGTGGTTGTTTGTGCATTGTGTCTTTTAGATCATCATCTTCACAATTGGAGCCTCTCGTGTTCGTTTCATGGGAGCACTCGATCGTTTGCTTTGGAGGCCTTTCCCAATATCCATATGATATATCCTTTTATGTTCTAACCTTAGGTTTTTAGCACACTTCATAAACGGCTATTACTTATTGGTTACACCCTTTCCATGCTAGATTAGGCATTCGACTACGTCTCTAGTATGGGGGTGTTTGCACCCCTAGACTCGAAACATTGAGGACAATGTTTAACTTTAGTATGGGGGGGTGAATAGATACTGGCCTTGCCAAACCTTCACGCTTTCCAAAGTTTATCGTTTTATGCAAAATAAGGCTAAAAATGGCCAAATTTTAAAATTTTTCTCATGTTTCATAAGTGTTTGAAGACACGAATGTAGATTTTCCGATGGCGAGAATAAGAGTAATTTTTGACTCGACCGTGCGTGTTGAGCACTTAGCTTTGATTCCTTAACTACACATTAGGCTAAGTCTCTTAAATGAGGACGAGAAATGATAGAGTTAATTATAAGTTACTATGCTAAACGTAGAGTACTCGTATTCTTTCAAAAACTCATGTGTTCTCGTTGTTTGCTTATTCTCCCTTCGCTTGTAAATATTTTTTGCTTAATAAATATTGATTTAGCGGTTTAGTTAGGATTGTTGGGTTTCTAGTCTTTTCTAGTAGCTTCCGTGTAATTAAATTGGGAAGACATTAAGGTATCGCCAGCGTCACGGTTTTGAAGTATTGGCAACCCTAATAATCGAAAGCTTCACCTAATAATAAGATTTCAAGTGCTCACCTAAATCTAGCAAACAATTTGAAGCCCCACAAGGCCTAAAATCTATGCAAAATTGAAAGTGAATCAAGCCTTAATCTTCGAAGCTTTAAAGATCCAAAATTCGCTTTTGCGTGAGGATATACGTCTTTGGCTAATAAAACCACCGATGATGGCGGATAATAAAAGGCAAGGCAAGACCGAAGTCATAATAAAAGCTTCATGGCGAAGTTGAATAAAAGATGGAGGTAAACCAAAGATAATAAGGCCCTTCCGTTAGGGGGCGTATAAAAGTCTTGGTAATAAGTCTCATGTTCAAAACCGTTATAAAACCGTGTTTATCGATTCTTCTTGTCAACTTAATTTTTTAACATCGTCGTCTATTAGGAGGGGTTATTGATTTGATGATCTTAGTTACACCGTTAGGACTCTATTTTTAGACCTAAATCTCTGTTATCGCATAAGTCAATGATGCATCCTCGTGATCATTAAGACAAAATAAAATATAAGAGATACAACTTAGGAATAATGGGAGAATAAGTACGTGATTAGGGCATATGAGTAGTGTTAGCATTACTAACTTATAATGACAATGATCTCGTTGCACGCTTGGCATGGAATTAAGGTGAAAATCGAGGACGATGAAATTATTTCTAATGAAGCATTCACGTGTTCTTATTCTATGAACCTAAACGTCCCATTTTGCGATGAGAATCATACATTATGTCTAAAACACAAGTAGTAGCAATAGTGTAGCGTAGCTAGTTTATCATTTCAATAAAGTGAATAAAATTGAATTTTGGAGATGCTTTGATACTTTATTCTAGCATTGCGTGAGGGCACGGCAATGGTTTAGTATGGGGGAGTGATGAGACTGCTTTTATACATAGTCTCATCGTCAAAACGGCCTTAAAATGCATAAAATATCATAAAATATGCCAAATATATGCTCGTGTTTGTTACTTGTGTATTTTTAGGTACGGATATTAAGGAATTGGCAAAAGAACACAAGAATCAATCAAAAACGAACACGGGAAACGAAGTCGCACAATGAACCAAGCTCAAATTTGGAATTTTGCAAAAAGACCCCTCAAGTTTGAAGAATTGGCAAAAATGGCCCCTCATCTTTGAAGAACTTGTCATATTTGACCCTCCAATTATCAAATATACAAGTATGGACCATCAAGTTTGAAGAATGAACAAGAAAGGCCCTTGGAAATTGGTTAAATGTTCAAAAGTTAACAAAAAGGATCAAGAGGACTTAACCTGCAAATCATTTTGGACTGTGGATGAAAAGAGTTAACGGATTTGGACTGGCTGTGCAAGGACTTAACAAGTTACTACGTTACCAAGGACTGGTAATGAAAACCCAACACATAAGCCCAATACAACCCAAAGGCCCAATCCCATTTTTTAAATAAACCCGGTTTATTAATAGTCAACTGGTCAACTCCCCACTAATCTCACCCCTTCCCTCCTAAACACTTATTTGAAACTTAATTAACCCCAAAACAGATCCAATTCACCCCTAATCCCCTATAAACCCTAATAACCCCCAGTTTCAATCAAGCCCAAACCAAGGGGTTATTCCCCCAAACTGTCCAGAATGTTAATTAAACATCCCCTCACCTAATCCCACCTTTCATAACAAAGCCACGTGGCCTGTGGTCCTCTCCCCAGCCTTCCCCTACCAAGTCACTTTCACCTTGAAAACCCCCACCCGACCAATTCAACGTGGGTGATCCTTCTACTTGGTCCCCAAGTCTAATTGAACGCTCAAGATCAAAAATCCACAGCTGGCATCACATGTATAACTTTTTGACCAGAATTCGTCAAGAACAAGAGGGGCATTTAGGGCAATTCCATCTTTAGGGTTTTTCCTCTTGTATTTTTTAATTCTTGTTCTAGAATAGTCTTTTAGATAGTATAAAAGGAGATGAGCATGTTCATTCCTTTTTTGTTCCAGTTTCTTAGCATTTTTTCTCTTGTAATTCCTTTTTTAAATTAATTAAGTTTGGTGTTTGAGAAAGTCAAGTGTAATTCCTTTGATTAAGTTAAAAAGTTTGTGTATTGAGTTATATGCTAAGGCTGAGTTCCATTAAAGTGTTAAAGATTTGTTTGAGGATTTTTCAAAAAGTCTTTAAAAAGCTTTTAAATTTTATAAATCAAGTTTCTTTGAAGTGAAAGTGGAAAAAGATTGTTGGTTTGTGAATTTAGAAAGTTTTTGAAACGTATTAAGAAGGTTTGGAAGTTTTTGTGGAAGTTTCTAAGAAAGAAAAAGGTTAAACAGAATATACATAGATTGTTCTTGTTTTGTTTTTCTTTGGATTTTTCAGGGTGTTGAAGGTTTGTTGATCTTTTTCAGCACCAACCCGAGTTGGTAGGAGGTGGTTATGCAACCACAAGGACCTTGGAAGTAAGGTCCTGAGGTAAATCCTTGTTACCTTTTGAAAATCTCAGAAAAAACCAAGTTTATGTGATTTGCATGTTTAGGTGTTTAAAGTGTGAAAATCTGTTTTGTTTTGTGTTCTTATGTTATAATATGCATGATAGATGTGATATGGATCAGTTTGTAGAAGTTTAGAAAGGTTTTTGTTTGAAAAAATTGGAAAACAAAATATAAAAGGGTGTTTGGATACACGTTTTAGCAGGGTAAAGGATTTGATTCGTGTTTTACATAGGTGTTAGAAGTGTTGAAATAGGTTGAGATAGTTAGGGTGTTAGTTTGTAGTGATTTTGGAACAAGTTTGTAGCCAATTTGTGTGTTTAAAAAGGAAAAGTAGCTTGAATCTGCAATAGCCTTTTTCTCTTTGTTTTGGCTCATGAATTGTGCTTGATTTGGCAAATCTGTTAAGTGTAAGATTGTTATAGGATTGCAATTGATTGAATGCTAGTTTTTGAACTTGTGTGCTAAATTGGGGGCTTGGAAATCCAGTTGTGTGCATTTGATAGCTCAAAAAACACCACCAGACCCATCATTTTGTTACAGCAACTTCATTAAGCTTTTGTGTGCATTTCTTTTTGTGAATCTTATGTGCTAGTGTTGGTTTCCTGTTTATCTTGACTCCCTTCACTCAGAAAGAGTGAAGGGGTGCCTTTGCTCCAAGAAAACACCATCAAACAGCCAAATCCAAGACCTCTTGGACCATTTCACCATCTGTGAAGAAACCAAAGAACTTGTGTGCTTGATAAAAGTTGTAACTGGACGAATTGGAGTTCAATCTTGTGGATTAATCTTTGATAAAAAAAAAAGGAATTGGGATTGTATTTATAAGCTTGTTTAGGTCACTGTTTGGTTGGAAAAAGAAAATATAAAAAAAAGAAAAATTGTAAAAAGTCACCCGTAGCAGGACTCGAACCCCAGACCTCTCGTTGGAGGGTTAGGAGCTCTACCGCTAATCTAGATGCTTTTTTACGTTTATGTTTGATTTCAAAATCTATTTAACACGTTTTCTTCTTTCTAGCTTATAACAAAAGCCGTAGCTTTTTTCCCCTTTTCTAGCTTATTTACTAAGCTAATTTTGTTTAGCTTATTTTTCCTTTGATCTTTATAGACTTTAAGATTTTTCTAACTTGGTTTCATATTTTTCCTTTTCTTTAATTATTTTTTATTCATTTTTCTTTTCCCGTTTTTATTAGTTAATTAAAAAATAGTTAAAAGTAGTTTTTAATTTAGAAAAAATAGTTTTTAGGTTTTAATTTGTGTTTTTGAGGTTTACATATCATAAAGTTTTCAAAAACTTTAATTTTTAATTTTATTTAATTTTAGGGTTTTTAGACAACTTTAAAAATTAATATAAAATTAACTAAAAGGTTTTAGGAACTTTTATTTACATTTTCTTCTTAGTTAGAATATTTAGGATTTTCCAGAATTTTTTAGAATTTATTTGAGAACTTTTCATTTTTTGGAATATTTTAATATTATTTTATTCATTAAAATTCAAAGTTTTATTTTTATTTCTTTTTCATTTTTCCTAGATTCTTTATCATTAATTAGGACTTTTCCCATTTGTAGAATAATTTTTAGGCTTTTCAATTAATTTTTAGAATTAATTTAAGATTTAATAGATTTTAATAGTTTTTAGGAGTTTAAAAATAGTTTAATTTGGTTTTAAAATTTTTAAAAATAGTTTTTAGTTTAATTAGGTCATTTTTGAGGTTTACAAACTATAAAATCTTGTTTAGGGCTTTTTAATATTTAAAAGTGATTTTTAGGGCTTTAATTAGCATTAAAAAGTCATTATTAAATTAATTAAAAGGTTTTGGCAAGTTTGGATTTTTTGTAAACTCTTAGAATATTATTTGGGATTTTTAGTAATTTTTAGGAATTTTTAGGTTAAAATTTTAAATTTTGCACTTTTTACGTTTCTACGTCGTAACTTTCTAGTAGTGTTTTTGCCTTATTTTTCTATTTTTTTTCGTCTTCGTCATTTTCTCTTCTTTTCTTCTCATTAATAATCAAAAACATAATCAATCATTCATTACACAACACACGTGCCTCCTCGAGAGAACGATTCCCACTCATTGGGTCATAACTTGTGGTTTTCCTGAACCGCTCGTTAATACTTACCGCTTTTACGTTCTTTTTCCTAAAAGACGTATTTCTACGACTATCAGAAATGCACTCTTTACATCCATCTGGAACACCGTAAAGCCAACATACGAAGCAAAGGCCAAAAACAGACGAATGGCCTCAATCCTGGCAACAGGCGCAAAGACTTCAGCGTAGTCAATGCCCTCAATTTGAGTGTGTCCTTGTGCGACAAGCCTAGCTTTATTCCTGACAACAATTCCCCGTGCATCCTTCTTGTTTTTGAGAATCCATTTGGTATTGATAGCTGTCTTCCCATCTGGTAAGTCAACCAGAACCCAAACATTTTGAAACAAGAATTGCTGCATTTCCTCCTGCATAGCCTCCACCCAACTTTGATCCTCAAGTGCATGAGAAACAGACCTAGGTTCCACCTGTGAAAGAAAACAAGCAAACAAACAGTGTTGAAAGTCCGTATGATTATTACGCTGTTGATCCTCAATATAGCCCACAAGAGCATGATGATCAGACGAGGCCTTCTGCTGCATTCTGCGTGTCTTGACAGTAGAGCCAGGATCGCCAATGATTTGAGTGGTAGGATGATCTTTATGTGATTGCAAGACTGGATTGGAAGAAACCTCCACTTCTGGTGCCATGTTATTGAGATCACCAACAAAATCAGCATCATATGAAGCATTTTGGAAAATCCCGTCTACCGGTTGTTTATGTATATCATCCAGCTTGGTAGAAGACTTCTTTTCATGGTTCCCCAAATCAGAAGGACTGGAGAAACGTGTGTTGGAAGCAGACTCACTAGCCGGAGTACCAGTAGTTGAGAGGCTAGCACTAGGAGCAGAAGCTGGAGTACCAGGAGCAACTGTATCAGTAGGCTCAACCAAGGGAAACTCAAAACTACCCTGAGCAGCTGCTTTAGTAGCTTCTTGTTGTTGCTTGAGAAGAGTGTCAAGAGCTGCTTGGGAATCCTGTATATCCAATGGAGTTGCATCACTAGGAGGAGTGGGAGAGACCGTGGTGGAATAGGATGGAACCACAAAAATGTCATCCTCATCATCTGAATTAGAAAGACTAGAAGGAACACCAGTACTAGAAGTTGCAAACACTTGTGGCCCTGCATCATGGTTAGTTTTGAAACGAAAATATCCTAACGAATCACTAAGATAATCAAGATCAAAATACCATTCTGGACCTGTTCCTTGTATGTTTGTCTTCTCCTCAAAATACCTGAGATTAATAGTTTTAACTATCCGTTTGGCTTGAAGATTGTAGACACGATACGCCCGAGAATGAGCTGAATATCCCACAATATATCCTTCATCAGCCTTGCCATCAAACTTCCCCAAATAGTCACTAGTATTCAGAATGGTGACTGGACACCCAAAAGGCTTCAAATGAGCAATATTTGGAACTTTGCCCGTGAGCAGCTCATAAGGTGTTTTCTTGTGTGGATTGGTAATAGACACCCTATTCAAAACATAACTTGCAGTATTAACAGCTTCTGTCCAGAACATGGTCGGAAGCTTGGAATCGGCAAGCATAGTTCTTGCTGCTTCTATTAGTGTCCGGTTCTTTCTTTCTGCCACACCATTCTGTTGAGGAGTCCTAGCATCACTATAATCTCTTTTGATGCCCTTAGCATTGCAAAGTGCGATGAGGTCTCTATTTTTAAATTCGGTTCCATTGTCGCATCGAATACCTTTAACTTTCTTGGACAACTGATTCTCTATCAAGGTAAGAAAATCTCGAAGAATTGAGTAGGTCTCACTTTTGGCAGACATGAAGAATACCCACGCAAACCTGCTATAACCATCAGTCACCACCAAACAAAATTGCTTGTGTTCAATGCTTCTGATGGAAGTAGGACCAAATAAGTCCATGTGTTGAAGCTGCAATGGTTCAGTAATAAGACTTAAAGCAGTAATGGCCTTGAAGGATGCTTTGTGTTGTTTGCCTTTGCTGCAGGCAATACAATTTATATCATTTCGAAACGTCTTGGGAGGTAAACCAGAGACCAGATTCATATTGGCAAGTTTGTGAATGGTCTTGAAGTTCACATGTCCCATCCTTCGGTGCCATTTAGTGGCTTCATCTTCTGAGGCTTTTGCAACCAGACATGCTAGTTGACCAGTAGGGTTGACTTCATTCAACTTGATACTATATAGATTGTGTCTTCTAGGAATTTTGAGTAGAACTTGTGAGTCATCCGGAAGTTGAAAATCTTTGGAAAGCACAAGTGCATCAGTATCGGTGAAGAGTACAAACTGCTTCTTGTCACAAATCTGAGAGACCGATATCAAGTTGAAGTGTTGAAGTGCTTCCACATAGTAGACCTGCTCAAAGTTTAGATTTGGAGTCTTTATCGTTCCTTTGCCAGTGATTCTGCCTTCACCTCCTCCAAAATAGACCTTGCCTCCATGAAATGGTACAAAGTTAGAAAGAAGACTTTTATTGCCAGTCATGCTCCTGGAGCAACCACTATCAACAATGCCTAGACTAGGATCCTGGAATGGAGTAACCTACAACAACAAGATAAAAGAATGCAAAAGTTAGTGTCTTAAGGGGACCCAAACCTTTTCAGGTTTGAGCCTACCTTGTGGATCATTAGAAGAATGCCAAGAAGATTGATGAGATCCACTATTGTTCCTTGGTTGCCTATGCATCATATGGATATTATTATTTGACCAGGAACAACCTGCTGAGGGCTTAACAGCAGTTCCCAAATTTCCCAAACCAAAATACGTGTGGTCAAAATGATGCGGATAGTTTGGATTAAAATTTGGAAAATAATTACTGGTTGTTTGGAATCCACTATCTCTCCAATAATCAGACGTGAAAGGAGAGGATACTCTAGAAGTATTAAACATTGGAGCACTAGGATTAAGTCTTCTAGAAGCATATGAAGCAGCTCCTGGTGAACCAGGAGCAGGAAAAACATGATTAACAGATGCATGTGTGTCATAATAATCACAATCTTTAATTAAATGAAAGGGACTGCCACAAACAAAACATGTTTTGAAAGACCTTTTATTAGAATGAGATTGTTTCATACTGCCTACTTTATTACACACATTTCTAGGAAAAACATTCTTCCTAGGACTCAATAAACAAGGACCAGACACACTTGACTTGACAGCAACTTTTTCTTCACATTTCTTAGCACCAGTAGCAGCATGATCATTCGACTTGGAACTTGTAGGTCTCGACTCTTCACTTGAACCATTAGATGCAGAGTCACCGGCTTTGTCACTGAAAGTACATGAGACAAAGTCATTAGTATTAGTAGAACTTGTTGGGGACTCAAGCATCTGTGATCCATCCGAGTCATTATGCCATGAGGTGGGCATAAAAGTTCCAGTAAGAGGAGGAGGGACAGCATGCATTTCTGCTGCTGGTTTAAACCTATTGTAACTAGGTTTGCCCTCATCCTCTTTGTCGGCATCAAAGACACTCGAGAAAGATAAATCAAATACATCTTCTGAATCAATATATTTTTCAAATCCTAAGCCTCTTTTAGTTCTGCCAGACATGCTACTATCAATTAATTTGGAAAGATTTTTTGGTGCCTTTTGCCATTTGTCAAATCTTAACATTGTAGCATCTAATTTAGCTTGCATCTCCTCTTTTTCTTTGATACTAGCATCTCTTTCAGTTTCTGTATATTTAAGCATATTTGTAGTGTTTTCTAAATCAATGCTTAGTATCCTGGTTTTATCCTCATACGCACGTTGTGTATCTTGTAACCACTTCTTTTGTTGTTCCAACGTGTTTAATGAAGCCTTATACGCTTGTACCTCTAAAAAATAATTATCATTTTGATCATTTACTTCATTAAATTGGGACAACAACTCTGTGTATTTATCATGACAACCAAGAGGACAATGTTGTACCTGAGGTGAGATGCCCATAAGAGCAAACTCTTCTGCTTCTTCTGCATCAGAGAGATTCCCAGCAATCATTGCCAACACATCAGTCGAGGATTCAACTGATTCCAGAGTAGAAGCCTGATGATCATTCCAGTTGACCATAGAGTCAACAGATACCAATGCCTTCCTGTCATCTTTAACCTCCTGAACCTTGAAAGCGGAGTACCTGTTCTTCTCCTGATCATTCTTGCTAGGGCACTCCCTTGCAAAGTGACCCTGTTGCTGGCAGTTATAGCACCGTACCTTGCTTCTATCAAATCTTGCTGGCTCCCGAGGGTTGTAATTAAACTTCCTCCCTGCTTTCTTCTCAAACTTGTGAACCCTAAGAGTAAGCATGGCCATCTGCCATTTAAGATCTATCTCATCCAGGTCAAGTTTATCGATCTGTTTGAAGTCATCAAAAGCAAGTTGTTGTTCAGCAGTAACATCAGCCACAAAAGAATGCAGAACAGCTTCTACCATACTACCAGACTTGGCAGCAGGATCAGAAGCAGAAGACATGGGACTAGATGCATATGACATGGGACTAGTATGCTGAATAGTATGCTGGGAGGAGACAGTATTGCTTGGGCTACTTGCATATGACATGGGACTCGATCCCATAGAGCTCACAAAGGCTGAATTAGCAGGAGTGGGAAAAGAGTCACTGGGATATCCTCTCACATGAGGTTCGAATGTTCTGAGCCTATGAAACAAATCATCAAAGGTGAGATAGTCAAGCCCACCTTTGGCTTTGAGAGAGATCACCACCTGGTTCCAAGAGTAGGGTAAGGCTTTAAGAAACCTTGCATTAATATCACCATCATCAGGTTTTGACCGAAGTTGATTCAATTGGCTCAAGATCTTCTGGAACCTATCATACCCTTGATTTAGACCTTTAGTTTCTGAGATTTTGAATTCGGTAAATTCATCTCTCAGCATGGACCTTCGCATTTTCTTTGACTCCTCATTCCCGCTAAACCTTGCTTTTATGCCATTCCAAATCTCTCTGGCATCATCCAAATGGTAGAAATCACCCATGTGATCTTCAGGAAGAGATTGAAGCAAAATTGTTTTTGCTTTTACCTCCTTCTGAATAGCGATGATATCCTCATGAGATTTAGGTTCAAGAAGAGTAATATTACCGTTCTTGTCTCGTCCAGTAAGCTTCCTGCCGTTTCCATTCAGAATGATCTTCCAAAGATCTTGATCAGTGTTGGTGATCCACCATTCCATCTTCATTGCCCAGTTATCATATTCTCCTTTCTTCAGAAGAGGGAATTTTCCATTCATGTTGGAGACCGTAGCCAGGATCTGCTGTGGTTGTACAATTTTAGGAGTGCTTTCTTCTCCTGTTTGAGTAGAAGTTGAGGCAGACATGATAAACAGATTGTTAGTGATAAAAGAACTTGATTCTGCTTGTATAGAGACCCTCCCAGGCTCTGATATCACTTGTTGGGTCTACTAGATGTAGATCTTGCAGCCTGTCAGGATCGGTGAATGACTTCTGTAATCACAAGTCAAATCACAAAGAGACTCTATACACAATATGAATGTAGAATACAAATATAAACAAGAGAAACAGAATAACTATAAGGACTTGATCCTTTCTAAGGATTTCTAATATTGATAAAGACTAGAACTACGTTTTGTGAAGGTCTGTCTAACCCTTCTGCCTAAGGTTCCTTTTATACTACAAGGAAACCCTAATACATCATTAAAGAAAACGTGTAAAACTGATATGCATATCCTTTCCTAACATATCTCATGCATATCCTAACAGAATATTAAGTAACTAATAAAGTTTGACTTCGACTAGGACCAGGAGCAGGACTTGCTCCTACTACGACTAGGACCAGGAGGAACTACATACCTCCTAGTCTACCTATTACATATAACTATTACAATGGTCCTAACAAGTTTGATTTTATTGGGCCAAAAAGCCCATTAAGGTGGACTGTTTTTGTTTTTAGCCCATTTGGGGGCCCAATAGGGGTATTTTGGTAATTTCACTTTCATTTTCTGATTACTTAGGTTAAAATAAACTAGTTTGCACGTTTTTAAAATTTTTTATAATTTTTGAATTTTTAATATTATTTTAATATTTAATTTTAATTTTTAATCATTTTAAATAGTTTTAATGGGTTTTAAATTTTATAAAAATAGTTTTTAGTTTAATTAAGTCATTTTAGAGTTTTACAAATTGAAAAATCTTTATTTGGGCTTTTTATTAATTATTTCGATTATTAGGGCTTTAATTAGCATTTAAAAATTAATACTTAATTAAATAAAAGGTTAGAAAAAGTTTTGATCAATTGTAAACTCTAATTACATTTTTAGCTATTTTTGGTAATTTTTTGGGATTTTTTAGAATAAATTTTTATTTTGCCTATTTTACGGTTTTACGTTTTGTCGTCATAGTGTAATTTTAACGTATCCGCCATTCCCATTTCTCATCTTTTATTTCCTTCATATTAATCCAAAATCATTACAAGTTATTCACACAAAATAAACCTCCTTGGAAAAACGAACTTTTACCCTTGGGTCATTAGTGTTTGATTTTAATTAATCGACACTTAATATTTACCGCTTTTACGCTCTTTGTTTTCCTAAACAAGAGTGTAATTTACCACAATAATTTTGGCGCCGCTGCCGGGGAGGTGTGTCGTGATTAATTTGAACAATTTTGTTTTTAATATCTAACCATAAATAGTATTTGTGTTAAATAGAAATCTATTAACACGTATTATCGGTTTTTTCGTTTTTCTTGTGAAATTATTATTACTATATTGTATATGTATCACAAGAAATACAAAATATCTCCAAAAGTGTGAAAACACATCCTTAATTGGGATTTGATCTCCTAATTATTGTATTCGAATCTCAAACAAAAAGAAAAAGGCAAAAAAAGATAAATACTTTCGTGAAGCTTGATTTTGAAAAATATGAACTTTAAGGTGAATAGATAGGCAACGTGCTATAAAAGGCCGTTAAAGGGAAGTTATGTACTTAAGTGCTTCGCGCCACCTCATTCCCCCTGTTCACTTGTGAGTATTTGATATTGAAGGCTAATCGAGGGTTTTGCCGCCCAAAGTATTATTATTACGTATCATATATATTTGCTTGGTTTCTTTGTGATTAAACCCTCTTGAACAATTTGTTTTTCACCAAAGTTTTAAAGTCAATCGAAGGCGTTCACTCCACGTGATCGTTTTCATTCTTTGAGGCTCCTTCAATCAAGAGTTTGATTCGAGGAGAGATTTGGTAGATTGTTGTCTACAAATACATACAAAATCCAAATTTTTTTTTAAAAAATAATCAAAAACACAAAAAAATTGAAAATCAACAAAACACCCAAAAGAATCTTCTTTGCTCACCTCCACGTTCTACGTCACATTTATGCAAACTCGTAATCAAGCAAAACGAGCTCGCAAACGTCGTCAAAACCAAGGAAATCAAGATCATTTGATTAACGAAGAACCTCCAATTGTCGAACCCGTTGTAGAACCAATAGTCACTATGGCTAATCGTACTATTATGGAATTGCTTCAAGCACCCAACGAGGGTTTTGGAGAAGTTATTGTGATTCCCGCCATCCTTGCGGAGAATTTCAAGATTAAGACAGGTTTAATGTCGATGCTACAAGCAAACAAGTTTCGCGGACATGAAAAAGACAACCCGCATTATCATATAAGGAATTTCAATCGTCTCACCGCAATAAGCATGTTTAAGGATGTTCCACATGATGCCACTAATATGATGTTGTTTCCATACTCGTTAGATGGACCCGTAAAAATTTGGCTCGAGAAAGAACCGCCAAATTCGATTTTGACATAGGTGATCTCGTCTCTAAGTTTGTGAACCAATTTTTTCCGCCATCTAAGACGACACATTTGAAAAATGAGATTTCAAGGTTTACATAACGTTCTAATGAAAGTTTTTCAATGGCATGGGAACGATTTAAGGAAATGTTACATGAATGTCCTCACCATGATTTTTCGGAATTGCATCAAATTGATACTTTTTATATTGGGCTTAACGATCATGAATGAGATTATCTGAATGCCGTCGCGGGTGGGACCGATGAAGCTTTAAAGATTATCGAGAATAGATCTAAGGTTTATAACCCTCGTAACACACCGAGTGTTGCCACTATGGGTTCATCGTCATCGTCATCGTCTCGTAACATGAATGCCTTACATGATGAAGCAAATGAGGAGAATCGGTTTTTCGATAGATTTTCGACGCTTATGGCACATTGGAAAGCACAAGATGCTTTGAATTCCGCATCGGTTAAAGCGGTTGAAAAGAGTTGTATATCTTGTGGTGGAGCTCATGATTTTTCCGAGTGCATTACCGCCGGTGGTAACACTTCGAGTGCTTACGTAGCAACGGGAACTTACAACCAAAACGGCAAGGTTCCCGCCCAAATCAAGCTCCCCAAAATCAAAATGTTAACAACTATCAAAACAACAATCAAAGTGGTGGTTATCAAGGCAATCAACGTAACTATAACAAGGGTAATTACCAAAGTGGGAACAATGGGCAAGTTCAAAATCAAAATCAAAACCGTGATTTTCAAAATACTACACAAGGTTTTCAAAATGATCACACTAAAATCATCAAGGAGAATTTTTGAATTATGCTAAGGCAAATGGTGCTAAGTTTGATAACATGCAACGTGAGATGATTAGCTTAAGACCCGAGTTGAAATACGAGCTTAAAACGAACTTGCTAATGAATTGAAAAATCATGCTAATAAAATGGAAGGAAACGTTCAACATCTTCAACAAAATCAACAAAAGATGGAACAAGGTCAACATGAGATTAAGCAAGAGTTGTTAGAAGCGGATATAAGGCAATCTAAATTTGAAGATCGAATGGCTAAAATGTTTGAAGCAATCATGTGTAAACCCTCTTCCTCGGGTGGTCTTCCTAGTGATACCATTGCAAACCCGAAGGGAGAAATGAAGGTTATTACTACTCGTAGTGGTAAAAATTTCAATGAACCAATCTCTCGTCCTAGTACTTCTACGGAGAAGGAAATCGAGAAAGAACCCGAGGTGATGGTCGAAAAGGAGCATATCCCAAGCCCACGAAGTACCGCTCATACCACACCTACGGTTGAACCAATACCAACTGTGGAACCCGAGATTCCAAGGCCGATGCATATGCCCCAACCCACACCACCCTTACCTTACCCTTCGAGACGAAACAAATAAAAATTGCAAGAACGTAACAAACAACAAATTGAGCTTTTTATAAAATGTTTCAACAAGTGCATTCTAATGTAAGTTTAGCCGACGCGTTGTTATACATGCCTCGTTTCGCTTCCACTTTCAAAGGTATGATGAACGATAAGGAGAAGCTTTCAAAGCTATCTAATTGTTCTTCGGTTTATCTTAATCGAATACCGGAAAAAGTTGGTGACCCCGGGAAGTTTCTCATTCCTTGTGACATTCAAGAAATGGAAGGATGCCCCGCCTTGGCCGATCTTGGTGAGAGCATTAATTTGATGCCTTTTTCCATGTGGAAATCGGTATCGCTTCCGGCTATTACTCCATCGAACATGTCTATCGAGATGGCCGATCATTCTACGATTCTCGCATATGGAGTAGCCGAATACGTTTTCGTGAAAGTTGGGAAGTTCTACTATCAGTTGATTTTATCGTAGTAGACATCCCTGCGGATCCTCAAGTTCCTCTAATTTTAGGTCGTCCATTTTTAGACACCTCGAGATCGCTTATCAATGTTCATGCTAGAACAATTACTTTGAGATTCAACGAAGAGCAACTTGTTATAAACGCTACTCAAAATTCTACACCTTCTCATGTTTATGCAATCGCTACCATCAACCATATTGACTTAGTCGATGTAGTTTACGATGAGTTTTCACAAGAAGTGTTAGGTTTTTCCGATAGTTCGTCAAGTGGCAATCCCACTATTATGGATCTGATTCTTGCTATTTCTACACCAAATCTCACTCCATTCCAAGGAGGCGATTTTATTTTGAATGAAATCGCCAATGAAGATGAGGTGATTATTGGTAATGATACTCTCATTCCACCATTTCTTCCGACGATGAAAGTTATGAGTGTTGAACAAAAATCTTTAATCGAGGAACCGCCAATCCTTGAATTGAAAGATCTTACATCTCACCTTGCATACGCATTCTTTGAAGGTGATGACAAGTTGCCGGTTATATTGCGAAAGATCTTTCCAGTGATGAAAAAGCCGAACTTGTGAAAATTCTTAAAGCTCATAATGGGGCAATTGCGTGGAAAATTTCCGACATTAAGGGTATTGACCCAAAATTTTGTACTCACAAGATTTTAATGGAGGAGGACTACAAACCCGCAATTCAAAGTCAAAGAAGGGTAAACCTCAAAATTCACGATGTCATTAAAAAATAGGTCTTAAAACTTCTTGACGCGAGAATGATTTATCCTATCTCTGATAACCCATGGGTGAGCCCAATCCATTGTGTCCCTAAGAAGGGAGGAATGACCGTTGTGCCTAATGAAAACAACGAGTTAATTCCCACTCGTGTTGTGACCGGTTGGAGGGTGTTTATTGACTAACGAAAGTTAAATAACGCCACTCGTAAAGACCACTTTCCCTTGCCCTTCATGGATCAAATGTTGGATCGACTCGTGGGAAATGACTTATATTGCTTTTTAGATGGTTTTTCCGGTTACTTTCAAATCCCTATCGACCCTCGTGATCAAGAGAAAACTATGTTTATGTGTCCATATGGAACGTTTTCTTATCGTAGAATGCCTTTCGGACTTTGTAATGCATCAGGAACGTTTCAACGGTGTATAACGGCTATTTTCATGATATGATCGAGAAGTCGATGGAAGTGTTCATGCATGACTTTTCGGTGTTTGGTGATTCGTTCACGTCGTGTTTATCCAATCTCGAGAAAATGTTAAAACGTTGTGAAGTAACCAACCTTGTGCTTAATTGGGAAAAATTTCATTTTATGTGTAAACAAGGAATCGTCTTAGGGCACAAGGTCTCGAAAGCGGGGATTGAGGTCGATAAAGCTAAGATAGACGTCATCGCCAAATTACCTCATCCCAAAACCGTTGAGGGAGTTAGGAGTTTCCTAGGCCACACGGGCTTTTATCTTCGTTTCATCAAAGACTTTTTGAAAATCACTCGACCTATGACACACCTTCTCGAGAAGGATGCTCCTTTTAACTTCAATGAGGATTGTATTCGAGCTTTCGAAACTCTTAAAAGGAAACTTACCGAAGCTCCCATTCTTGTTGCTCCTAATTGAGAATTACCCTTTGAAATCATGTGTGATGCAAGTGATTATGCAATTGGGGCCGTCTTAGGGCAACATTATGAAAAGTACTTTCGTCCTATCCATTATGCTAGCAAGACGATGACCGAGGCTCAACTTAAGTACACCACAACGGAAAAGGAATTCCTTGCCGTGGTTTATGCTTTTGAGAAATTCCGACATTATCTCGTCTTGACGAAAAGCATCGTGTATACGGATCATTCGGCTATCAAGTATCTCTTAGCTAAGCAAGATGCAAAGCCGAGGTTGCTTCGTTGGATTCTCCTCCTTCAAGAATTTGATGTCACCATACTTGACAAAAAAGGAGCTGAAAATCTAGCGGCCGGTCATCTCTCTCGTCTAGAAGATCCTCACAAAGATGTATTCGAGAAAAGGAAATTACCGAAACATTTCTTCTCGACACTCTCGGTGTAGTGAATTATAAGGACGACACCCCATAGTTTGTCGACATTACAAATTACCATGCGGGCAACTTCATAATCAAGGGTATGACGACACAGCAAAAGAGAAAACTCTTTTGTGACATCAAGTTCTATTTTTGGGACGACCCTTATCTCTTTCGGGTTTGTGCGGATCAACTAGTTCGACGTTGTGTCTTTGGCACCGAAGCTTCTAACATCCTTAGAGCTTGTCACGAGGGACCCACGGGTGGTCACCATGGTGCTAATCTCACGGCTAAGAAAGTGTTCGATGCCGGCTTATTTTGGCCTACTATCTATCGTGATGCACACGCACTTGTGAAGTCGTGTGATTCTTGCCAACATCAAGGAAAATCGTCGCAAAAGGATGAAATGCCGCAAAACATAATTCAAGTGTATGAGATTTTCGACATTTGGGGCATTCACTTTATGGGGTCGTTCCCATTGTCTCATGGTAACAAGTATATCCTCGTCGCCGTCGACTACCTATCTAAGTGGGTGGAAGCTAAGGCTTTGCCTACGAATGATGCTCGTGTGGTAGTGAAGTTTTTGAAGCAACTATTCTCTCGGTTTGGAACCCCTCGTGCTATTATAAGCGATCGTGGAACCCATTTTTGTAATGAACAATTCGAAAAGGTTCTAAAGATATGGGGTTACACATCGTCTTTCTACGGCTTATCACCCGCAAACGAGTGGGCAAGTCGAGGTTTCAAACTGAGCATTGAAGAGGATTTTAGAGAGGTCGATTGGAGAAAACCGTGCTTCATGGTCCGACAAACTCGATGACGCTTTATGGGCCTTTCGCATCGCTTATACGACACCTATCGGTTGTACTCCTTATAAGTTGGTCTATGGAAAGAATTGCCACTTGCCTATTGAATTGGAACACAAGGCATATTGGGACCTAAAGCATGCCAATTATGACTTGAAGATCGCGGGAGATCACCGGAAAATACAACTTAATGAATTGGATTAATTAAGAGATAATGCTTATGAAAATTAATTAATTTTTAAGGAAAATACTAAAAAGTTTCATGATTCAAAGATTAAAAACCGGGTTTTTAACGTTGGTGATCAAGTGTTACTTTTTAACTCTCGTTTGAAGATTATTTTTGGGAAATTGAAATCTCACTAGTCGGGTCCGTTCAGCATAACACAAGTGTTTCCTTATGGGACCATTGAGCTAGCTCAAAATGATGGTTCTAATTTCAAGGTGAATGGACATAGGCTTAAGCACTACTTCAGTGGGCAAGTCCCTTCTTTGGACGACCTCGACCAAGTCACCTTCCCGAATAATAATTAGCATTGAGGGGATCGAGTCTAGCTCATGACTCGGTAATAAAAAATGAGGTGCCTCGTGGGGGAGATCCCATGCTTATCATTGTATATATTATCGCTTTCTAATGTAGTTAATGAGAGGGGATTTGTGCCCTTCCAACTCGTTGTCTCGTGGTTGTTTGTGAATGTGTTATCTACATCATCATCATCGCCACGATTGAAGACTCTCGTGTTCGTTTACGTGAGCCTAGATCGTTTGCTTGAAGAGTTTTTCACGAATCCATGACATATCCTTTATTGTTCTAACAATTATCTTTTAGCTTAATTCATAAACGGCTTTAGATATATTGTTGATCACCCTTTCCATGCTAGATCCTAAGCATTCGACTCTTCGTCTCTAGTATGGGGGTGCTCTACCTTTAGACTCGAAACATTGAAGACAATGTTTAATTTTAGTATGGTGGATGAATAGATACTTGCCTTGCTACGCCCTCATGTTTTCCAACTTTTATCGTTTTGTTTTGTTTTGTTGCAAATAAGGCTAAATTGGCCAAATTTTAAAAATTTTCTTAGTTTTCATAAGTGTTTTTAAGACACGAATGTATATTTTCCGATGGGTAGAATAAGAGTTAATTTTTGACTTGATGGGCATTTGGAGCCCTTTGCATTCCTTAACCCGCTTGAATCAAGTTTTGCTAGACTTTTATATAGGGAACTTTAAAACACGAAAGTCTTAGCTCATACGGGTTAAGAACAAGAACTTTTCGTAAGTTCCTATAATTGATCCTAGAAAGTCACTTATCAAGGGAACTTTAAAATGCATTCTCTAAACTTGAAAAGGTCTAAGAAAGTGCAAGATCCTATAGGTGACATGAAAACCCAAAACTTCGATTTAATATAGTCTTAATGAAGCTAATCCAAATTTGGCTTAATTTTGACTTTCATGGCTAAGTATTCACGAGTCTCTTTAATTAGAGGTCTTTAAATAGTGAAGAAAGAGAAGTGATAGAGTTAGACAAGTGATCATGCTAAATGTAGAACATGAACATGTTCTTTCAAAAACTCATATGTTTTTAATTGTGGTTTTTTCTCCCATAAGATCAATGTATTAGGAATAAAATAATTGCAATAAGTAAGGTCGTATGATTTGAAAGGTTACTTAGCTTCTAGCCCAAGACACTTTAAAAGTTGGTCGTGGTTGGATAGAATTCATAGCCAAGGCATAGCTTATTGAACCGGGACGTGAAGATTGGCGAAGGTCCAAAAAGGCCCTAACAAGGCATGAGGATGTCTATTTTGTTTCTAAAGATCCAAGATGATGTGAAGAATCATTATTCCAAAATCAATATGAAGGATCGAGACACACGAAGAAAAGAAATTACTCCCCTAAAGATCATGGAGAAAGTCTATCCAAAAAGACCCTAACAAGGTATGAGGATAAATATATCCAAGTCCTAAAAGGAGGTGGATCATTGTATATCAAAATCCAAAATAAAGATTTAAGAAAAATGATGAAGTCGTGGTCCGAATATGAAGAATCTCTCAAAAACGTCAAGTGAAGAAATTCCAAAAATATGAAGAGAAGACCATAATTTCAAGAAAGTCTTCCGAAGATTTGAAGTATGAAGTACATGCCAAAAATCGGTCCGAGAAAGGTCTCAAATCGTGAAATGAGTTATGCCAAGATATGAACTTAAGGAGATACACGAGAAGCCGTTTTAAAAGATTTTGTCCTTTAGCTAACTATCGATTAAATCGTGCTACTTTATTTTCGGACTAATAAATACTCAAATAAGCAATATGAATCACTTGTGATCCATGACGAATAGTTAAGAAATTCTAGATACCTTTACTTTTCATAATAACTAGGATTGCGGGGAGAAAATAAGTATTACACAATCTGGACGTATGAGTAGTGTTAGCATTGTGACTTGTACCAACAATGATATCGTTTTTTCACTTAGCATGGAATGTATGACAATCAAGGATGACGAACTTTACTCTATGATACATTCACTTATTCCTATTCATTGACCCTAAAAGTCACATTAGTGATGAAAATCATACATTATGTCTTTAACATATCTTCATAGTATTATAGCAAGTTTTACTTTTCAATAAAGGTTAATAAAATTGAATTTTTGAGGTGCTACGATACTTTATTCTAGCATTGCGTGAGGGCACAACAATGGTTTAGTATGGGGGAGTGATGAGATGGCATTTATACATGATCTCATCGTTCTTTTGGGCTTTAAATGCATAAAATGTCATAAATATACCATATATATGCTTGTGTTTGTTTACTTGTTTATTTTAGGTATGGATATCGTGAAAAAGACAAAAGATCACAAGAAACAAGGAAAAACGAACACGAGAAACGAAGCCGCACAATGAACCGGGCCCTAGTTATGGATTTCTCAAAGAAAAGACCTTGAAGTATTGAAGATGTATAAGAATGGTCCCTCAACTTTGAAGATTTGGCAAGTTTAGTCCCTCAAGATTCAAAATTGTCAACAATGGTCCTCCATAATGTCAAACATACATTGAATACCTTCAAAGATCAAGAATGTCCAAGATCAATCCTTCAAATGTCTAAAAATGGCAAAACAAGTCCTTAAAATACTTTAGAAAACTTTTTGGGGCAAAAGTATGAAAACTGAAACTTAAATAACAAAGGGTTTCAAGTTTTGGGCTGAAAAGACTTTGTATACACGTTTTGCTAAAACACAAGGACCATATCTGCCATTCCAAGTTCAAATATCACAAACAGGCGCCAAACAACTTATTCCCAAGTTTTTAGGATCAAAACACTTACTATTCACCCTATGAACCCAATAACTATCTCTCTCATAACAAAGGGTAAATTCCAATTACCCTAACCCACATGTGATTCACCTTCACACGAATCCTTCTACACCCTCACATCAACAATCCCATCACTCATGGACCCCACCCATTTAAGCCGTCAGCCAATCAATGACCAACTTCCTCTCCAAGGAATGACACGTGGCCAAATCAACAACCCACACTCCTTACTTGGTCCCAAAGCAAAAATGAAGGACTTGGATCAATTTGGACAGCTCATCATATCAACATGCACTCAAGCACTCCAAGGGCAATTTTAGGAATTCTAGGCTAGGGTTTCATGTATTTCAGCATTCTAGAATCATCACTTGTAGCCTATATAAGAAGACGTCAACATATGAGAGTCCATTGTTCTAGTTTTTCTCTTAAACATTGTAATCCCTTTTTAAAATTTATAAAGGTTTGGTATTTTTAATAAATTGTAATTCCGTTTTATGTTTTTAAAAGTTGGTATTGTTTAAGAGTGATTATGAGTTCCATTTTATGTTACAAAGCTGTTTTGATCTTTGGATTGAAGCACGTTTTGATTTGAACAAGTTTTCAAGTTTGAAAAAAGTTGAAAACCTTGTTCCTGTTTGGTTACTTTTCACTGTACTAACCCCTACCATTAGCCTAAAGCTCTTGCAAGCTTGTTGACACCAAGCTTCTAAAGGGATTTAATCCCTTGGTTGGTCTGTTTGCTCTTTGTGTTGAAGAAATCAAGTCCTTGAGGTTATGCTTTGAACCATCAGCCAAGGCTTCATACCATCTCCTTTGTTCAAGTACCTTGGTCACTCTCTAGCTGTTGAGAGTGGTCCAAGGAGCATAGTTGATCCCCCTAGGAAGTTGTGGGGGTAGGTATTGATTTCCTTTAAGTTTCCTCTAAAAATATTTGTGTTGAATCTGTTATGTGATTTTCCATGTGATTTGGTGTTCTTGTGTTTGTGTTGTTGTTTTTATTGTTGAGATCTATTAGTTGTCACCCACTTGAGCTAATTAGTAAGTTGTTTGTAAAATCAAAGAGTTTGTTTGAAAATGGGCTAAAACAAGGTTGTTTGGTTTTTGGGATCAAAAGGCGTTGTGGCCTTGTGCCCTTGGTTCTTTGGGTTTGGATACTCTAAACAAGTCATTTGTCATAGGTTTTGGCTATTGGTTAAGTCTCAAAAACTTTAGAAAAGGTTTGACAAGTTTTAGAAAAATCTGAAAATATTGGTTTGAATTTGGTCAAACGCATCAGATCCTATAAAATCTTTGTTGTTTGGATTTAGGGTCTGATTTTTGGTTTGGGAAGAGTTTAAGTGATAATCTATCTGTGCAATATCTGTTTGTGGAATTTGGTGGCTTATTGTGGTTGCTAGAGCTTATTGAAGTCGGCTGAAGTGATCATTTGCATCAGCAAAGTGACCACCTCAATTGTGCCTTGCATTTTGTTATCTAGTGTATGCCTTGCTATTTGGTTGCTTGAAACTTGTTTTTTGGCTGCTTGTGATCTTATTTGGCAATTTGGTTTGCTTATTAGAGTACTTATAAGCCAACTGGCTTATTGGCCTAATTTGTCCAAAATCTGTCATTATTTGGCTAACTGGCCACTTGATTCACAAGGACTCAACCTTGATTCCTTCACAAAAATTGCTTATAACAAGCTCATAAACAATCCCTGGCAATTTGGTAACATTTGGAGCACTTTGACTTTTGGTCAAATAAGCTATTTTTGGCTTATTTTTCAGTTCAGTTTATTGGTACATGCAACAACTTACTTTTTGTGATAGGTGTCATTTTTCTTATCTTATTATCATATTTGAAAAATTACAGCTCTTGTGGTTAAACTTTTGCTAGAAAACTAGCTTATTTGGCTTTTTTAGCCAGCTTATTTGCTTCTACAGCTTATTCTACTTGACTTTTGTGATTTTTCTTTTTGATTATTCTTAGTTAAGCTATTTGTGAGCTTTTGCAAAAAGAATCAGCTTTTGAAACCCTCTAGAACTCAAACCCGACTATTTTGTCGTTTAGTGAAAAAGTTCTTTTCAAAGTTCTGGCTTATTACTTGAGCTTTTTCAAAATTTCTTTTTGCAAATTGGTTTAGAATCTCAATAAGATGTTGTGTGTTCAAGCAGAACTTATGGCATTGTCTTATAGCATAATTAAGTTGTGATAAGCACATTTTCAACTTTTGGGCCTTAGACTTTTGTGCTTAAAATTGAATTTTGAGTCAGACTAGTGATTTTGGGCTTATTTAGTTGAGTATGATTTTATTGGGCCAAAAAGCCCATTAAGGTGGACTGTTTTTGTTTTTAGCCCATTTGGGGGCCTAATAGGGGTATTTTGGTAATTTCACATTCATTTTCTGATTATTTAGGTTAAAATAAACTAGTTTGAAAGTTTTTAGAAATTTTTATAATTTTTGAATTTTTAATATTATTTTAATATTTAATTTTAATTTTTAATCATTTTAAATAGCTTAATTGGTTTTAAGTTTTATAAAAATAGTTTTTAGTTTAATTAAGTCATTTTAGAGTTTTACAAATTGAAAAATCGTTATTTGGCTTTTTATTATTTATTTTGATTTTTAGGGCTTTAATTAGCATTTTAAAATTAATATTTAATTAAATAAAAGGTTTGAAAAAGTTTTGATCACTTGTAATCTCTAATTACATTTTTAGCTATTTTTGGTATTTTTTGGGAATTTTTTAGAATAGATTTTTATTTTGCCTATTTTACGGTTTTACGTTTTGTCGTCATAGTGTAATTTTAACGTATCCGTCATTCTCATTTCTCATCTTTTTTTTTCCTTCATATTAATCCAAGATCATTACAAGTTATTCACACACAATAAACCTCCTTGGGAAAACGAACTTTTACCCTTGGGTCATTAGTGTTTGATTTTAATTAATCGACACTTAATACTTACCGCTTTTACGCTCTTTGTTTTCCTAAACAAGAGTATAATTTACCACAATTAATCATGAATAATTATATTAATAATTATTATAACCTAAGTTAATTTAATTAATTGTGACCATGTTAATTCCTGGAATAATCATGTACCAAATAATTATACCCTAAGTCCTTGATTTTAATTAATTAATTAAACCATGTTTCATTTAATATAACTAATTAAATAAACTTAATATAATTTAGCAAAAATAAACCAAACACACCCTTGGAGTGTTTCGCTTATACCCGATCCCCGAAACTAGCCTACATCGAGACCCCATGGTCTCGGCTTGGCTCGAACCAGAACAACCACCACAGCCGCAAGGCTGTGGCCTTGCCGTCGCTAGCACACAACAGCCACCGGCTGCTGCCAATTTGCCACTGCTGCCCACAACAGCCCCTGGCCTCAGCGGGGTTCCAACTGATAAGCCAAACGCACCCCTGCTGGGGGTTGGTGTTGCGGTCGACTGCACAAAACAGCCACGGAGACACTTGTGGTCTCGGCTTGCCGAACCAAACGCCCACCGAGAGCCTTTGGCTCTCGGTTCCATTGATAAACCAAACCCAAAATCCTTGATTACACGCTTATATTATTTATACATTTGTTCTTATTATTAATTTTAAACAGATTCATGAATTAATAATTATAAAAGAAAAAGGATTAAGGTTTTAGGGATACCGAACGCGTAGTAGCTTGGGATCTATGAACACGAACTATACCCGAATGAATTTAAGATCAAAACAAGTTTTTCCCCTTCCTTTTTGCTTAATGAAACTGGCGGCCAAGGAGGACAGAGAGAGGCTAGGGTTTTTAATTTTTGTAAAAGCGAAAAGTAAAATCCCTGGGAATGTTTTGTTTACTAGTTAAAGCTTAATAGGGCGGGCCAAAGGCCCTCTTGTTCTTTTTAAACACTGGCCAAAATCACCCTTATTATATATATTTCGTTTTTTGTGTTTTAAATAAATTATCGTTTGTGTTCGTGTTTTAATCTCGTGTTTTAATTCTTGTCATGTTTGAAGTATTATACGTAAATACTTATCGTGTGATAATAATTAATTATAATATACGTAATACTTGCATTAAATATTCATGATATGCGTCGTTTATTAGTTAACTATAAAGTTTTAATTAATCCGTGTTTTCATGTAATAAATGTTCTTATGTATTTTATGTTGGTTTTACAACTCTTCCCCTCTAAAAAGAATAATTCGCCCTCGAATTAGAGATACGATAAGCTGAAAAGGACATACCTGAATCATAGCTGAAAATGAGGGTAAGAAGTCAGGATAGACTCGTCCGTTTCCCAAGTGGCTTCCCGCTCGAGATGGTCCCTCCAGAGGATCTTGACAAAAGGAATCTTCTTTTTCCTCATGACCCGATCTTGACGATCGAGAACTGCTTCGGGTTCCTCAACATAGAATAGATCCTCACGAATCTGATCGAGTGGATACGAGACAATGTGCAGAGGATGATAACTGTAACATCTGAGTAAGGACACATGGAACATATTGTAAACATGAGATAGTTGAGGAGGTAATGCCAGACGATACGATACCTCACCGACACTTTCGACGATCTTAAACGGTCCAATGAAACAAGGACTAAGCTTACCCTTAATACCAAAACGCTTGACTCCACGTGCTGGCGATACCTTCAGGAAAACACGATCACCAGGCTGAAATTCTAATGCTATGCGTTGTTTGTCAGCATAGCTCTTCTGACGAGCACGAGCTTCCTGCAGCTTCGCCTTGGTGATGGCGGCCTTCTCATTGGTCACCTCAATCATCTCTGAACCCTCAATGATTCGTTCACCAACCTGATCCCAGCAGATTGGAGCACGACACTTCCTACCATATAGCATCTCAAAAGGTGCACACTTGATACTCGCGTGCCAACTGTTGCTGTAAGAAAATTCCACCAAGCAGATGTAGTCATCCCAATTCCCTGTCCATTTTAACTCACAAGCACGCAACATGTATTCTAAGGTCTGAATAGTACGCTCTGACTGACCATCAGTCTGAGGATGGAAGGCTGTGCTAAGCCCGAGTCTGGTGCCCAAGCTTTCTGCAAACCTCTCTAGAATTTAGACGTGAATCGAGGATCTTTGTTTCATATGATATCTGATGGAGTACCGTGTAGTCACACGATCTCCTACTGAAATATTTCCACCAATTTGCTAACTGGATAATCCTTGCGAATTGGAAGGAAATGAGCGGACTTGGTTAAATGATTGACGACGACCCATATAACAGCATGCTTCCTCTGAGTCTGCGGAAGTCGGGTAACAAAATCCATGTAGATCTTGTCCCACTTCCATTCGGGAATCTCTAATGGTTGTAGTAAACCACTAGCTCGTTGATGTTCTATAATAACCTGTTGGCATGTCAGACATTTAGAAACGAAGGTAGCAACATCCTGCTTCATGTCACTCCACCAAAAATGTTGTTTGAAATCATGGTACATTTTGCTAGATACGAGGTGAATGGAGAATAGAGAGCTGTGAGCCTCAGTCAGTAAGGCTTCTCTGAGTGTAAGATCGTCCGGAACACATAACTTGGTACCCTGCCAAACAATGCCATCTTCGTCTATACGGAACTCTGTCTGCTGATCAATATTCTGAATGATCGCTCATATCTCACCATCGTCCTTCTGTGCTGCCTTGATTAGAGAGATTAAGTCTGGCTTAACTTCGGATTAGCCCAGTACCCATGTTGTCCACGTACAAAGAACTCAATGTCTAAACGCTCTAGATCACGTATGATCTCTTCTTCCACCTTAATGCCAGCAATGATGCCTGATTTCCTGCTGAGAGCATCGGCCACCACATTCGCTTTACCAGGATGGTACTAAATGTTGGTGTCATAATCCTTTAGTAGCTCCAACCTCCTTCTCTGCCTCATGTTCAGTTCTCGCTGAGTGAATATGTATTTGAGGCTCTTGTGATCAGTGAAGATGTCACATGATTCACCATATAGATAATGCCTCCAGATTCTGAGTGTAAAAACCATTGCTGCTACTTCCAGATCATGAGTGGGATAATTTCCTCATAAGGCTTAAGCTGACTTTATGCATAGGCGATCACCTTCCCATGTCGCATGAGTACACAACTACGTCCCTTTCCCGAAGCATCGCTATAAATCTGAAATCCACCTGTGCCAAATGAGAGAGTAAGAATAGGCGCAGAAACCAATCGCTGCTTAATTTCTTCAAAGCTCTTCTCCCGCTCATCATTCTAGGCGAATTTCTCTCCCTTACGCACCAGCTTGGTCAAAGGCAAGGCTAACCGTGAAAAGTTCTCCACAAATATGCGATAATAACCAGCTAAGCCCAGAAAACTATGAACCTTAGTTGCAGACGTCGGTCTTGGCCATTTTGTAATAGCTTCAACCTTCACAGGATCCATGGTGATCCCTTCTGCGGAGACAATGTGGCCCAGAAATGCTAAACCATAATTCGCACTTGGAAAATTTTGCATACAGTTGCTTCTAGTGAAGAATCTATAGTACTGAACGAAGATGTTCCTCGCGTTCTTCCTTGGATTTTAAGAATATCAGAATATCATCGATGAATACGATGACAAATTTGTCCAGAAACTCATGGTAAACACGGTTCATCAAATCCATGAATACCGTTGGTGCGTTTGTGAGTCTGAAAGGCATGACTACGAATTTGTAGTGACCATATCTTGTGCGAAAAGCAGTCTTAGGGATATCCTGCTCTTTCACTCGCAGCTGATGATAGCTCGATCGTAGATCAGTCTTGGAAAAGTGCTTGGCACCTTGCAGTTGGTCAAATAAATCATCGATACGCGACAACGGATATCGGTTTCTGATCGTGATCTTATTCAGCTCACGATAGTGAATGCACAGACGCATACTGTCGTCCTTCTTCTTAACGAATAGTACCGGTGCACCCTATGGTGATATACTCGTACGAATAAAACCTCGCTTTAGTAACTCTTGCAGTTGGTCTTTCAACTCCTTGAGCCTAATGGGAGTCATAAGATAAGGAGCCTTGGAGATCGGTTTAGCTCCTGGAATGAGCTCGATGCCAAACTCTACTTCGCAGATAGGTGGTATACCCGGAAGTTCTTCTGGAAACACATCGGGGAATTCAAAAACAACCGGCTGATCATGAATCAATGGAGCTTCAGCAGTAGTGTCCTGAATTGTAGCTAAGAAACCTTCGCAGCCATGAGCTAGTAAAGCATGGGCTTGTAAGGCAGAAATGATTTGTACAGACTTTCCTGGTATAAAAACATTATGAATTTACTCTGGATCTTGAACATCACCGAATATCGCTCGATATGTATGGAAATCGATTGTGGCGTGGTGTTTTGCTAACCAGTCCATGCCTAAGATCATATCCAATTCGCACATGTCTAAAGGAAGTGCGTCGACAGAACGAATCTTATCATCAAATTATAATGGAAGATCTCTGTACACATGAGTAATGCACACAGAGTCTCTCATTCCATAGATATATTTAATACATTCTCAAGTGGTGTAGATGTCTTATTAATACGGGCAGCATAAGTAGTGGATATAACTGAATGGGTCGCACCCGTATTGAATAAAACGCAGGCAACATATCCATACATAAATAAGATGCCAGTAATGGTACCTATAGAATTGTTGGTCTCATCTCTGGTAGTGGTGTACACTCAGCCTGATGTTGCTGGCTTCAAAGTGGCAGTACCTGATGTACCAATGGTTTCTCCTTTCTTGCAGTCTTTCATTAGATGGCCTGCTTGCCCAATCTTAAAGAAAACACCAGTAGTACGACGGCATGGTCCAGGATGTCTACGGCTGCAAGTGGTGCAGATGGGATGGGTATACCCTCCAGGGGGTACCCTCGCTAGCTGAGAGCCTGTTTCAAAAGATGTACGTGAGACATGATTACTGAGATATAAACATGACTACACTGAGAGTTTAGATTATAATACCAGATGAAGCTGAGTGATTAGGCTGCTGACCCTTGTTGTTCTGGTCACGCTCGTTCCCAGAGTTCATGTTATGATGTTGAGATGTTAGAATTTATGTCATACAGCAGCTTAACATAGAAGAGTTTAAATTCTAGGGACCTATTGTTTTTGGAGTAAGTGGCATTGTTACGGTAGTTATCACTACCGCTACGCCTATCTGATCCATAACGGTCGTTAGTCTGACCGTGCCCCTTTTTGTTGTTCTGCTAAGTGGCTGGTTGGGACCAGTCTCCACCCTTCTGCCCGAAATATACAATTAAATAGAACAAGATATAAAATGAAAATACTGATTTGAATGAGATGGTAACGCTTGATGACTGAAATATACCTCTTCTTAGGTCGAGCTGACTCCTCATAATCATCTCTCATGGAGCATCTCCAGACTGCGTGCTGCGTCAGCCACTTGTGACAAATTGGTGAAAGTAGGACATAACAAACGATTAGTAATCGAGGAGTGAAGAGCCCAGCAGAAATGCTTCGCTTGCTCCTCAGATGTGCCAACAGCAGCACCCAGAAAACCAGCTAACCTAAGGAATCGCTGCATGAGTTCTATGTTGTTCTCATCTGTCTTCTGTCGGATGGCATGATAATCTCTCCTCAATCGTTCTTACTCAGCTCTAGGGAAGAAGTGATTGTAAAACAACTCCTTAAACTGCACCCAAGTCAAAGCAGTAAGCCATGCCTCACATCCATTGCTCATCTTGTACTCTCTCCACCATGCCAACACATCACCCTCAAACTTGTAGCATGCCAACCTTGCTTTGTATATCCCGTCGCAAACCATGGCATCAAAGATCTTCTCCATATGCATGATCCAGTTCTCAACATCTGACAAGACCTCAGCCTTCTCGATAGATCGAGGCTTCTATTTGTTGAATCTTTCCAGCCACGTGTGTAGTGTGACTGGTGGAGGAGGAGAATTCGCAGGATGCGGTCCATTTAGAAATTTTCAGCCCGAATCTCGTTTCGGATCTGAGGGAGCAAGGTCTGCAGAGCTGCTCGGACAGCTGCAGCAAGTTCCTGATCATTGCGTGTGTTAACCATCTACTAGTTTCAAAAGAAGGTAAATGATTAATCTATTCGAAACATAGGATAAACATAAGAGATGCATGGAAGAATTTATGAAAGCATAGCCAATGAAATCTGACATTAGCAAAGGTGGACGACTATGGTTCGGGCCACAAAACAAAATTCGAAGAAAACCACATGCGACTAAGTATGACCGATCCTGTATCTAACCATACTTAGTCAAAAACTTAAAGGAAACAAAATACATGAAATAAAATCAACTGTCATTTTAGGAAGATCCTGGTGACTACCCACTAATCACAGGTCAAGTTTTAGAGCCTACAGGTCAAAACCTTGGGCTTTGATACCATAATTATAACACCCTACTTTGAAAAGTTGACCGTTACATGATAATTATGGCGTGTCATCAAAGCATGCAAGGAAAATGTCTTAAAAACATAAATGACCATAAAGGAAACCGGAATCAAACATCGGCCCCAAATATAAGCTCACACAATGCATAAGTAAAGAATGTAGAAAAAGTACTAAACAATGTCCAGCAAAGCAGAAGTATATAAATGCATTAAAAGAAATGAAGTCAAGGGAGCCTCCATCCTAATGCATGTACTCTTGATTACTTAAGTCTGCCCTTTAGTACCTACCGTATGGGAACATGAAAAGAAAATACGGTTGAGCAATACACTCAGTGAACGGATATGACAATGATATGAATAACTGAAACATAAGTAAAGTTTGAAAATGCAGCAGAATAAGTGTACGTCCTGGAAAACTTGGAGTATGTTTTATAAATTGGTTTATATCTGAAAAGACTTATGTTTATTTCATAAAAACTTTATTTTAAATGCCCAAGAGCCCATATAGGTCATGAAGGTATCAACATGCGAATTGATTAATCGATATCAATTAAGCCACGTAATTTGTTTTGGTTGTAAAAGTATTATTTTGGTAATCAATGTCTAATTATCACAAATCTGTTAAAAAGATAAAAATATTATCACCTACGTATCCGTATTACACTACAAACACATTGCACATACAATCAAGTAAGCACAATGTACAAGTAAACAAAGCACAACAAGTATTAAATGCCAAAATATAAAATTTAGAAAGTACAAGTGCTAATTATGAAAACTTATAAACTACAAGGACTGAAATTGTAAAATATGCAAACTAAATTACCAAAAGTAACTAATTAAAAAACTTGCAACAAAATATAACAATCCTAACAACTTTGAAGACTAAACTACAAACCCTAACAAAATTTAACTAATTAACAGAAATTTAACAGGTTTAACAAACCAAGGGACAAAAGTGCAATTATTAATAACTATAAACCAAAAGCAGGCTAAGTTATAGTATAAGCTAGATAAGCCATTTTACTGGACCAAATAAGCTAAAACCAATTTCATTAGATTCAGAATAAAAAATAAGCCAGGTGTTAAGAAGGAAATAAGCTGAAATGGTCTAGAACTCAAATAAGCATTTTTCAATAAGCACTTTTTAAGAGATAAGCAGTTCTGAATAGGCACTTTGACTGAAACTCAAAGAAAACATCTAAAAGCTCAAAAGATTAAGATCTGTCCAAGAAATTTCAAATTTTATCAACTGAATAAGCCAGAAATTAAAATAAGCTAAAACTAGGCTTATGTTGACTTTTGTTGACTTTTGTTGACCAAAAGTTGACCAAGCTTAAATCTTATTTTTAACACTTTTCTAACTGTTTTGTGAAAGAAAATGGCAAGTTTTATGAAGTAAATCAATGGGAAATGGAAATCTGACTTGGAATATAAGCACTTTTATCACAGAGAACTTTAGACTTAAAGAGCTTATTTTACAGTGAAATTCAAGACTTGAAACTTATAAGTCCTAAAAGTTCATATTATAGGCTATCCAAAACACCAAAACACAAGTTCTAACTCCAAGAATTGATCAAGTTGTGGACTCTTGAAAATGGTTGTTTTAACAAGTATAATCTGACCCAAACTTTATGTGGTCATTTGCCTCTTTGACCAAAGGTTTTGACTTGAAACTTGGCACAAGTGTTATATCCCAGTTACTAAGTGAATACAAATAAGAATTTAACCAATTCACTTACTGAATCATAAGAACCAGTATAAACCAAACAAGCCTTAAGCTACTGAACACAAAATCTATGCAGACTAAACATAATTAAGCTAGGAGATTAAGGCTATAACTGCTCAAACAAATCAACTAGTTCAATAGAACAAGTATCAAGCAAAATCAAGCAACATTACACTAAGATACTGAAATTGAGCATGCATTCTTTGTTTAGGGGAATTTAAAACAGAAAGTGAGAACTTTTTAGCTAGATGCCTCCTTGATGAACAAGAGAGTGATGAACTCTCTTAATCAGCAACCAATCAACACTAACAAACACCAAGAACATCAAAAACACCATGAATCACTATCATCATTAACTGCTAGTGGCTGACTTGGTCTAATGGCAAGAAATGGATGTCTGAGATATAAACTACAACAATCTTGATCCATCAATGCTTCCAAAACACGCTAACACATTCTGTTATCCAAGTTTGGATAACAGAGTCAATGATTAATTGGATATGAATAATAGGATAGTATGAAATATGTAAAGTAAGAGTGAATGTGAAATTGAAGTTTTATTAATGGAAGATAAGTGGTTGAATCTATTAAAGCTAACTATTAACAGACTTTAGAGTGTTTGTCAAACACTCTAAAGTTGTCAAACTATGAGGGAAGAAAATGAGATAATTTTGGCTAAGTGTGTGAAATTACACACTTTCTACATTACAACAAATGAAACTATCCATGGTATTTAAAGACAAGAAATGAAATGAAGTTGAGGTCCATGACGTATCTACTCCACTAGAAATCTTCCACTTGTCCAAAGTCTGGCAATTGTTCTTGAAGTGTTCTTGATAAAATTAGGGTTTTAATCATGAATGAGTTTGGATCTAATTGAGTGGTATATATGGATTCGTCTCATCCCAATGATCACTTTTCATGTTGACAGCTCTCTCTGAAATAGCCTCATTCGTCTCTAAAAATCTGGGAAAGTAGAAGTTGACACGTGGCAGTCTGGTATTGGCTAGTAAATTATCACACGGATCACTATCCAAAGGAATAGTGTGATCCATGTGATATGCAATGAAGCTCTCTTATTGGCCGAATAGAGGATAGTGGGAATTATTGTGAAGATTTGCTAATTTAATGCTTGGTGGCTCATTAATGGCATTGACTGGGGTCAATGATTCGTGTGAAGGTCTATGGCTCTTCTGTTTGGCTAAGAAGTGTATCACATGGATTAAACTTGATTTAAGTTTCCAACTTGGCAGTTTAAACCCTCCAACTTTGGCAGATTATGTTTTGAGCATAATAACTTTGTAGAATCAACATATTACGCCCTCTGACTTTGTTGTCTTGCAAAAATGAACCCTTGACTTCCTTAAACAAGCATCTTTGACTCCTTAACTTTCTTGAATTAACACTTTAAGTCCTTCATCTTCTTGAATATTCTTGTAAAGCCCTTGAACTTTGGAGACTTGTCAAAATAGGTCCTTCTTTTGTCTTTCTCTTCATAATCATGCTTTGAAATCCGTGTTTGCACCAAATCGTATATTTTACCTGCACTATCACAAACAACAAAGAATACCACATAATTCTGTTTTATCACATTAAAACTTGGTATTTTCCTTGTGTTTTAGGGTTTTATATGTTATAATTGATATGAGATTTCACTCATATCAATCATCAAATGCAATTCTACAAAAGAAATATGGACTGAATTGGTTCTAGGGTATGAAGGTCTAGAAGAAACAAAAGAAACCAAAATCCAAACCCTGAGACTTAAGTTTAATGCTTTTAAAGCTTTAGAAACAGAAAGTGTTGCTCAAACTTACACTAGGCTTAAGATTTTGCTGAATGATCTACGAAATAATGGTGTTATTCTACCAAAGGCTGAGGTCAATGCTACATTTGTTAACAGCTTGCCTAGGAAATGGCTTAGCTTAAACTAGACTGTAAGAGCAAATAATGCTATCAAGAATGATACTCTGGCTCAATTGTTTAGTAGATACAATTATGAAGAAGGTCTGATTGATTCTATCTATATGTCTGAAACAAACAGGTTTACCACTCAGATCACTGGTTCAAAAGCTCCTCCTGCTAACCATTCCTTTCAGGACAGGGACTCTAATGTATAAGAAGATACTTGAAGCTGTTAAGAATTTCTTGATGAACTGCATGCTGAATTCCATGACAGAGCTCTTCTCTCCTGTCAAAAGAGATTTTACAAGAGATCTGGTAGAGTTAGACGTGCTAAAGTTGACAAGTCCAAGGTGATATGATACACTTATGGCAATGCTGGTCATTTCCAGAAGGACTGCAGGTCAAACAGAACCTCTTCTCCAAGCCTTTCCTCTTCTATCAGTGATCATAGCAACAAGAAGAAGTTTTCTCCATCTTCTTTCAAGCAAACTTCTCACTCTGACTTTGAGGGAAAGAAGGACTACAAAGTCAAATACAAAGCACTTAAAGCAGAGCTAGTGAAGCTAAATCAAAAGGCTGATGAAGCTGCCAAGAAAAAGGATAGCAAAAAGACTGAAAAGGGTCTTATCGCTACTTCATTTGATTGGGATGATGAGCCTCTCACATCAGAGGATGAAGCCACCACTATTGTCAGAGCTTTCATGGTTGTCGCTGATGAGGAACCAGCTGTTGGTAAATGTGAAGCAAGATCTGGACAATGGGTTGATATCACCATGAAAAAGGTACAAAGATTACTTTCTATGCCTGATGGTCCTAATAGAGACCATGTCAGTGACTACACCTTGGTTGACTTCCACTTTGTGGAAGAATAAAGAAAAAATCTGTTAAACAAATTTCATAATCTTAAAACTGAATTAAATCTTTGTCAATCTGAGTTAACCAATCTTAAACCTTTTGTAAATCTTGTTAATCAACTTCAAAATGAAGTAAGCAAACTCACCTCTAAAAATGAATCTTTGACTGATGAAAATGCTGAACTTAGAAAGACCATTAAAAAATGGAATAAAGATTAATTCATTGTGGAAGATTAGTTGCTGAAATCATACCGGGAAATGTGGTTCAAGCAATTGGAGGAAGGGCATGTATAAGAAACATATACATGTGGCCAAAGTTAAATTTGTCCTATCAGATGATTCTTCTCCAAATACCACCATAGTGGTTGAGAATGTCTCTGAAGAAGAGTCAGATGATTCTACAACCCCTCCAGCCTTTCCAAAACTTGTTGGGGCTGAGCCATCTGAATCTATACTGGGTTCCAAACCAATCACCAAAGCCTTTGGGACACCCCACCTTGTCACATCAACAACCAAAATTGCTGAAAAAAACCCATAAAAAGGTTTTTGTGGCCAAAGAACCTTAACAGACCAAAACAAAACCTGTCTCTGAAGAGCTATCTCCCACCAAGAAACTTCTTCTTACCCTAATGGAAGAAGTTAAAGGTTTGAAAGATCATATCAAACCATCATCTGATAGTTCATCTGTTAGCTCTCATGGTGAGGGGTCCAACAACTCAAAGGGGAGAACTGTGTTCAGACCTTACAAGCATTGTGGGTTCAAAAATCACTTGTTTGAAAATTGTTCAAAGAAACCCAAATGTATCACATGTGAGTCCATTGAACACACCTCCAGAGATCATGAGAAGACCATCGCTGTCCAAAAGGCCAGACTCAAAATCAGGTCTCAAACTCCTCACAAGTCCTCTAGGAGACCAGAACCCATACCCAAAGATCATCCTCAGAGTTTCAGACCCTATCTTCCTTGCAAGTACTATGGTTTCTATGATCATCACTCTGATGAGTGTGAACAGTATCCCGGATGTGACATCTGTGGAAGTATGCGTCATGAAACCAGAGATTGCGACCAACGAGGGGGAGAAAGGAACCAAAGACGACCCAATGTCGCTGTTCAGCGACAACAAGGACCCACTGGAATGTGGGTTCATCATCGAAACTAATTTGGTTTCAATATATCTATGCAGGAATACTTGAAGAAATCTGTTTGTTATCTGGATAGTGGGTGCTCCATACAAATGACAATGGTTAAACAATATCTACATAGATATAAAAAAGAGTCTGGTACCAAGGTAGTCTTTGGAGATAACTCCTCAGGGGCTACTGAGGGACATGGCTTAGTGGATTGTAATGAAATCACCTTCACAAGGGTCGCTTATGTCAATGGACTGAAGAACAACTTAATCAGCATCAATCAACTCTGTGATGCTGGTTTCAAAGTTCTGTTCACCAAGATCCAAGGAACAATCTTCAATCAAGATGACGATGTTGTTCTTGTTGCGCCTAGAAGAAGGGATGTGTATGTTATTGACATGACATCATGTCCAGAAAGAAACAACACTTGTCTCTTTGCCAAAGCCTCTGATAATGAAAATTGGCTCTGGCACAAGAGACTCTCTCACCTCAAATTTAAAAACATCAACAAACTAGCAAAGAATGATTTAGTCGCTGGGCTTCCTTCTCTAACCTTCAGGAAAGACAGACCATGCTCAGGCTGCGAAAAAGGGAAGCACCACAAAGCATCTTTCAAAACCAAACAATCATTCTCCATAAATAAGTGCCTCTATCTTCTTCATATGGACTTATTTGGACCAGTAAAACCTCAATCCCTTAATCACAACATGTACACACTGGTCATTGTCGATGAATTCTCTAGGTTCACTTGGGTATTCTTTCTTCAAAGAAAGAGTGATGCAGCTGAAAGGATCATGTCCTTCATCATCGAAATAGAGAACTTCAATGACTGCAGAGTAAAGGCTATCAGAAGTGATAATGGAAAAGAATTCAAGAACCATGCCATGGAAGCCTTTTGGGATGAAAAGGGAATCTCACAAAACTTTTCAAAACCAGGTAACCCAGAACAAAATAGTATCGCTCAAAGAAGGAACAGAACCCTCATAGAGGCTGCCAGAACTATGCTCAGCGAATCAAGACTTCCAAAGCAATTTTTGGGTGAATCTGTATACACAACATGTTACACACAAAACAGATCCATTATTGTGAAGAGACATGGCAAGACCGCTTATGAAGTGTATACGAAGAGAGCCCCTCATGTAAGCCACTTCCATGTCTTTGGTTGCCCTATTTTCATTCACAACTACAAGGATCATTCCCATGAAAATTTGATGAAAGTCAGATGATGGGTTCTTTCTTGAATACTCTCCTACCTCTAGAGCATATAGAGTATTCAATATCCACAGGCAAGAACTTGAAGAATCTATTCATGTCACCTTCAATGAAGCAGATGCTGTAATCACTCACACCAACTGAGATGCTTGTGACATTGACTTCAATGAAGTTAAATCATATCTAGAGAATGATTTCTTAATCCCTAAGGACTTATCTCAAATATGTTACAGGGACTTCCCTTATGTTCATGCATTTGATCCTCACTCAATCTCTGATATCACTCCAAAGGTTGTAGTAGCTGAATCACACACTCCACCGCGTGCAAAAGAAAATGCTTATCATATCTCTTTAGTCTCTCAAATGGATGAAGAGATCATGGATGAAGAAATTATTTGTGATGAAACACAAGCATGCAATGAACCTGTTGTGACTCTTGAACCCACAGAGACTCCTTCTATAGGAACAAAAGAGATGAAGCTGGCATAATTGTTAAATACAAGGCTAGGCTTGTGGTGCTGGGTTACCAATCAATCAGAGGGTATTGATCATGATGAGACCTTTGCACCAGTGGCCAGATTAGAAGCTATCCGAATCTTACTAGCCTATGCAGCTTATATGGGTTTCATGGTATACCAGATGGATGTAAAGAGTGCCTTTCTTAATGGGAAGCTTGTAGAGGAAGTATATGTCAAACAATCCCCAGGGTTTGAGAATAGCGACTATCCTGATCACGTCTACAAACTTCACAAAGCACTCTATGGGCTGAAACAAGCACCTAAAGCTTGGTATGAAACTCTGTCAAAATTTCTACTTGAAAATAAATTTGTCAGAGGTACTATTGACCAAACCTTATTCACTTATAGGTCCAAGGGTGATGTCATTATAGTACAAATATATGTGGATGATATAATTTTTGGTTCAACCAACATTACCTTGAGTAAGCAATTTGCCAACTTATGACCAAAAAGTATGAAATGAGCATGATTTAGGAACTAACTTTTTTCTTGGGTTTTGAAATCAAACAAAATTCAAAAGGAATTTCTATTTGTCAAGAAAAATATGTTAGAGACTTTCTTAAGAAGTATGATCTGTCTGACTGTGCATTTGTGAAATGCCCCATGCTTCCTCCCAACAATTTAGGTGCTGATGACTCAGGGGTCTCTGTCAATGAAACCTTATACAGAGGCATTATAGGGTCACTGATGTATCTTACAGCTAGAAGACAAGATATCCAATTCTCCGCATGTCTCTGTGCTAGGTACCATGCTAACCCCAAGGAATCCCACCTTGTAACTGTCAAAAGAATTTTCAGGTACTTTAAAGGATCTCCCTCATTTGGTCTTTGGTATCCAAATGGATCAGGCTTCAACCTCAAAGCCTACTTAGACTCAGACTATGCTGGGTATTGCCTTGATAAGATAAGCACCTATAGGAGTTGTCAAATCCTTGGAGGAAAGTTAGTATGTTGGAGTTACAAGAAGCAAAACTCTGTGGCCATGTCATCAGCTAAAGCTGAGTATGTCGCTACTATTGGCTGCTATGCACAAGTTCTCTGGATGAAAAGTCAATTGGCTGATTATGAGATCAACTATGAAAAGGTTCCCATATTCTGTGACAATAGAAGTGCCATAGCCATCTCGAATAATCCGGTACTTCATTACAGAACCAAACATATTGACATCAGGTATCACTTTATCAGAGACCATATTTTGAAAGGTGATATTGACCTTCATTTTATACCCACAGAATAATAGCTCGCTGATATTTTCACCAAACCTCTGGCTGAGCCAAGTTTTAATAGGTTGGTCGCTGAGCTGGGTATGCTCAATATTGGGAAATAAGTCTAAGAAGTGATCCTTGTCTCTGGGCATTTAAGGTAATTGAATGTAACGAGGTAGTTACATTCCCATGTGAATTAATATATTTTTGTATTTAATTCAAATGATTTCCTTTTAATGTCAACAACTTTCTCGCTTTCCAAGGAGACAAAGAACACATGAAGGGTCAAAGGGTCCCACATTTTTCTCAAAAGGTAAATTTTGCATTAAATGCTTTAATTAGAAAACAGCAAAACTGTTAATTACCCCTTGACTCAATTATTTTTTATTCTATCATTCTCATTCTCTCTCACACACACACACACATTATTCATCTCTCTTAAACCTTCAAAACCTTCACACGCTCATCAATGGCGTTTTCATCAGAAAACTAAAAGTTCTCCTCTTGGCCACATCAAACGTTGATTTCAACATAAATGATGGGAAGATTGCCCTAAACAAATGTGTTGCTCTTCTTGAACACAACAACCCTCTCTACACACCATTTCTTAGTTTCCTGAAGAACGCCACCATTGTCGAGGCTATAACAAGGGATCCTTCATCGTGTTACTCACAATACCTGACGGAATTTTGGTTTTCAGCCGAAGTAGATAAACCTCCTCGGGTATCACCTTTAACCTTTCCACCCATCTACAACCTCTCACCTATGATTTCAATGACTTTGCTAGATGCATTGGATTGGCTGTCAATGATGACATGAGCTCAGTGCCTAACAGTGTTATTGTGAAGAAAGCTCTTGCAACCCTTAGACCAATTGATGACGACAACAAGCCCTTCACATCCAGTACCTTCCAAAACAAGTCCCTGATCAAGGTCAATTACTTCTCACCCATTTGGAGAACCCTGATGCTGTATATTGTGAAATGTTTGGGAGGGAACCAGGGATCCCATGATCAACTGAATGGATCACAGCTGGCGATTTCTTAAAGTCTTATCTTGGGGCTAGACATAGGGATCGCTCAAATTCTCTATACCGATCTTTTTGCTAAGCTGGAAAACAAAGGAAATAAGCACTGTATGCCCAGCATCTGCTACACCAAATATCTCTCTATCATCCTTGAGGATATCTTAGGAGATTTCTATCTGACGAACTCTATTCCTTCTCTCATTTCCACATCAGCGTTGCCTCACTAAAGACCCCTTCAGAGGACGAGGTACCAATCACCAGACATATGATGAAGGTTGTTGGCCTGCTTACATCAGAGGAGTCCTTGATCCCTTATAATGAGGTGAATGCTGAAGGATCCACTGACAAGTCTTTGTCCTAGACCTCTGTGCAGTCCTCCTCTCAGCCCAAGGGTCTTAAGGAAAAGAAGAAGAAGATGAAAGAAATCTCACTTTCCTCTAAAGCCCCTTCTGTTAATTCTCCTAAGAAGAAGAAGAGCAAGAAGATCCTATCCCCTACTCTGGTGGATGAGGAAAGAGAGCCCGCTGCTGACAAACAACCAGAGTCTAGTGTCTCCAAGTTAGCTGAGACGACTAAGAACCCACTTGACGCTGATATCACTCAGGTATTGGTTTGCCCTTATTTCCTTTTGGAGGTTCACAAGCAATCACTCTCAAAAGTCTGTAGGAGAGAGTGATGAATTGTAGGGTTTGCCTCAACCCTTAGAGTGTCTGTTTCAGCACCTAGATCCCATAAGACCTCTATACACTATGTCGCTACATAAGGAAGTGATTCATTTGTGCTCTTAACGTACCCTGATGATCCTTCCCCCTCTAGACTGTACTCTGGCAAATAACAACAAGAGTACTTATAAGTCCCGATCCAAAGTCTCTGAACTTCACTCAGTCTCTGCGTCCCCTCATGATTAAAAGAGTCCCAAAGAATTTATTCTTTTGTGGAGGCTGAATAATCACCCTCAACCTCCCTAGGGGTTGTAATAAATGGCGATCCTTACCTTCAAATATTTCATACTTAAAAGAGTCCCAAGGAGAAATCCTTCAAGGGGATCTGGATAATCACACCCAGCTATCCTAGGGGCAGAGAAAGGCGACCATTCACATATCATGTTTCACTGAGAAGAGTCCGAAGGAGCAATCCTTCAGAGGGAGCTGGATAATCACACCTAGCTATCCTAGGGGCAGCGAATGGCGACCATTCACCATATAATGTTCACAAATAAAATAGTCCCAAGGAGTAATCCTTAAGGGGGAGCTGGATAATCACACCCAGCTATCCTAGGGGCAACGAATGACGACCCTTCACCACATCATTACTCACATTAAAAGAGTCCTAAGGAGAATCCTTTGGGGGGCTGGATAATCACACCCAACTTTGCTAGGGGCAATGAATGGCGATCTTTCCCTTCATTATAAACTCACCAAACTGTTTACTAAAAAAATTCATAACAGGGACTGAATCTTTACGATGAACAGCAGAATGATGATCCATTTACATATGTTGGTGATGAAGATGTATAGACCTCCACCATTGATCTCCCAGCCATATCTAACATCGATTCCATGCCAGATGATGAAGTCTATATCATCGAGGATGACAACACCATCTCTGGATTTGAAGACATGGAGGTTGATGATGATCAATTATCCTCAGCCGAGCCCAAGGCCATTCCTTTCCCCTCTATGATAAATGTACAAGAACTCGCTACAAAGCGGTTAAGGGAGCAGAGGCAAATTTCACCAACCCTGGTTTCATTTCCAACAATGCCAAGTATTATGAAGCTAGGGGCAAAGAAGCACTGGGAGTACCTTCAACAACTTAAGCTCATCCCTGTACCCAGAATACAAAATGTTCAGGCACTAGGTGCTGAGGAGCTTTGGGTCAATAGAGGGGACATCAGCATCACAAAGCCCAAAGTTACTAATGATGTCCTCCTCTCTGAAATTAAGTGTCTGGCTAATGCTGTTGAGGAACTCTCCATGAACTTGGAGACCTCCATACCCTTGTCTATGGAGACTTCACTTAAAACCTTACTTCCTCAACTCATTAGAAATGCTCTTCACACACATCTGCCAGGGGTGGTCAACCAGATCCTTGAGAAATACATGCCCTCTGCCCTTACAACAACTATTCAAGCAAACGTTGCTGCAATTTCCAAGGCATCTGAACCCTCAAGACGTCTTCTTCAGGAACTACTTCAAGAAGAAGTTAAGGAAATTTGCATATTTTTTCATCAAGAGTTTGTTAAGTTTAACAGGGCAGGATTAGGCGCAGCTACCTCTGGCGTTGTGCTTTAGGGGATAATTCTGCCACTTCCTCTTTTGATGATGAACAAGATGTTGGGTGTAAGGGGGAGCAACCACCCAAACAACCACAACCTACCTCTCAGCCAAAGATCCCCATCATCATACCCACACCAACTCCGCTGAGATACTTCAAGCCTACCATTAAAGTCATAAAGGACAAAGGAAAAGGCATTATCACTAATGAACCAGAGGTGAGATTGCACTCCCTGCAAGAGGAAGGAGGATCCACTGCCAAGCTCACAGAGCTAAACAAGTTCAGAAAGTGCTGATGACCCACCAATGACTCCAGAGCAAGCCAGGGCTCAAATGATGGAACAAAAAAGGCTTGCTGACATTAAAGCTGTTGAGCTCAAAAGCAAAGAAGCTCTGAACAAAATTCTCTCACCAACTACTAAAGAGGCTCAGTTGAAAAATCTTAAAGAGATGGAAACTAAGAGAAATAATCTTCAAATGGAATATGAGAAGATTGTGAACTAGAGAGCTGAACCAGGGAAAATCACCAAATACAGCTGTTTTACCGATAAAGACAAAAAGTTGGTCATGACCGTATATAGAGACAACCAGATAGCCAACTATAAGATCAACAGTGACTTCAAACTCAAAAATCTAGGACTCTCTAAGTGGTTAGAGCTTCTATCTCTTGCCCAAAAGAAGACTAGGCCCGGTGCAGCCCATATGAGGAAAAACATTCAAGCAAAGCTCAATTGGGTAAGAGATACTGCCTAAAAGCTAAAACTTCATGTGCCTCCTCAGCTATCACAACAACAACCACAAAGCCAAAGAAAGAGAAAGAACCCAATGGGGCCCCTCATTGAAAGGTTGGTCACTGACGATGTGAGAGTTGATGGAATGCACAAAAACCTTGTACTCCCTAAAGAGATCGCAAAGCCAGTAGGTGGACAAGTCTACACTGAGCCAAAGAAGGGAATGACCTTCATGAACAGAAACTGTGAGTATTGCCTTCAAAGGGAAAGTGAGCTACACTTGGCTTCCACATTCCAGCTTATTAGACTCAAACAAGGTATCTTGGGAAACTGCAAGTACGCTAGTGACTTCGAATATGAGATTGAGTTAATGATCAACTCAAGAGCTGATAAAGTTGACGCACAGAGGACCTGCGATCAGAACCTTGACCACTGAAGAACCTTTGTATTTTTGTTTTCTTTTCACTTCTAGGTGTTCATGTAATAGGATTAGGTTCTTTATGTTTAATAAAACTTTAAGGTATGTTTGTTAAATTAAGTGTAAGAAGAAGCTGTGTACTCACTTATAATCATTTCAGACTTAGTATAATTTATAAACAAATAGGGGAAGATTGTTGGGCCAGTGAAAGTTTTAACTATGGCCTCGTCTAGATTTTTTTAAATTAGACAAAGTGTTACGAGTCACTGTGAAGACCAACGACAGAGACCAGACCAGCTGAAGGCAAAGCCTCAGCTGGTCACCAATAACATTCAAGTCAAAGACAACGTCAGAGAAATCAAATACTATTTGAAGTCATACTCACCAGCAGTTATGGACAAGCTGGGATGTAGAAGGAATGTACTGGTGTTCAAGGATCTTTGAGATGACAATACTCAGAGATCGCTTACAACCCTATGAAGGATAGGCAAGCAGAGACTTGACTCACCTTTTATAGTTTAGGTGGGAGAATCTCTAAAGTGTTTTAAGTGGGACAAAACAAGAGATTAAAGATAAAGCCTAGTACGACCTAGCGGGACAAAAGTGGACAGTTGGCATAACTGTTCACCTAAAGTTTTTTAAAGGTATGTCTTGTTATAGACATGCATATAATACGTTGTACTACTTCCACACAGAAGTTTACACGTATCAACTACTCCCACTAAGGAAGCAATCTCGTACCACTATAAATAGGAGGGAGAAAGAAGATAAATTCAACCCTTGTGCTTGGATAAATTATCTAAGTTTCTTTCTCCCTCTAAAACCTCTGAGTCCCCAACTGTCTACCAGCGACTCTAAGGTTCTCTCGTAAACTTGAGTCTCGAATCAAGTTTACTTGTTCTAGGGTTCATTTCTTATTGTTACTCAACGGGTGTATTCATATAAATTTGTAATACTTTGTTTATAAAGATTAATAAAGCATTACGCGTTTGAAAAGTAATTTATTGTGTGTTATCTTGTATACGAGACATTGTATCAACAATTGTTATATTTTGGGACTTTCAGATATATATATATATATATATATATATATATATATATATATATATATATATATATATATATATATATATATATATATATATATATATATAGAGGGGCGTTATTGTGAGTACCACCCTTAACATAAAAACAATAGGAACCATTTCGGACCGTAGGATCAAAGTTTATGGAAGATCATTAAAAATAATAAACAAATGGCATAGTTGTAAATAGTCTACAACAAAAAGGGCAATATGTGTCGTCTTTTTTAAATAATAAGTAAAAACAAAATAAAAACTAAATAAATCATTTGTATTAAAAACATTATCTCAGTATCCCCAATTTACCTCTCAACGATCAAAAAAGAAACCGGATTTCTTGCTTCTTGATTAAAAATTTTAATCAGTATCCCCCACGAATCGCTTTTGATCAATATCCCAATCCCCAATTGTGTATAAAATGTAGCCTTCTAAGCATACTATTCTAAGGTCAATTTTTTTTAACAAATCAATTGAAAATCCTGAGAATAGATGGAGATCCTACATGGTAAGTGATACATTGTTCGTGTTTTTTGATTGCATCATATGAAACACATAGTTGATTGCATCATATGATACATTGTTCGTGTGTTTTATAAAGATCTTTAATGATATTTTTTTTCTCTTTTGTTTGGTACTCTGAATGGTGATTTAGTTAGAAGAAGTGGAAGGCTTGCTGATCGGAAAAATAATAATGGTGTTGACTTTATTGATTTATCGGCTATAGAATGGGATGACGAAGGTGTTGGTATGTAAACTGTTAATTATTATTAATTATACATTATTAGTGTGTGCTACTAGTGATTATACTGTGTTGGATTGTAAAGTGTTTGATGGTGAGGAAAATATGGATGTTGATGATGCTTCAAATAAAGAAGCTGATAAGGAAGCTGGAAAAAATGATATTCTGAAAGCTGATAACATGAAAAATAATAAAGGTGATACATTTTAGGTATTCTGTTTATTTTAGGTATTTTATATTACTGGTTATTGATTAGTTTTATGTATTCAATTATTATTGGTTAGTGTCACCAGGTGAGATGTTTGAAAAAAAAATGAGTGCGCTAGGTGTAAAGATAAAGAAGGCACGATCTATGAAATGTAAGTAATAAGGTCATATCGGTGAAGTATATATTTTACTACTTTTATGCAAAGTTATAATATCCGAAAAACTTTTTGTTTTAGTGCCTGGTCAACATGTAGCTGGAAAGGGGAAATTGGCAGCAGTGGTTGATAAAACAAAAAGTAAACACGATGGAAAAGATAAGGACTGGCTAAATCAGTTATAGTTCATTGCTAAATCAGTTATTCTGTTAGATTTATGGTAATTACTCAAACACGAACCTTGGCCTTTTTGATAATCACGATTTGGTATGCCAGCAATACCCTATTTGGTATGCCATATGCATATGCATATGGCACAGCAATATGCTTGGCACACTATATATGTATGTGACACACAAACTGGCGGAGCTTATATTCCTGCAATACGCTATTTGGTATGCCATATGCATATGCATATGGCACATCAATATGCTTGGCACAATATATATGTGACAGTAATAACAGAACGTATCACAAAATTAAACACAAAAATATGTTTGGCACACACATAAATGACCGACCACACCCTATCACTATTTGGACACTCATATACATCAGCGACACACAAATTAGTATATCCGTTTTATTGACACACACACAAATGACTCGACACACTCTAGCACTATGTCAGTCACTCATATACATACACCACATTCCATTATTAATACGACACACCTATTTTTAATACTGACATATAACTTACCTTTATCAAATCTGAATGATGCAGCTGCCATACGTGTGGATGGTAAGAGTGCGAAGGTGTTGGGAGATGAAACGAGGAAAAGAAAGCTTGTAGATGTTGAAAATGCATCATCTATTGGTAAAGCAAACTGGTTTTCATATTAAGCAATATGGTGGCTAAAAAAATAAGTTTGAATGATATTATCGTGTTTGTATGTGTGCCAGGGAAAAAAAATGGAGGCTATGATGATGTAGAGAACTCCGATGATGACTTTGTTTCTGACAAACAAACAAAGATCAGTAAAGTGAATAAGAAATTGGGAAATCAGGATATTGCGAATGAACAAGAAGGTACATGAAGTTTGTGCCTATCATATATTTTAGGGTGTGTCGTAAATATTTTAATGTTTAAATGTTATGTTTAATTTCCTTAGGGATTAAAGGTAAGAAACGTGGAGTGAGGCTTGATGCGAAGAAGGGTAATGGGAGTACTAAAATGGACGGCACTAAAATGGGATCTGTTAAGGGTAAGTCGGTTGTTGTTTGAACTTGCTGTGTGTAATTATGTAGTTAGTCTTAGGTGAATGTAATGGTAGTCTGCGGTGTGTGCCACATGGGCGGTGTGTGCCACATAACCGTGAATAGGGCGTGTCACATATACTGTGTGTGGCAAACACAACCTTTCTATAAAGTGTGTGCTGTATTCAGTTAGTGTGTGTCAAATAGCCAAAATGCAGGTAAATGTAGTCTGTGTCAACATAGTCTTCGCCACTGTGTGGCACATAGTCGGTGTGTGCCACATAATCGCTTATAGGGGGTGTCACATATAGTGTGTGTGTCATTCACAACCTTTTAGACAATTGTGCAATAAATAGGGTGTGTCACATAGACGGTGTGTGGCAAGCACAACCTTTCTAGAAAGTGTGTGCCATATTTAGTTAGTGTGGGTCAAATAGCCAAATGCAGGTAAATGTGGGTCAAATAGCCAAATACAGGTAAATGTGGGTCAAATAGCCAAAATAGGGTGGGTCAAACAGCCAAATGCAGGTAAATGTGGTATGTGTTAACACAATCTTTTTGACACTGTGTGCCACATAGTCGGTGTGTGCCACTTGGTCGCAAGTAGGGGTGTCACACATACTGTGTGTCAACCACAACCTTATACACAGTGTGTCGCATAGGTAGGGTGTGTCAAACTCAACCTTCATACATTTTTAGTGTTGGTCTTAATAATATTTGGTAAATACGTTGTTTTAGACAGTGTGTGACATAAAGGGAGTGTGTGTCAATCACAAGCTTTGTATACATAGGTTCATGATGGAAAAAAGCTGGTATCCATCCTGACCACATTTCAAATTTACCCTGCAACCATTTTTTTAAATAAGTCCAAAATCTTAAATAATTGATTTCCACTTTTATGCAAACTTGTATGCGTTTAAAATATGTCGGTCCATACAATGTTGCACAATCGTCGCTTAAAGTGTGTTGCTGCGTATTGTAGGTCCCCCTGCACGAAATGTTATAATGTAAAAAACCCATATAATGTATTTGAACATTGACAAATCTCTTCATTATGAAATAAACAGATAGTTTTATGTGTTTGTCAATCATACTGGAAAAAAGGTTAGTGAAGTCGAGATCATTATGGTTGTTTGGGACTGTGATTATAGTGGGTGTTTGGGACAATGTTGAAAAAAAGGGTATCATATAAGTATTACATAAATATGATGTGTCACATAGACGGTGTGTGTCAAGCACAACCTTTATACATTTATAGGGTAAGTGATAATAGTATTTATAGAATCAGTTATTTTAGACAGTGTGTGACATAAAGGGAGTGTGTGTCAAACACAAGCTGTGTATACAATGTGTGCCGTGTATAAATAGGGTGTGTCACCTCATCTTAAGTTTTAGTAAGTGTGTGACATGTATAATTTTAAATTACGCTTTACTACGTGTATAAATATGGTATATTTTTAGTAAGTGAAACCAAACAGTTAGCACTTAACTTTAGGATATATTGTTAGTGTGTGTCGAGTCATACTTTAGTAACTTTAGGATATATTGTTAGTGTGTGTCGAATCCGGAAATATTTTTAGTAAGTGAAACCAAACAGATAGCACTTAACTTTAGGATATATTGTTAGTGTGTGTCGAGTCATACTTTAGGATATATTTTTAGTAAGTGAAACCAAACAGTTAGCACTTAACTGATACATCATTATATGATATATTATTGACATACTTTAGGATATATTGTTAGGGTGTGTCACCTCATCTTCAGTTTTAGTAAGTGAAACCAAACAGTTAGCACTTAACTTTAGGATATATTGTTAGTGTGTGTCGAGTCATTTTAGGTTGTAAGAACTTGGAATTGATATGTATATGGTAAATGTGCGTGTGTCAACAGATAAGCATCCCAAAGAACCTACAGAACGAGTTACGATACGATCTCGAAATCCGCCATGTACGCTGTTTAAAGTGATAACTCAATTGAATCCAAACCAAAAACAGGATGTTATAGATATAGGGTTTGGGGAATTGCTTGAGTTTAATATCAAGAAAGTACCAACCCGACTAGCTTTCTGGTTGTTGGAAAGGTTTGATGCAGATACATGTTCTTTGAATGTAAACGGCAAGTCTGTAGTGATTACGAGGGAGGTTATACGAGATACGTTAGGGGTACCGATAGGAGATGTGCATATAAATGCGGGGGATGATGCAGATTGGAGGAACCCGTTAACAAGGGAATGGAAGGGTCAATTTCCCGAAAATATAAAGAGGCACTTTCCTTCGATTGTTGCAAAGGAGGTTCTGGAGAATGGACTAAGCGGATACATGTTTAAGCTTAATTTTCTAGTGTTATTTTTCACGGCGATCGGAGACTGGAATCTAAGCAATACCGTTAATCTTAAGTTTCTGCCGTGTATCAATTCTGAGGATGATATACCTAAACCGTTAATCTTAAGTTTCTGCCGTGTATCAATTCTGAGGATGATATACCTAAATTGGACTGGTGCACATACATGATTCAGTGCTTGAGGAAAACAAAAAGATCATGGAACCCGGATGGGTATTTCAATGGTCCTATAATCCGGCTTCTGGTATTAATTTAGCTGACTAATAATTATATATATTTTATTTTGTTGTATTAATTTAGCTGACTAATGATTTTATGATAGGTTCTGTATGCACGTTCAGAGATGCCACTCAAAATATGGTCTTCAGATATTGTAATAACCCAAACTTTAAAATCAACATATAGACCAATATTTAAACTTATTTCTAATATTCGGACAAGTATTTATTAGCCGACTTTTATTTGTCATGATTGTTCGACGAATAATATCAAATTCTTGACTAGCCGGCATGGTTAAGATTTTAACGTATCAAATATATGTCATTTATTATTTATCAATAAATTTTATGTCCGCCATCGACCGTGAACATTTTCGTTATGACATAGAAATATTTTCTATTGTCGTCATTTTAATTTTTCGTTTTATGAGCATTGTGCCTAATTTACATTAAGCCTTTAAGCCTCATTCATTTATACGACGCGTAAGCGTTTATTAATATATAAGCACTCATTTATTTATCAAAATATCAAAGTCATCCGAATGTCGACTTTTTTAATTTATATTGAGCGTTTATTTTTCGTGTTTAATGTGTAACATTCAAATCGGGTAACTTTTAAAATATCGGATTTCGATAATACCCGCTTTAACAAATTGTGAAAAAAGATTTTTATTAAATCTTACCCCACTAAATCTTTACACGTCTCATATAAATTCTTCATTTAGAAGTTATGTGCTCACATGCGGTGGGATTGTTCTGGATGTATTAAAACCATCAAATATCATTCTTTACCTTATCTTTTTAGTAAAGCTAATAACAAATCTCCATCTTTGTTTCTTTCTCTTTGCCGTACAAAATAACAAGAAGAAACACATTATCATCTCAATATTTTAGGTACTAGTATTTGTTACTAGTAAGGGTTAATACTAAGTGTTTTATCTTGGTGTTGATTTCTTTTAAATGAAGTTGGTGCAAGAAGATTTTTGGTGATGTAAGGGCTGAGGTTGAGATAATTTTTCATGTTTTTTTATCATGAGTAAATCATATTTGGAGTGGTGTTGGTTTTATTTTTGGGAGGACTTGTTGATTTGGTGTAGTTGTTGCTATATAATTTCTGGATTTCATTGAAGGTCTACACTCATTCTTTTGATTTCTATTGTATATTTAAATTATGTATTTTTATTTATCATATCACTAGTAAGAGTGATATGTAATAGTATATTTGATAAGTCTTGGACATTGTATATGAAATTGATGGTTGAAAAGGAGTATAAACCAGTCATAGGAATAAACTAGTAAACGGCTAAATTGTGACTAGTTAGAAAACGTATTATATGTTGATACTCAGTAGGTTTGGAACTTTGGAAAACCATACAGAGTGATAGTTCTGTGTTTTGTGGCGATTTGGCCAGGTGGCTTGTCTTGTGACGATACCTGATGAATTAGATATGTCAAAAACAGTAAAAAGTGGCTGATTTGAACACGCTGTATAAACAGACAGAAAACTACAAATATTTGTATACTGACCCCTAAATATGTAAAACTAAACTTTGTAGCTAAACATATGTAGAACCCACACGAATCGGATGGTTTCCTACGGATAAACGGTTTGGAAATGGCGGGCAAAACGGTGGAACTGAAGTTGGCTGCGAAAAACAGCAAACTCTTCTAAGTGATAGAATGGGTAAATGAGTTATGATAAGTATAAATTAGGGGTAATTAGACTTATAATGAGTAAACTACATAAGTTAGGAATGATTTTGGTAAAAATAACTCATGTAGATTGTTTATGGTTTAAGAGAAATGATCTAATCTACGAGACATGTCAGAAAAATTATAATAAATAGACTATTCTTCATTAACGTAAAACTGGATGGCTTTTATAAAACTCAAGGTGGTATGACCCACTTATTGGGAAACAAGGACTCATTTACATACTGATATTTAGAATACGCGAGACCCGGCCAACGTGAGATATTAATTCGACAACGCTTGGAGGCGTTTTTGAACCCGAAAAGCTTATAAAGTGGATTTGAGCCACAAAAATCCAACATACATAGGTAATGGCTATTTGGCCATTATTGGGCCTAAGATTAATAATAAGTCTAGAATTCAATATTGACTTTGAAATAAACTAAAGTCACATGAAATTGTAATGGGCCACTAATGGGTTTTAATAGGCTTAATTGTCATAATAGGATAATTCATGATAAATTGTTATGAAAGGTTTTATAAAAAGTTTTATAAAACTTATATAATGTCCAAACTTACCAAAGTTGAATATTTACATACGTATATGACTTATGTATAGTCTCGAGCCTAAGATGCGTCTCGTTATATTAGGTCTCGTTCGGTCATATGTCGACCGTTGGGCATCTCATTCTCGATCAATGAGCGATTGATATCTCGTGAAGTCGCGTATCAACTATTAGACGTTTGTTCCTTGATCGACGTGTAATATCTATATCAGGTGAGTTCATAGCCTCGCTTTTACTGCTTTATATGTGTTTATAAACCCGCGAGGGGGAATACATGCTCTTGGTATAAAATATACGTTGTTTATATATATAGTTCTGAGAGGATACATGTTTATGAATAAACATGTGAGGTTTGACTATATGCTTTGAACGAATACAAGTTGTTGTAAATGAATGTAAGATGTTTGATTAAATGCTTTTGAAAGTTGAACACAAGCGTTGATTGTATTGATTGTGAATCGCTATTTCCTAAGTGTTGTATTGCCAAAATTTGGAAAGTCCCTATAAACCCATGAACCGTTAACTACCCTTGATGGGTAGGCGCTAGTACAGACGGATGGATCCATCGGGGATGGCCCCCACCTGGGCAGGTCGCACCTGTGGGTTGGAGGCTCAGCCAGGTGTGTTGTATTAGAAGTAAGGGGGTATTCGGCAAAATACCTTACTAGGGCATTATTAAACTTAAGGCATCGGTGTCATGGCTTAGAAGAATAGCGTGGACTTTGGGTATTACATGTGTTGCACTATCGACAGTGGATGAGATTCTTGTGTTCAAAAGCTTTATGGTTTATTTAAAAACCCATTATTGTTTATTAAAAACCTATGAATTCACTCAACCGTTGTGTTGACATGTTAGCATGTATTCTCAGGTGTATAGGTTTAAGAGCAGCTGGAGCGTGGAGTCCTGCTGGATAAAGTAAAGGCAAAACAAACAATTTCCATTCGATACATTTGACAAATCTTTATTTTTTTTCTTAAGGTTTGTATAAATTGGTGGGACCTCTTTTTAGTTAACTCTGATTTAATAAAATTATCGAATGGTTTATTTTATAAAACGTCTCTTTTGAGGTCGTTTTCTATGACTGTGTGTGATGTGCTATGAAGTAACGCCCAATGTTGATATTCCGCTGCCTTGTGAAATTGGGGGTGTTACAGATTGGTATCAGAGCACTGGTTATAGCGAACTAGGTCATTTTTAAAACCTAGACTATAACTGCTCTTTCGTAAAATTGTTTGATTGCCTTATAAAGTATCCGCGCGCTCATGGCTCCTAGAAACCAATGCTTGGTTGTGATAATGTGATCCTATGTGTATGTAGAAATGGTTGTATGTATATGAATGTGTATACTATGGTATTTAAGGGCATTGTGCGTGAAGCAATGGTCCTTGCGTGATTATCGTACGTTTTATGATGCTGTTTTGTATAAAATTTGCCTCACCGCCAATCACTAATCTCGATAATTAATTTATTATCCGAATAAGAGTATGAAACCCGTTTGATATTTTGGGTGCATACAATTATTTCGTAATCTATCATATCGATAAATTTAAGCTCGATTGTTGCTATCGCATCGTGATGTTCCATGTTAGGAAATCCCCTTTCAATCGTAATTGATTAACGTGATATTCGTAGTTCCGTTACTCCTTATGATTTTGATGAATCATTTATTCAAGGTTACATCTTCTACGTAGTAAGACGTTTAATTTATTGTGTTTGATTACGTTTTGTTGGCGAAAAGGAGGATGCCAGTGTTGGACCTAAAATATATATATATACCCAATCAACTATATATAATTTAGGTACAACAAAGATATGCTCATAGTAGTCATTAGTTGAGCAACTTAAAAATTTGTATTTAAATGGAATGGGACATTTAAATATAGAGATTTTAAATCGCCCAACTATGTGTCGTTTAAGGTTCTCTTATTGAAATGGATTGGGACATTTGAATAAGAAAGTTTTAAACCACTGGACCTTAGATTGTCGATGGTTTCTTTATTCAAATGGTATGGGACGTTTGAATACAGAAATCATGGAGTAAGTTTGACACCCTATACTTTTCTTGGCATTTAATTTGGTTATGATATCGTGTTATGTGACGGTATTACTTGAGTAGGATGACTTATAATCATCTTGTAGAAATAAATTGGGACGCCTTTTTATTTGAACAAGAAAGTTATGAGTTCTCGAACCATAAATTCATAATTCTTGTTTACATGGATTGGGACGCCTTTGGATGTAAACAACGAATTATAAATGAGTGGGCTCAAGTGTGCCTGAGTTGGTTTGTGATTATTTTGTATACGGATGTATTTCTTCGACTCGTGTTTCGTTGGTATGATTCGTTCATTACCATCGTCCTTATGGTTATTACTGATTAGCGTCTATGTACGAGTAACCCATTAGTATTTTCCCAAGTTGTGATTTGTCTTTATGGACCATTTATAATGTGCCCCGATTATCGTAAGCTTGATAAGCTGATCGTTAAGAACCATTACACGTTCCGAGAATAGACGACTTGCCTAATCGACACCATGATTTAAGTGTGTATTGGTGGTTTGACCAACGATTATGTCATCAATGACAACTTAGCTTGGATGTAAATATTTTGAAATTTTATTTGTTATTAACAAGTGTTTACTAAAGGCTTTCTTGATGGTCAACGGTGGATAGCCATATTTGAGATTTATGTGCAAAGCGTTTTCTTGTTATGTATTTATATGATATGTGATTTAGTCAATTGGTCATACATTGTGTGAGATCGAGGCGGCATTTTGAAATAACGTGTGATCTTGGGTAATGTGTACCTCGTAATGTATTTTGGGTATGGATCCGTGTATCATCACCCTGTATTATATTTTGGGTATGTATCCATTTGTGAGCACCCTATAATATCATTTGGGTATGGATCCGTGTGTGTGCATCCTCTGATGTAAAAAAAATATTTCAAGATATGCATCCATGGCTATTAGGCCCGTGAACATTGTTTAACTTGCAAACTTTCCTTTGACTGGACTTATCTGAAAATCCTATCAGATATTCTTATTTATAATGACTTGGCTACTTAGCAAGCATGATTTAACTTGATTGCACTTATTTGATTTGGCATGGCTAGACTATTTTGTAAGCATGTCGTAATGTTATTATATGTTCCTAATAATGGCTTTTATATTTGATTTGGATCATAGTTCCTCCAATCGAGTAATGTATACTCCGAACGATTTCTGTGTCGATGAATTCGCTTTTGACGAAATAAGTTTCCATGTTCGAGATCAATGCTTTTAGGTTATTTTGTGTGACTAGTACTAATTAACTTGTCTTGATTATTTTGTAACTTTTCGATGGAGGTCTGTGCGATTCATGCGATTCTATGACAAAACTTTTTTATTATGAGACCCTTGGACGATATTTATTTTGATTTGGTCGATGTGATCAATGATCTTTTGAATTGATTATCTCATTGAAAATATTTTAAATGTGCCCACTATTTTTCCACTGTTTCTGACTCATCACTTGTCGTGAGTAAGTGTTTTGAGCTCATATCGATCGTCACATGTTTGATAAGCTAGTAGTAAGGTACCTTGAAACACTTCTAAAAAAATCACGCGTTGTCAAGTTTTGGCTTCGAATGGCTTATTCTTCGAGTTATGTATTATCCTTTTCTTATAAGGTTTGAAGCTACATTTAAACCATTCACATTTGTACTTTAAATATTATCGTTGCTTTGAATTTTGTTCATTTAACATTCGTTAGAAACCTCAGCGATGACTTGTCAATCTCTCACCTCTTCCCCCTTTAACCAAAGACTATTGAGACGAACTAAGCGTTGGGACATCGCTTCCTAAAGGGGTGGATAATGTAATAACCCAAACTTTAAAATCAACATATAGACCAATATTTAAACTTATTTCTAATATTCGGACAAGTATTTATTAATCGACTTTTATTTGTCATGATTGTTCGACGAATAATATCAAATTCTTGACTAGCCGGCATGGTTAAGATTTTAACGTATCAAATATATGTCATTTATTATTTATCAATAAAGTTTATGTCCGCCATCGACCGTGAACATTTTCGTTATGACATAGAAATATTTTCTATTGTCGTCATTTTAATTTTTCGTTTTATGAGCATTGTGCCTAATTTACATTAAGCCTTTAAGCCTCATTCATTTATACGACGCGTAAGCGTTTATTAATATATAAGCACTCATTTATTTATCAAAATATCAAAGTCATCCGAATGTCGATTTTTTTAATTTATATTGAGCGTTTATTTTTCGTGTTTAATGTGTAACATTCAAATCGGGTAACTTTTAAAATATCGGATTTCGATAATACCCGCTTTAACAAATTGTGAAAAAATATTTTTATTAAATCTTACCCCACTAAATCTTTACACGTCTCATATAAATTCTTCATTTAGAAGTTATGTGCTCACATGCGGTGGGATTGTTCTGGATGTATTAAAACCATCAAATATCATTCTTTACCTTATCTTTTTAGTAAAGCTAATAACAAATCTCCATCTTTGTTTCTTTCTCTTTGCCGTACAAAATAACAAGAAGAAACACATTATCATCTCAATATTTTAGGTACTAGTATTTGTTACTAGTAAGGGTTAATACTAAGTGTTTTATCTTGGTGTTGATTTCTTTTAAATGAAGTTGGTGCAAGAAGATTTTTGGTGATGTAAGGGCTGAGGTTGAGATAATTTTTCATGTTTTTTTATCATGAGTAAATCATATTTGGAGTGGTGTTGGTTTTATTTTTGGGAGGACTTGTTGATTTGGTGTAGTTGTTGCTATATAATTTCTGGATTTCATTGAAGGTCTACACTCATTCTTTTGATTTCTATTGTATATTTAAATTATGTATTTTTATTTATCATATCACTAGTAAGAGTGATATGTAATAGTATATTTGATAAGTCTTGGACATTGTATATGAAATTGATGGTTGAAAAGGAGTATAAACCAGTCATAGGAATAAACTAGTAAACGGCTAAATTGTGACTAGTTAGAAAACGTATTATATGTTGATACTCAGTAGGTTTGGAACTTTGGAAAACCATACAGAGTGATAGTTCTGTGTTTTGTGGCGATTTGGCCGGGTGGCTTGTCTTGTGACGATACCTGATGAATTAGATATGTCAAAAACAGTAAAAAGTGGCTGATCTGAACACGCTGTATAAACAGACAGAAAACTACAAATATTTGTATACTGACCCCTAAATATGTAAAACTAAACTTTGTAGCTAAACATATGTAGAACCCACACGAATCGGATGGTTTCCTACGGATAAACGGTTTGGAAATAGCGGGCAAAACGGTGGAACTGAAGTTGGCTGCGAAAAACAGCCAACTCTTCTAAGTGATAGAATGGGTAAATGAGTTATGATAAGTATAAATTAGGGGTAATTAGACTTATAATGAGTAAACTACATAAGTTAGGAATGATTTTGGTAAAAATAACTCATGTAGATTATTTATGGTTTAAGAGAAATGATCTAATCTACGAGACATGTCAGAAAAATTATAATAAATAGAGTATTCTTCATTAACGTAAAACTGGATGGCTTTTATAAAACTCAAGGTGGTATGACCCACTTATTGGGAAACAAGGACTCATTTACATACTGATATTTAGAATACGCGAGACCCGGCCAACGTGAGATATTAATTCGACAACGCTTGGAGGCGTTTTTGAACCCCAAAAGCTTATAAAGTGGATTTGAGCCACAAAAATCCAACATACATAGGTAATGGCTATTTGGCCATTATTGGGCCTAAGATTAATAATAAGTCTAGAATTCAATATTGACTTTGAAATAAACTAAAGTCACATGAAATTGTAATGGGCCACTAATGGGTTTTAATAGGCTTAATTGTCATAATAGGATAATTCATGATAAATTGTTATGAAAGGTTTTATAAAAAGTTTTATAAAACTTATACAATATCCAAACTTACCAAAGTGAAATATTTACATACGTATATGACTTATGTATAGTCTCGAGCCTAAGATGCGTCTCGTTATATTAGGTCTCGTTCGGTCATATGTCGACCGTTGGGCATCTCATTCTCGATCAATGAGCGATTGATATCTCGTGAAGTCGCGTATCAACTATTGGACGTTTGTTCCTTGATCGACGTATAATATCTATATCAGGTGAGTTCATAGCCTCGCTTTTACTGCTTTATATGTGTTTATAAACCCGCGAGGGGGAATACATGCTCTTGGTATAAAATATACGTTGTTTATATATATAGTTCTGAGAGGATACATGTTTATGAATAAACATGTGAGGTTTGACTATATGCTTTGAACGAATACAAGTTGTTGTAAATGAATGTAAGATGTTTGATTAAATGCTTTTGAAAGTTGAACACAAGCGTTGATTGTATTGATTGTGAATCGCTATTTCCTAAGTGCTGTATTGCCAAAATTTGGAAAGTCCCTATAAACCCATGAACCGTTAACTACCCTTGATGAGTAGGCGCTAGTACAGACGGATGGATCCATCGGGGATGGCCCCCACCTGGGCAGGTCGCACCTGTGGGTTGGAGGCTCAGCCAGGTGTGTTGTATTAGAAGTAAGGGGGTATTCGGCAAAATACCTGACTAGGGCATTATTATACTTAAGGCATCGGTGTCATGGCTTAGAAGAATAGCGTGGACTTTGGGTATTGCATGTGTTGCACTATCGACAGTGGATGATATTCTTGTGTTCAAAAGCTTTATGGTTTATTTAAAAACCCATTATTGTTTATTAAAAACCTATGAATACACTCAACCGTTGTGTTGACATGTTAGCATGTATTCTCAGGTGTATAGGTTTAAGAGCAGCTGAAGCATGGAGTCGTGCTGGATAAAGTAAAGGCAAAACAAACAATTTCCATTCGATACATTTGACAAATCTTTATTTTTTTTCTTAAGGTTTGTATAAATTGGTGGGACCTCTTTTTAGTTAACTCTGATTTAATAAAATTATCGAATGGTTTATTTTATAAAACGTCTCTTTTGAGGTCGTTTTCTATGACTGTGTGTGATGTGCTATGAAGTAACGCCCAATGTTGATATTCCGCTGCCTTGTGAAATTGGGGGTGTTACAGATATGTTACTGAAACTGCAAGATGTCATGTTTCCGAATGATACTGTTAGTGACACGGATGTTGGCGAAGAAACCGAAGATCATTGTAAGTGTGTGGTTATTCCAAACCATTTTTGTATGAAATAAGAAGTTGATACAAAATGCTATAAATTAACTGTTGTAATCTATATTCGTATGCAGTGTTTGATGATGGAATGAATGGTGGAAAAGATGAAGAATCTGAAGGGTGCAATACGTCAAATGTAAAAACCGATTTGGAGGTGATGATTAAATTTTTGACACGTTTCAATGTTGTGTATCGATTCATTGATGCAGGCGTTTGTTAATAAATAATAAAATGTGTGGTTATTTTAGGGTGTGAAGAAATATGTAGCATCATATTTACAGAGGGCGAGAGAGCTGATGCGCATGGCAGATGAAATGTTAGATCAAGGACTTGAAAGTAGCCCAAACGACACTGAGATACTAGAGTTAAAGAACATGAGAAATCAGATGTTTGTGGCACGTAGCAAAGCGCAACAACCAGCAAACAATGAACAAGAAAATAAGGAAATGCATGATAACTGCTACACACCAGAAAATGGAGGAAATAAGCAGGACACTGGCGATCAAGATGAAGGGGTGATGACATTCACGCAGGAAGCAATTTTATTGTCAGATAGGGTGTGGGAAGAGATTGAAAGAAACAAACAACAAATACCTGTGAGGCTTAATTTTGATGATGACTGTGAGTTGGATTTGAATGTTACACAGCCACCCGCAACACAAGGAAAGGTATTAAGTGATCAGAAGGATGCGGATGGACTGGAACACGACCAGGCTTTGCTTGAAAGTCTAATTAGCTATGACTCACAAGAACCCGGAAATGTCGGTGAATTCACAACGCCACATCAACCTATTCGTGGCTGTACAGGCAAACTGACTTCATCGAGCTAACTATCAAGGTTTGGGCGTGAAAGTTTGTCAAATAGTGGAAGTGCAGTAGTACCAATATATGACGAACCGCAGCCGTTACAGACAGTGTTGCCAGCAGCATATGGAGGTCAGAGAGTTAAACGTCAACCGATACTGCCTGAAGTCTTTAGATCACCTTATGTTACAAGAGAAGTGTCTTTGGCAGATAACATATCACCACCCGAGTCGAATGTGTCTGCTTGCTTGTTCAGTGGTAGATTACCAGCAAAGTAAGTCGATGTTTATCATTTACCGTATATATAACGAATTAGATAAGGTATATTCATAATTACCTAGCTGTTACTTATATGACAGTGATATCGTGTTCAAGACACCATATGTGGATGTGGAAAGGGTTGTGTTAGAAACGTTGTACCCGAAAATAGAAGTAGCTGCTGGGTTGATTGACATCTTCACTCATGTGCTAAACGATGCTGAGAAACAAAAAAACAAGAGAACAGTGAAAAGAGTTTTCTGCCATACGTCCATGATGGTAAGTTATGACATAAATTTGTTATGATCAAGCTAAAAAGTTTGTTAACGCGAAACTGTTTTGGATTAAAACAAGTTTAATTGATTCTTTATGTGAATGCAGACGACTGATATGATAAAATGGGGCTATGAAAAAGCATCAGTTAAATTTAACGAAAACATGAAAAGTATTTTGGAGCGTACCGTGTATAAAACTCTTCGTGGCGTGGATTTGGTAAGTATAACTTTTAAATAACACATTGAACCTAACATGATATCCAAAATTCAATGAGTTAGTTACATGCATTTGGCTTCATTGCGGCAGGTTTTTTTTCCGGTAATCAAAGAAAAACATTTCTTTGTTGTATGCATGAACCTAAAGCATAATCAGGTCCAGATAATGGACAACGTATTTTCGACCAATCCGAAGGTGGAGCAATTATATAGTGAAGTTATCTTGCTATTGGTAAGTAGTGTGTTAGTACAACATACAAAGCAGCACATTTGTTTTGTGTGTTATTAAAAAAAATTTTGTGTCTACTAACAGGTTCCTATGTTTGAGGATTATTTGAGGATCGAGAAGAATCCACATTATGCTAAGCTGAGTACTGCTGAAACCACTGTGCTGTCATTGGGTTGCAGGACAACAACAAACTATGTAGATTGTGGTGTATTCACTATGCGACATATGGAGACCTACAAAGGTGAGGGTTCTCGTGGTGACCTTTGTGAGCTTAGTAAAGAAGGTGACAATCAAAGAAATGAACTAAAGGACCTGCACGCCAAGTATGCTGCAAAAATACTACTGGCCGATTGCAATCTGAGTAAAAAGAAGTTTGAGCAAGAAACGCGTGCGTACAAGTCGATATCACCAGAAGAAAAGAAGAAGCTAGCTTTTTCTGCCTATGAAAGAATCAGTTTGCGTGTCAAGGAGGCGATGAAATGAAACGTTTAATGTTATGTATTTTCGATTAAATAAGTAGCGTTGTCACTGACATTTGTAACGCTTTTGTTTGTTTCTAAATTATGTATGGACAATGGTCGTGTATGCTCACCGACTAATCTGTATTATAAGGATTGTTATGATTGTCATATAAGTTATGATTGTCATATAATTTGTTTCTAAGTTATGTTTCTAAATTATGTATGGACAATGGTCATGTGACACAATATTTATATAAATGCAGATTTTAAACAATTACATGTTAACAGATTCCTTGTTTTCTTGTGACAACTCTACATTCTGGTATGGTAGAGTTTATACAGTTTTTTTGTGTGACATTTTAGTAAAATCAGTCCAGGTTTTACAGTTTGTCACACACTTTATATTTTATACAGTTTGGAATGGTATAGTTTATACAGTTTTATTTAGACAAGTTCATATATACGATTCTATGTTTATTATAACAGGTACAGTTTGGTATGGGAGAGTCTATGCAGTTCTATAATGACATGTTTATATGGTACACACTCTATGTATGATATGTTTATTTGTTTACAGAATTCCTGAATAATGACATTGGAGTTCAAACAAAGCCGATAATTCATTTGCAGGAAACTTGATAAAGATAATGAATACATTAATATGGTTCAAAACATGACTTTAAAAAAAAGCCTTTAAAAGATTAAATAATAAACTTGAGTACGTGACATGGATTCGAATGAAACACAAAAGGAAAACCTCCATACTTAGCAGTGAATTCTGAACCAAAAACGGATGTAAAAACATTCCTTCTGAATGGGCAGTGCCTTGAATCATGTCCATATGTGCCACAATAACGACACTTACGCAGGCGACGATCGGCTAGATATGTAGCAGATGTGGTGTTGGATTGACACATAGTCTTTTCACCGATTGTGATACATATGAGCATCAACCTGACAATAAAACTCATGGTGATAAGTATTAAAAAGTTATGAGTTAGGGTGTGTGTTTTGTAAGGGATATAGCAAACTAAATAGGGTGGATGTTAGCATTCAAATTTGGGATTTGGTTTATTTAAATCCAAGATATGCTTTAAAAACAAAATATCAGGATATGGAATCACAACACTTACTTCAAACCCTTGACCAAATCAAACCATTTGAGGAAATCAACTAATATTCAAATAAGCTTTGTAGGATTCAATATAATATAACATACTGACCACCAAAAAATAAAAAATAAGACGTAATTAACAATGGATATATGAAATGGTATTAAAAAACAGTGAGTTCATTGGGACATTATTTTCAAACTTAACAAACCATAAAACTAGAAATAAATTAATTGACCACTTAAAAAAAACTTATAAGCCATGTGTATCTTGATCCAGAATTGAACTACTCACTAGGTTGATCCATGTCCGCATCACTGTCCTCATCCATGTCCGTATCCTGATCTTGTAAACCTTTCTTTTTTAACGGACAATTCCTAGAATCATGCCTAGCATACTTACGACAAGTCTTGCACCTTCTCTTAGGTTTCTGGCCTAGCTTCATTGCAATCTCACTCTTTGATTTGTGCCTCGTGCGCGAAACCTGACCCTTATTAGTGATATCGTGAGGGGGATGGATAGTCACTATCGGTGGTATGGTAACACCAAGGGTTGCTGCATAAACCTCAGGGGTGTTCATATTAGGAGGGGTAGTAACGTCGACCTTGGCTTTATTGAGCAACGCTGCTTGGTTGTCCCTATATATATGTAGCTTTTCAATGTCACCGACCAAATGAGTAATTGATTCATCAACACTTTTGTAAATTTGTCTTAGCGTGTCAGTAACAACATTGGCTGATTCCGACGAAGCTGGGGAGTCTTTTTTCCTATCAACAGGTATGTGACACATAGCATGCTTTGACCACCTAGTTTGCAGGTACTGTTTTGGAAAGTGGAACACCTTGCACATACGCAGCACGTAAAATATGTGGCAACACAATAAGCCATAACACTCGTACCTTAGACAACTGCATTGGACTGAACAATCCGAAGGCTCGTACCTAACCTGGCGACACAATAAGGCATAACACACACGATTAGTTGAAAATGAACTTACCAAATAACAGATGAGGTAAAAAAAAGGTGTTGAATGTAATTTTGTTACCTCATATTTGACTTCAGTAGATGAACCATTCACTTTGTAATCAGCTTCAGTGTCACGTATCACAAACGTAGAATATGTATCATATTCGTGTACACTTAGTGAACAACAATGGTACAAAGATGACCAAATTTCATCTTGAACATCGTAAAAAAGAGTGATAGTGTATAAAGCAGCAGCTTCTTTTTCAACTTCTAAGTGTGTTTTGAGATCAGGTGTTGTGTAGTTAGAATTATGGGTATTTTTGCCATATATGAATCTTTGTGAATCAAGGGCTGTATCATAATGGCTAATAAGTTCAACCAAGCTCAAATGGGTGTTAGTGATTTGGCCCAGAAAATGGTTTTCACTTTCCGACCTTGATGTAGTGCGCATAAGACCAGACATGGGTTCGTGACGGAAGTATGCGGGTATCCATTTAGTCCGCATCCCAAACATATCAGTCAACCACCTGTTTTCAGTCAACTTGAAGTCACTCATGATAGATTTCCATTCCTCCTCAAACACATCGGGGTCGATTTTGTCGGTCCAAACTATATCGCACAAACGCTGTTTGAAGTTGGTATTTTTACATAAAGCTGGCCCGACCTGAAAACAAATATCATTGAAACGAACTTATATAACCATCATCAGAAAATAAATTAACTGATACATCATTATATGATATATTATTGACATACCTTCTTGGTTAGTTTCTGCATTATATGCCACATACAGAGGCGATGCCTAGACTCCGGAAATATTTTTTCTATGGCAATCTTCAAGGCAGGGTCTTGATCAGTAACAACTACCTTAGGCGCGGAACCAAATATTTTCTTAAACCTTTTCAGCAACCAAGTGTACTTTTTGGCTGCTTCGCTTGCTAGTAATGCGACACCAAAAGACTGCACCGGTTATGATTATCTATGCCAGTGAAAGGAACCAACACCATGTTGTACCTATATGAACATGGTTAACAGATTAATAATAAAATTGAATTGAAAAAGAGATATATATGTATCAATAAACAATTATACTTTTATGCGTTCGCCAAACAAAACTCACAATAAAACGTATCAATAATCGAGATCTAAGTAGCCTATAAAGTAGTACAAAACAAAAGAAACAATATTTAAAACACATACCTGTTTGACCTAAACGTTGCATCAAATGATACAACATCACCAAACACGTCATAATTACGCTTCGCTTGTTCATCTGCCCAGAACAAACCTACCAAGGTTTTATCAGCCTTGTCTTGTTTATATTCCATAGAAAAGTTTGAGCAATATTTTTGCCTGCTCAAAAGCTTATCGACAGCCATATGCGCATCCTGACCACCAATAAACTCATTTAATTCCCGCTTATAGTTCCTGGACTCAACATCTGTAAAACCAATTTCCTCAAACCCACCATACATTTCTTTCAATACTTTCCAAGCTCTTGTTGGACCAAGATTAGCAATCGATAGCTGATGTATCAGCTGTTGTTTAGGGAATGTACGTTTCCTCGCAGCCCGAAGATACTTGTAATCATTTTCATTAACCAAACTATGGTTGTGTTTCTCAAAAAAAGTGTGGACATAATACTTGTTTTCTGCATTACGCCTAAGACGTAACTGAGCTCTACATCCGCAACGTTGAGAACCTCGTCTCCTTCTTTGAATCACCTTGGGTACATCTTCAGTTTCCGTGTTACCAGCTTGGGACTTATCAGAGAGTGACTTATCAGAATGGGACTTATCCTTTAACCGCTCAAACTTTGATTGATTGTTATTTTTTTCCGGTTTCAGCCCTTCTCTAGAACAATAAAAGTATTTAACTGAAGGCTTATCGGTTTTTTTCCTGTTTTTCTGCGTACCCTTCCTAACTTCGAAACCAGTTTCCCTTGCATATTCTTTATAAAACTGTAGAGCTAGTTCAATTGTGTCAAACTCAGTTCCCTCAACTAGTTTTTTGGTAGCTTTGGGAATCCAAAATTTACTTCCCGGTGGTGTTGGTTGGTAACTCCCAGCTTGCAAAACACTTTGAGCATCGCCATCAACATCGTCCTCCACAATGTTAGCTGATTGTGGAGTTGATGCACCTGATATATGAATCCAAAATGGATGTTAAAAATCATTAAGGTTGTTCCACAAACATAGTGTTTCATAAGCTTGGCACACATGTTGATATCTCTATACATATTGATATTTCTGATGACACATGATTTAAACCTAATAATAGATTATACTAATGATACACATGATTATTAATCAAAAACTATACAGCCCAAAGCAAAATAACATGTAATGGATCATGAACTTTTCAAAGCCCTAAACAAATAACAATTTATTCAATACCTGCATAGCATTAACAGAGAAGTAAACAAATTGAATTTTTCTAGGGACCAACCAGGACCAGTTATGACTGGTTATTATCTGAAAGTGTTCCGTATAGAAGCATTTCGAAAATTTGTGCTTATTGAAAGTATCATACATTTGCAATAAGTAACAGCAAGGTGCTTAGCGTTTATTTCTGGAGGCATCCTTTCCCTCGAAATTAAATAAGAATGTGTTGAGGAATTTTCTTTCAGCATGTGGATGTAAGATTTGTGTTTAGATTTATTTTCTGAATTTAATTACCAAATACTATAAGAAGTTTAGTGTTAATTATATATTCTGTAAGTGACATATTATTAGTTGATTTGTGTACTTAACACAACCTTATTGTGTTAATCACATATTGTTTCATGTATATGGTGTTTAGTCTTTAATTCCTGCAAAAGCTTCTATCCTAATTTGTAACTTTGCTGATGACACACATGCTATTTTTCGACTAGTGGTTCACAAAAAAAGGTATGCTTAATATTGGTCCCTGACTTTATACATGGTATCATAGCACCCATTTAAGTTAAGTACTCGACAAATTCAATTGGCATGTTGGGCTGAAATGAATATAATCACATATTAAACATCAGGCTCGAGCTTATAGCATCGAGGATTCGAGGATCAAAGGTGAAAGCACACAAGAAACATTTTGATCACCAAATATGATAAATATGATAACTGATCAGGTATAAAAGTGTTTTAAATCAAGCCTGGAATAAAACTGTGACTTTGATCAAACTTGCTATTTTGTCCACACAAACAGGATTAGTATATAGCTATTTTGTGACTTTGATCATAAAACTAAAACTGGAATAAGCACACTAACCTATACAACACTGAATTATACCTATGTTAGCATACTCATGCCACCCAATGCCTGCCTTATACCCATGTTCAAACAGTAGGATATCACTTAGCTATTTGGTGACTTCCTAATAACCAAATAAGCTTCAACCAGCATTGTACTTAATACAATTATTACGTGCAGTACTAAACCGTCCCCCCGCCCCGGCATAGTACTAAACCTGCATACAGACAAGCAGTCCATAAAGTTGCTAACCGTCCCCCCCGCCCCGGCATAGTGCTTCGCTTAAGTCTACCTATAGCCCATAAAGTTTCTAACATTTATATGTCCTCTACTAAACTTACGGCTAGAAAACTCAATAAATGGCACAAACCCATGGCCATTTGATCAGTTCTTCATTAAATGGCACATAAGCCGAAACATACACTTTTAAGTACTTATGACACATAAGCCGAAACATACACTTTTAAGCTACAAAAAGTGAGCTTATCAAACATAAGCCCAAAATCAAGTAAGCCATAAGCCGAAACATACACTTTTAAGTATTTATGTAAATGGTGTTTGTATTTGTTTAGTTTAGAAAAAAAGGCAGATAAGCAGAAAAAAGAGCAGACAGGAGATAAGCTGTTTGGATAACACAAACCTGCTTATAAGCAATCCCAAACACCCTCTTAAGTAGTACATTGCGTATTTTGACTCTATATAAAGATTGGAAAGTTGATATATAAGTACTGGAAATGTTATTGCATTTAAATAAAATGCAATACTCAAAAAGATTATTAAAATTTATTTTTAAAAGGTGTCAAGCTAAATATTTTACCTGTAGATAAGCAGATAAGCACCAGCAGTTTGGATATATGACACTAAACTGCTTATGTGTTAAAATTAGCAGATAAGCAGAAAAAATAAACAATCCCAAAAACCCCCCCTTAAGTACATTGAGTATCTTGATTATCATGATTGGAGATTTAGTATCTTGATTAACATGTAATGGTACATACATAATGATTTAAACATATCCCTTAGAGCTACGTTTAGTGATTTCCTTATCTGAAATGTTAGAACATGTGCATCAATTAGCGGGCACTTTTCGATTCAAATATATCTTAATACTGCAAAATACATGTTTTGTGGCATAAGAAAGTCAGTTGATGAGCTTGCATCAAGACTGATTCGGCAATCCACACATAAGAGTGCAACACATGATTTCCTTATCTGAAATGTTAGAACATGTGCATCAATTAGCGAGCACTTTTCGATTGTGCCAGTTATTTATCTTCATAAAGTGGTAATTTTTTTTCATAACTTTATTGGAAACAGAATGCAATATACAACAGAAGCAATCAAACAAGTGATCGGGGGTGTTTGATTCGGCTTGTGGCTTATTTGGTTTTCGGCTTCTGTTACATAAGCTCACTTTTTGCGCCTTGTTTTCAAACTTCTCAGCGGCTTATATAAGCCATTATGGCCTAATAAACTTATATAGGCCGAAAGGTTTCAAAATCAGCCAAAACAAACGAGCTTATAATACAAAAAGCCCAAAACCAAATAAGACAACCAAGAGCTAAATAAGACAGTCCTAAACTGTATAATCCTAGACACGATTACAAACTTTCAGCCATCCAAACCTCGACAATCCTAAGCTAATACATATCATTAAAAACTAAAACACCAAAATTAGAGAAAAGTGTGATGATAATTATTTTGTAACAGATACGCGTATGACATAAATTTCAATCGAACAAGTGATACATACCCACCAGAAAATTTTCAATACATCTATAAAGTGAATTGGTGAAGAACAACAATAAAAATAATGATACATACCCTGAATCGAACAACTGCCGCTTGTAATAGACATAATTACTCCAAATTGATATGTCAAATCTGCTTGACAATAAAAAATCGATGGACAGATGAAAGGTTATGAAGATTGTAATACACATTTTTGTGTGTGAATTAACAAAGGTTTGAAAGGGTGATTGAGATAGATGAAAGGCTAAAACACACAAAAAAACGTCTGAATTGATGATGGTGATTGATGAATGAACACAGATTTAGCAAAAGGTATATTACCAGACGTACTGTTTTTTTCTAATTTCTTTTCTTTTAAATATGTAAAAGCCTTTCTTTTAAATATGTAAAAGCCGATATGACTGTAATACCCCTACAGAAAAAAAAAGTAATTTTAATTTTATTTTAATTGAAAAGTACACATGGCACAATCTGATTGGTTCCTACCGTTTCTATCTTAAGCTTGGTACTTACTTGAACGCAAATCTATATATATATATATATATATATATATATATATATATATATATATATATATATATATATATATATATATATATATATATATATATATATATATATATATATATATATATATATATATATATATATATATATATATATATATATATATATATATATATATATATATATATATCATGATAAACGCTATGTCGCCGTCACTTAAATCCTTAAGGACATCATAAACCTGACGAAACACCAAACATGCTTCCAAACGACTTATCACACTAAAACCAAAGACACAAGCTCTATAACCTCCTCACAGTTACTTAAAAAGTAATTATTGGCCATAAACCTACTACCTCTTGTATAATGAAAACCGACACAAATCGCTTGTTTTGGTTATAGAGTTGCACCTATGGCACATGCCATAATAACGCTATGTAGCCGCCACTTAAATCCCTAACAACATCATAAACCTAATGAAACCCCAAACATGCTCCTAAACAACTTATAACTTCGAACACACTAAAACCAAAGGCGCAAGCTCTATAACCTCATCCTCCTCTTCCTCACAGTTTATTATGAAGTATAACTAAAACTTGAAAACATGATCAACTAAATTAATTGCAAAATGAAATCATAAAAGTAAGAGAAGGAAAGTTAGACTTACTGTATCAAACTAGCCAAAACCTTTGATAAACACATAAATTCTTAAGGGGTGGGATGTTATGGACTAACTGTTTAATCTACTATGAATTACCTATGTAACATAAGACTCACTGCATCAAACTAGGGACACCTTCCTATGAACGAAACCATGGCAAACTGGTCAGAGTTTCATATCATAATATGATATATTGTAAGAGATAATCTCACAAACTCGCTGACTTAAATTCCTAAATGTCGTTATACGCCTTACACAAAATACCCAAAGAATACTCTTCCCTTTGGTGCACAAGTCCAACTGAGTAGTATATTGTACATATTATCGAACAATAAATCAGGTGACAAAAAAATTACTCCTAAATTAGGCCCAAATCGTCGAAAACATCCAAATCAACTAATCGTCTAATCCCATTAAAACCAAAAGCGCAAGCTCCTCACGGTTACTCAAAAACTAATAATTGGCCATAAACTAAAAGGCATGATGACCTAAGTTAACAGATACAGTACTAATTATAAAATTAAACGATTAAAGTAAGGAGAATGAGAGTAATATATACATCTGAAGCATTAATTAAGGCCTGTGCTTTGCTTTCTAATGGTTTCCTCTTCTCTGCCATGTTTCACACGCCGTCAATCCGGTTATTTTTACAAATTCGGCCTTCCCAAATCGTTAATCATAATTAGGTCACATTTAATCATAGTTTTTTAACATAAAATAGGTTCGATGATAACTATAAAAATAAGTCAAATTCATTAAAAAAAATAATAATAAAGATCGTTAACAATATAATTAAGTCAATTTTAAAAAAAAAATTTATAAAAAAGTTTGTTAATCGTGATTAGATCATTTAATCATTAAAATTAAATCTAATTCATCAAAAAGTAAATAAAAGTTTTTAACAATAAAATTAAGTCAAGCTTATTAAAAAACGTTTAAAAAAGAGTTCGTTAATAATAATTAGATCACATTTAATTAGTTAAAAACTCGTAAGAAAATTAACGAATTTAAAAAATATGCATGAAAAGTGATGATTACCTGAAAAGACGGTAATATGATCTCGGAAAAAATGGCGAATGATATGGGAAAGTTTTGATTATTAGTATATTGGATTTGTTCATCGAAGAAAACAAGGTAGATGGATCTGGTTTGTATGGGTATGGAGTGTGTGTTTTGAAAGAGAAGAGTAAAGTAAAAAGTACTTATAAAATACTCGGTTGTCCTATTATTCGTGTTGCCCGGAGTACAATTGCACAATATAATAATATATAATATTCAACCACTTTTAAATAAAATGACCAAAAACCCAAGTTGCCCAATATTTTAATTGCCCATATATGTTATATTGCCCAAAAAATATCTCTTACACAATACGTACTTTTTGTGTACTTTATACGGACACATGGCGGATTCTTCCATCATTGCCCAGATTCGCTGTTGCCCTGGACTGTTTGAGGAAAAAACATGTTTTTTGGACTAAATGCCATGTTGCTCAATATTGGAGGACTCTTTTGATCATTTTCCCCTTATTATTAGACTTATACTTCCATAGTAGCATTCAATTGTATAATTTTGGTAGCGATTGCAAACCTTAAGAAAGACGAACCTTAACAATATGTAAACCGACTAAAAGCTAAAATAAAACTCTATATTTGAGAGTTTTTCAAGATTTCAACATTGAAGCACACAAAGAATTGAATTAACTTAACAAATCATCTTATATTATTTATTTATTTTGAAACAAATCATCTTATATTATTACGTCTTACACTTCTTCAAAAATTATATATCAATCCCTTAAATTTATAAAGAAATGGAGGCAAACTTGTGATCACATGCAAATTTATATTAGTGGATAAATATGGTCAGGCCCGGTTTGTAGGTTAGGCCCGTTAAGGTTTGATGTCTTGTACTATATATATTTGGTTGATGAATAATATCACAAACATAAGGGTTTAAACATTCTAACATGTCATACCATACCCGGTCCTAAACCTAAAATCACTTCCATCGACAATACCTATCCCTAAAACCCCATCCTTCATTCAGCCGATAAAAAAAATACCGATCATACAAACAATAGAACTCTACTATTATCCTAACTCAAACTCTCCTCTACCATTTCCTAAATAATATCTATAGCCTCACTAAAACTAATTTGTTGGGTCCCACATTCATGTGTGCTGCGTTTACATTGTTTCCAAAGAAAAAAGATTTGAGTTTTGTTTCAAAAAGTGATGAAGAAAAAAGAGGGTTCCATCCTCTTTGTATTATATCACGGTACAATGGTGAATTGTTCAATAAGGAGGTATTTAGTTTCGTTTGAAGTGGAGGTTTTCTAAGAGATCACATATCTTTTTAGTTCTTTTATTTATTGTTTAAATAAAAAAGTTTTTTTTGTGTTTTGTTTGATTGTTCGAACTGTTTATCCGATAACGATCCTAAAATTTTTAATTTATCACACAATTTACAAATAACTAAACTCGTTTTTTTCATCTTCGTGTGTTGGTAATTTGTGCAAAGGTCAAAAATCCACATGGTTGTCTATTTGGTTCGATATTTTTGCAAATGTCACAATCCACAATTGGCGTTTATGAAGAAGAATCAGAAGTGTATAGGGTTTTGTGGATTTGTGTTGATCTGGTTCGAGTTTAGGAAGTTAATCGGAGATGCGAGGCCTTATTAATGTTTATTTTGTTTCTTTTCTAGTTTATAACTCCAGTCTGAGCTTTCGCAATTTCGTCGTTCGGACTGCGGGGAAGTATTAGTGGATAAGTATGGCCCGACCCGGTTTGTGGGTCTAGGGTCCATTATGGTTTCATGTAATCACCATTATAAATGGTTAATAAATAAAACAATAGAGTGATGGGGTTTACACATTGTCTAACAATTTATAGATAATTCGGCCATACCTGCTCCATAGTTTCTCTTCATGATTCTCTATCTGAAATCCGTATGGGTTGCTTCACTCTCCAAACTTGAAGAGTAACCTCACCATTTTCCTTGGTTGCCAAAAATGACACCACATAATTGGCAAACATAACTATCCGGATCTTACGACTCCACACAACCATGTTCACCTATCTCCCCTGTTAATGTTTGCATATGGTGATAACACAACTATCGGAAATTTCAAAGGCAAAATTCATCCAGTTGCTTATCGTGAATCAAGATATGTCTTGTTTACTGATGGGATGATATTCATTACCCATAGTTAGTTCTTAAAAATCTAGCATGTATTCAACCCGCAGATTTAAAATATTTGAGTTAGGAATAAGGTGACGGCAGTACATTAGCAAAGGAAGGTGTCATCACATAAAAGGGGAGAAATGACGTAAAAAAAACCTTTAAGAAAGGGTCACAAACGTTCCCGTCCAAGTAAGCATAGTAAATGTGTCATGTGTATAAGCTCAGCACCACTGCTTGTGACAAAGAGAAAGAACCTTTAATGTCAAATACGGTTTGTGTGTATAGCTTTCAATTTCATAGCTAGATTATGCAGTGAACCTTTTCTTTGACAGAAGATCGACGCATAGTCTTCTGTTTAGTAGTACCAGGTGATGAATCAAAATCTATAGTGATATCCTTATTTATAATAAATGAATGATATATTTAGATTCACATTAGGATTTGATCCATCTTCCCTATCTTAACAGCCATTTCATTTTTTCCATTCACACTAAGGTTGTTGAGGATTTCCATTGTGGGTAATTTCACAAGTTCTGATTGTATAGAGCTTATAGAAAGAATCCATAATGCATGTAGTGTCAAATTAACAAAGATCAAGATTCAATACATGATATAATATGGAGTTCCACAACACCACAACCCCCAACACAATTACACAGAAAGTCAAAGTGATAAAAAATTTCAACTTATTCACTTAAAACATGTCAGAATGGGTCAATATGTTAAGGTTTTCCAAATGTATTTTTTAAATCATTTTATTTAAAAGCTTGGAATAAGCATCTTTTCATTTTTAATGTTAGTAATCTATACATATTCACAAAAAGAAAAAACATTAACTTGAACAAAAATTGAATATGCAAAAGAATGTGTTAGATACTAATTTATATTGATAAGATTATGTAAAGATCTAGAGCGATTATGGCGCGTAGGTTTCTTCTTCCATGCTCCTTCTTGATCAACAAAATCATGTGCTAATATTTCATTTGGCTCTGCAATAAGCTGTTTTACCTGCGAATCATATGAACAATGAGACAGTTACATGAAATACGATCATCAAGATTAAATTAGTACACTTTCTATAACGATCAGGTTGTATACCCCTAGAATGAAATCAAGTATGAGAATAGTACCATACTTGTAATCTGTGATGTTCTTCAGAGTCTGTTTTTAGAACAGCAACATGTAAAAAAGTTTGAATTATAAAGACTATTATGAGGAATCTTCTTCACAAAAGAGGCCTAAGGTTAAAAGTCGATCACTTACTTGAAGAATGTTGTTATTGTTACCAATCTAGCCATTCAATGAACTTTTGATCATTTATTCATATAACATATGGCAAGTATATATGGATACATATCATTGTTAAGTTTGGATGAGACTGCAAAGCGCATTTCGGTGCTATGTGTGATGTAGCACGGCCTATTGCCCTTCACCCATATCTCCAAAAACCTCCCCAACCCCCATCACTACTTTAGAGCTTGATTCAACTACATCTTCTATAATCAAAAGGCACCAGGTTAGGGTACTATCTTTTATTAGCTTTTGCCTTTATCGACAACAGAACTTAGCTAGAAGAAAATTGAGGTACTATCTTTTAGAGTTCTAGAGTTTGGATAAATGATGAGGTTACATAGTTTCATGTTCTAGACCATCTTTACTAAGATAATAATTCATACAAATATTTTGTAGTGAATCCGGTGAATTCTCGTTCACTGCCCCAATTGTGGCCTTTCTTATTCTACATAATAAAATTTCTAGCATTTGTAACCGAGTAAAAAAAAAGTTACGTAGCATGACTGGTCATAACAGATAAATTCTGAAGTTAATTAAGGGTTACTAGCAGGATACTCGCGCAATACGGCGGCGGGTACCCTAAAATTAAAATTCATAGCATGTAATGTTTTACGATTATATATGTTTCGTGAAAGTAATTTTACAAATGATGATAGTTTTAAGTTAGAGTAACTTACGCAATAACATACCAAAAACATAAAAATGCCACCCAAACTATAAAAACATCAACCAAAACACCCAAACTCAAACACCACTAATTATCAATATGCGGCAGTGTTGGTGAGGATCCTAATGGTGGTGGTGGAAACGATTTTGAAATCAGATAGTATTGGTGGTTCGAGGAACGTTGATGGCTGAATCTTTTGTGTATTTTTTCGTCTTTTAATAAATCATGAATTCTTTTTATACTAAGATTTTGTAACTGATATTTTAATGTATATCAATAAAAAGTTATTTGTAGTTTTATGTTACATGTATTTATAAAATGGTTACATAATTTTTCATTAAGTTATTTAATTTATCATTAAATTATTTATTAATGATCTAAACTCTTATTGATTCATATTTATTATTAATTCATATTGTCATTTAAAATACTTTTAAATGTGGTTTGAAAAACGTATATGTATTAAAACCTAGACTGATTTTGAAAATGATCATATATAACTTTCTTTTTTAGCAATGTTTGAGGCTGAAAATTTTAAAACTTCGAAATATAGAAAATGATTAAATCTTTTATAAAGTAGTAAGATAGGTTTGGCTGAACAAATTGACTAAACCTTCGTGAGAGATGTATACTACAATATCATAAATGTAAAACTATATGTGCTACAATCTTTTAATATGGTACACAAGGGCGCCCATAAGAACACCATGTCAAGTTACTCAATGTTGACAAGTTTGACATCTACCAATAAAATCAAGATTAGAGATTATAACAAAAGATGAAAAGAAAAACTATTACCTATTTGAATATTGATTTGCGATATTTTCCTGATTGGGACCAAACTGCACACTGGCAGTTAATTTCCTATGCATGTTCTTAGCCATTAAGCTATAACACTAAACTTTGACTAAAAAAATTTACTGCCTTTTCTAAGTCTAATCAATTTATCCATATTATCAAACTTTAGAAAAGTCTCGTCTTAGAAAATATACAAGGCGTAGCATTGACCTGATGCTCAAAGAAATGGCAATCCAAGTACACAAGTGTTTGGTGTTTCAGCCATTCCCCGGCATTTGGTGCTGCTAGTGCCACTGCATTTTGGTTCTCCGCCTTGGGTGGCATAGTACCTTACGTTATTAAAGTTCTATTAACAGGTCTATTTGGTTTGTTTTATAGAGACTTCTACTTGGTGCTTTGTTTTACTTTTTTTGGCAGTAACAAAACTTGAGAGGATTCCAGTTTTAAAGTAGGCCAGTTGAGTTACGTGGGATTGTAATAGAAAATGTAAGGCTTAGATTGTTGTGTTTGAAGATCAGAAATTCAAGGCAAGCTATGGAGGCTGTTGAGCTACGGGATTTTGGTGTGATGAAATATAATGGTGGAAGAATATTGGTTTTTATCTTAATGGGTAATAGATTTTGCTGGTGCGCTGATAAAGGATGTTTGGGCAAGCACTTGAGTGGTGAATATTTAAGTGGGAATTATTGGCTCTCAAATTGTATTGCTTTGATTTGTGCCAAATGGCCATAGAAGAACTACTTTTGTGCATGGCCCCTCTATTACTGCATCCTTTTTCGATCACATCGTAGTTATGATGTTGTTAACAACGTTTGCTGAAAGGCACCTGAAACACCAATCACCACCAAGAATGAGAGAGAGGTAAAAGAATTTGATATTACTGCTAATTTCCTTTTATGTCAGATATCATGTTGGTTGTGTGGTAATGCTTTGATTTGTGCCCAAGTGGCCATCGCGAAGATATTTCACATAAGAGTTTTCGCAGGATCCACCATGTGGGTATACTTCTGAAGAAGTAACAGAAAAAATAGATATCACACAGAAGTTTAAATTGTAATGATCATGCGCATCTATCAGTCAAATTTTATTAAGAAAATGAAAAGCTAAAAACTCAACATCGTAAATTTAGTAATCACTTACAAAATTTATAGTTTGACCATGATCGAATTTTTACCTTTACGTCCAGGACTCTAAGATATATCTCCAAGTGTTTCGTTAATGCTTATAGAGGCTCAAGTGATTCATTGTTGGACCTCATACATTGAAAAAGCTTAAGGAGGTTCATTGACTGCTGGTGCTATCAACTTTGAACAACAAAACATAGGTATTGGTTGCATGGTGACTGAAATGAGACCGACGTTCATACCTGTGGTTGGAAATGTCTAGGTAGAACCCACATGAACATTGCTAGGGTCTGATAGTTTATTTTCTTGAACTAGAATGTGTTTAGGTCTATTCAATTGATTGCTTTCTTGGATCAATGATAGTCTTCTACGTTGGCCAAAAGTTCATCTTGAAGTTGATGGTTCCCAGTCAACTGTATAAATAGTGATCAAACAGTTATATGAACATATATACGATAACAAACATTTAATTAGAGAATTCAGTGATCAAACAAAAATATACAAACTAAAGTGAAAAAAAATTTGCCGATACGTGCACCAATAGCTTGATTCCAAAAAAGATAACTCTATTATAGCAGTGGACCACTACTATACAACCCGCAACGTAACCCACAACCTAAGCATACAAGATTCTGTGGATTTTCACTTTCTGATATAGATATTATAACAACTAATGCAACAATTTGTCATAAGGTGAATAGTAGATCAATTTAAAACCATAACAATGTGCTAAATGTACGAAATAAGTAATAATATATGGTTTCATATTAGAGACGTCAAGTAAGCTTCACAAGATTGTACTGTGAAGAATTAAAAAGAAAATACGATGTTAAAAGAATAATGTTCAACAAAAACGTACAGATGGGCCAAAAAAAGGATTGTTCAAGGTTGAATCAACAATATTGAAAAAACCAATTACATATTATCGTAATAACAAACAATTACAAAACTGAATTGCATCCTATGAGATGTTCGTGCTCAGAGCAAGAGAGGAAATTCAATAAGAAGATAAAATAAAGTTCAAATTTTGATAGCAAATGATCAGCGGTATCGTTCAATTACCAAAAACTTCTAAATGTCAATTTGGATTTGAATCAGAAACTCTAATTGATTTTGATACAAAATATGCAGGCCTCTATTTTCCGAGTTTTAAAAAAAGGACACAACTAAACCTGAAGCCAAAGACAGCAGTGAATTGATGAGGACAAGTCATGCTCTTTTTATCAATGTTCCATTGCATGATGGGGAAGACCAGACATCTTCTGACCGCTAAGAAAAATAGGACACGAAAAAAAGAGTACCTGCACATCCAAGAAGTTTAAAATAGAAAATAAAAAATAGTAGTAGATGGCAAAAGGGACAATGCCTAGACACATGAAGATGGCATACCAATTATAAAAAACCTGAAACCATGTCATTAAAATGAGTCAAAGTTCAACAACACAAAAAACGAAGAGTAATTAAGTGAGATATTGTCACTACATCATTTGATAATAAATTTTCTGTCAAATTAAGTGTTGTTAAGGTTGGTAACCTACTACAGATGGCATCAACATCCTGTCGTGTAGCACAAACGCAAAATGACATAAATATTTTAGTATCAACATTAAACTATTAATCCTTGCCTTCCTTTGATGTACACTCAAGTGAGATATTCTAGAATTGCCTATAAATATAATTTTTTTTAATGTACCTTTAGCATAACTATAACCTTTACTGATACCACAATACAATTGTTTCTTTGTATATGTGGAATAGAAAGAAACATACCTGCCACTAGGAAAGAAGATTTATAGTTAAATCGATCTCCTTTACCAAAGACATATTGATCCAATCATGACATAGAAGATGTAATATAGAAGATTGACAATCATGTCATACATGTGGGATGTTCCTCCCTTGTCTCAAATACTGCAATGAATATGTAGACCAGGGTAAACAGGTATGAGAAACACTGGTGCAACTTTGATAATTAGTTAATGCTTATATAGATAGATTTAGTCATATAATGCACATGGTAAACATGTCGTACATACCCATATGAAAGAAAACAACTTACCCCTATATTATGACGTCCCCTCAGTTTTATTGTCATATACACACATTGTATTCATGTGTATGTAAATGTTGATCGTTGAGCATCTATGCCAATCCCATCCATATTTGCTCAGGTGGATCATCTGCTCGGTCCTAGTCAAAGTCAAACAAAAGCTCTCGCTTGTGTACCTTAAGCAGCAACTGGCTCACAAATAATCATATAGTTTGAAGCTGATATTAATCTGATCCACAAATAATCAGATAATCGCAATCAGAATATGCTAATCCTAGCATCAAAGGTTGATGACTCACATTGCAATACTTATATATCATGTAAAGGCAGCAGGTCTAACCAATTTACTTATAGCTGGTTAATTTTTGTTGTCTATTCTTGTATCTTCAAATGGTCCATAAAAGTTCTATGCTAAAAATGAAACTGGTAACACGGCCGTCAAGATGACATGGTCATATAACGCGAACAATTGGTGTTATATATTAGCCAATGTGGATTATGGGTGATCGAATCCTATCACTGTGATTATCAAACAAACTAATCAGGAACTATGGAATTGAAGCAATGATGAAAATCAACTGATAGTGAGACTTTCAAGAAGTAACTATTTTAAGAAAATCAGTTTTAAGAGTTTTGTTAAATTAAAGAAAAAAAATTCTCCTTTATTTTTGTTGTATTGTACCAAGATTTCACTTATGTTGCTGGTATTACCTCTGCGTTCCACCCAACGGTATGATGCCAATCAATATGATATATAATATTCAACAATTGAAGTAAGGGAAATGGGAAGGCTATAAAAACAAACATGGGAAATTGATTGTGTAGAAGCTCATACGTGGCATTCATGATTAAACGACCTGTACTCCTACAGTAAACACAAATACAAAAACACACTAAAAGATCGAATGGTCAATGAGAACCTCTGAAATAGGGTACAGAGAGAAAAAGTTAATAAACATATAGATAGAAAATTGGTTAGTGCAACATGTAGACATATACTATTGAAAAAATATGTCCATAAAAAAAGTTCCTAATCAGAAAAGAACTAACACACCTTGGTCTAGTTAATCATAAACAACAAAAATATAATCATAAGAAACTAAAACTAACTTGAGTATTGATGAACCTGCAAAACAAAACAAATAAACCAACATGATATTTTTAACTATCAAATACACGATATGTTAAATAAAATAGAATACAAATTCATATAAGTTTGAGGGGAAGGAGGCGTACCCTTTTCTTTAGATTTATTTTGCCGTGTTCTTTTCTGGAGAAAAAAGATCGATTCGTGTTAGGGTTGTTATTACTTAGGGTTTTTTTCATCAAATATTTATTAAAATATTTAGTTCTTTAAGAAATAATGATGAGGTAGATTAACAACATGCTTATGTGGCATATCCCTTCTCTTATATATAATGTATATATATATATATATATATATATATATATATATATATATATATATATATATATATATATATATATATATATATATATATATATATATATATATATATATATATATATATATATATATATTATATTTATATATATATACTAGCGTCGTAACCCGCCCAACGGGTGGGGTCGTTTGGCAAATCCTTTTTTAAAGTACATTTGGGTATTAATTTTATCTGCTTATAGTGTGTCTCGTTTTTGTTAAAAGAAAATTATTTTTTTATATTTTTAGGGGTTGACCCATCCAACGGACGTGTTTTGTCCTATATAAAGCTTTGGTTATACAAATATTGGTTTGTATTTTTTTACAAATTTTTTTGCTTAGACGTTGATATTTGGCCATCCAACGGACATGTTTTATATGTGAATCTTTGGTTGTACAAATATAAATTATTTTTAAAGTATTTTTGTTTATATTTTTTTTATTTCTAATCTACATATAGCCGTGTGTGATATAAATATATACATTTTCCACAAGTTGCCAGCTATAGTAAGAACCAAAGCAATCTAAACCATTTTGACGTGTGAATGGATTACGGTTTACAACAAATTTAATTTATCCAGTTCAAACTTGAACATGTTCAATGTTGGTGTTTTATTAAACGTTCATTTGCCTCGTTGTCTTCTGTTCGCACATTATGATTCTAGCCACTTCTCATCACCATTAGCATCTCCAATTCTTGCGTTTGACCACTCATACATAGCATATACTCGTATAAGTCAAAATTTCTCTAATCGTTAGATCTCATTTGTTCATGTTCGAGGAATAAGAATACAAAAGTTAGTAACTTCATTATTTAAGTCAAAGAAAAGAGATGTCATTTTTTAATCACAACTCAGACGGCAATCACATTATCTAAAAGTATTGCATAATAGTACTGCTTGCAGTCCTTAAATGCCAATTGTATCTCATCATCTCTATAAACTTTGGGATGCGCAATTCGTTCTCCATGAGCTGCATGACAAGACAATGCAACCTCCAGGGAGTTGACTTTGTAGCAATTAAGCTAACAAATGGCCCATTCTTCTTCGCTTTCGTTAACAGGTCTTGAACAGCAAAAAATTGTGTCTTCTAACTTTTCAACTCATTATCATAAGAATTTTTCGTCTGGCCAATTGTCAACCTAATGACCTTAACCTTTATCCTTAATCTTCTTCTCAAACTGTTTCAAGACTTCCTCATCTTTCAAGACCTCCTCATCTAAAGGCCCGTTGGTCTCATACAACGCAGTAAGATAGTTTGGTTTCATAGTAAGTTGGATATCTTTTGTGGAAGAGCCTCATACACTTTAAGTTGTTTGGATTATGGGTGTGATTCGTCTTGACCCAGTCAAATTCGAGTTAACTCGGGTTGAGACTAAAAAACATACCCAAATCCAAGCCTAATTAAACTCAGGTCACTTGGTTTCGGTTCGGTTCGGGTCAATCCGGGTTCAGGTCAACCCGAATATAAGTAAAATGTCTAAAAGTAGCTTATTTAAATATGTTTTGATTGTAAAAAGTGTTAGTCGAGTCGGGTTAAGTCGGGTTGGTCGGATTCGGGTCAAGTCGGTCTGGTCAATTTGGGTCACTGCTAAAAAATATAAACCCGAACCCTACCTATTTAAAACTCGGGTCAATTCGAGTCAACCCGAATTCACCCGAATAAGTTTTTTAACCTGAGTAGACCTGACACGAATAGGCGTATTCGGTTTCGGGTCGGGTCGATTTTTTAGATACCCTAGTTTGGATATCTCGATGGGGAATGATAGGTGTGTAAACACCCATCCTTTTACCACTTAACTACAATAATAACCAAGCCAAAACGTGTATTTTATGTCATAAATGTCGGAATTATGCGTGGTTTGTGTTTTTGTTGTGATTTAGGACGAAAATGTGAAAAGGGGAGAAAACACGGGCTTTCACGGGCTTTTATCAAAGAAAAAGACAAAAGACGAAGTCAAGAAATCAATAGTGCAAAAAGAACGGAAGTCCAAGGCCAATTCTGAAGATTTATCGAAGAAAAAGTCTAAAGACGGAAGTTTAATAAAGCCGAAGAACTCAAGTCTAATTTATGAAGAAATCACAAGACGAATTTAAAGTAATCTCGAGACAAAGTCTGAAAGGTCGAAGAATTTAAAAGATTAAAGACTAAAGACGAAGGATTAAATGATAATTAAAGAAAGAAGAAAGAGAGGAGGAAGCTTCCTTCCACACCTTCCTCCTCCCCTATAAATAGAGTCATTAGTTCATAATTTTATTTTGTTGGCTAATAGTGACAATTAGTCTTCCACCATTTACATTACTTGTAATTTAATTTCATGCCATTTCCTTAATTGTCTTGCACTTTTAATTCCTTTAATTTCAAGTAAGTTTCCTTTTATTGTTATTGAATCTTTACTTTTCTTGTTAATCTCCTATCTACCTTTCTTGTTTGATCTTAATCTTTATGTTTATGCTTATGTTCTTTAGTTTTTATTGATTTGATTAAGTGGGTTTTGATTATTTTGATTATTATTGTAGTTTTATTGATTTGGATTGATTGGTTATTGTTTAGTTAATCATTTGTGTTATTTTGGTTTAATCTTTTGGTTTATTTTGGTTAGTTTTGTTTATATTCGTAGCTTTCTGTTCTTCCTTGTTCTTCGCACTTTCTGTTTTCCAGGTTATTCCGGATCAACAATTTATTCCGAACCAGCAGTCTATTCCGGATAAAGGTCTTAGTCTAGAATATTCCGAATCAAGGCATTTATTCTGGATAAACCGTTTATTCCGGACGAACCATACATTCCGGATGAAGTGTTTATTCCGGATGAAGTTCTGAGCTATTATTCCGGATAAACTTTTTTTTCCGAATAAGAGTAATATTCCAGATGAACCACATGTTCCGAATGAACTGATATTCCGAATGAACAACTTTCATTCCGAGTGAAGCCCACTTTCCGAACGAAGCAATCTTTCCGGATCAACCATTTATTCTGGATGAAGTAAACATTCCGGATGAGTGTTACATTCCGGATGAAGGAAAGTTTCTGAGTGAACAAATATTCCGCATGAAGACTTTATTCCGAATGAGTGTTTTGGCTTGATTATTCCGAACGAGAGACTTTATTCCGGATGAAGGTTATCTTTTGGATTTTCCGAATGAAAGTTTTGTTTAATTATTTCGGATGAGCTATTATTCCGATTGAGGTAATTATTCCGAGTAAAGAAGAATTATTCCGAATGAAGGTGACATTCCGAACGAGTAATTATTCCGAACGAAGGTTTATTCCGAATGAGCTGTTTTTAGTTTATTTTAAGTTTATGTTTTTAAATTCTTAAACTTTACTTTTCCTGCCTTTTTACTTAGTCGCACTTTAAGTTTACTTGCCTTAGATTTAGTTCAAGCTTGCCCTTAGTTTAAGTTTAAGTTTGCCTTTAGGATAGTTTTAAGTTTGCGTTATTTACTTTAGTTGTTATTTAATTTCTCGTCACGTTTTTAATTTACCGTCATTTATTTTCAATTAGTTTAGATTTAAATTACCGCCATTTACGTTAAAGTCTTTGCATTTTTATTACACTACAACGACACAAACATTTGTTTCCCACCAAAAGACAGCTGAGTCACACTTAAACTGGTAATCAATTCGATTAGACCACTTCAACGAACTTTAACTTTTATACAGGCCAAAAATCTTTGTATTAAATGGCGCCGCTGCCGGCTCTTTTCGTAAAGATTAACGGTTTTCTGTGAGAGACGCGTTGCTTTTTGGGATCCGTTCACTTGTGAACGTTATTTTTCTTGCTTAAAAATTTCAAAAATCCATAAAAATTAAAAATTGTTAAAACTCCATAAAAATTAAAAATTTTCAAAAATCCAAAAAGATTTTATTTTTATAGCGTATATATTGCCTATTGCTTTGGTATCTTTTTCTTTTGCTTTCGCAGGTGTATGCGTACTAGATCTTCTACTTATCCAGAGCCCGAGACTCGTGAAGATTTAGCTATGGCAGGTGTGAACAACAACAATAATCCACCGCACCTCAACAATAACAACAACAATGTTCTTCCACAGCCCGATCTTCGGACAATGGAGGAGCTTTGTCAACCAACAATGTTTGGACGAGGAGGACCGATTGCGCCGATGCAAATCACGGCTCCGGAGTTTTCGTTGAAGCATCATATGATCCAACAAGTGCAAACTAATCCATTCCGTGGAATACCGGATGATGATGCCAACAAGCACCTCGACAAATTCATTACTATTACTCAAAGCATGAAGTTGCCCGGTGCTACTATGGATGTTCTTCGCCTTCAACTCTTTCCACATACTTTATCACACCACGCCGAAAAATGGTTTGATCGTCTCCCGAAGAATTCCATTCATACTTGGGATGACATGACTCAACGATTTTTGTCGCGCTACTTTCCACCATCCATGGTCACGAGCCTTCGAAATCAAATCAGCGGTTTCATGCAAGAACCCGATGAATCTCTCTTTGATGCTTGGGAAAGATATAATGTTTTGATCGATCGATGTCCAAACCACAACATGCTCCCCGTTACCTTAATTGATACTTTCTACAACGGTTTGACTTTTCGTGATCGTGATACGATTAATGCAGCCGCCGGTGGCACATTTATGAAAAGAAGACCCGATGAGTGTAGAGAGCTTATTGAGAACATGACTACTCATCACAAAAATTGGGATTCCTCCGCCTCTTCAAGGAACAACCCGAGAGTCAATGTTTCTTCTACTTCAGCAAACCCCGACATGACCGAATTCACCCGCATGATGGCCGAAATGAACAAAAATATCTTGCTCGTTGCTTCAAACCAACAACAACAAGTTAAAGCGGTAGCCAATCCTTGTGAGACATACGGCGGTCCTCACGCATACACTGATTGTCCTTCCACTCAAGGCAATCCGGAAAACATGTATGCGACTTATGGTAATTATTCACCAGAAAATTACCAAGCCCGACCTCAAGGGGATCGAAATTTGCTAAGTTATCGGTCGAACTACTACCTTTCACCCGGTTTTTCTCCTCAAAACCACAATCCCAACAACATCTACACTAGAAGCAACCAAATCCCACCTAGAGCTTCTAATCCTTATCACCCACCCGCTCAACAAGCCCCACCCATGAATCAAGATGTTGAAGCCTTAATGAGAACCCAAGGAGAGCAAATTAAGAATCTACAGAGCCAAATTATCAATTTGAAAGGGGATATCACTAAGCAAGGTAATGACATTAGATCCGAGCTTCGAAATGATATACAATCCTCCTTCAGCAATCAAACGAATGATTTGAAGAATATGCTGGCTAGTTTCTTACCAACTACTCAACCCTCTACTTCGGGCTCTCTACCTTCAAACACCGTCACCAACCCGCGAGCGAATGTGAGTGCTATTACTACCCGTAGTGGAGCAACTTTAGTAGGAGCATCTATCCCGCCCCCAGTTACACCATCTACACTTCCTCCACCACCATTTATCCCTACTACTCCCACGCCTAGTATTAGTTCACCATTACCGTCTCCGCCTCGTCATGAAGAAGTACCCAACAAGAATCCTCCACCAACCCCACCTTCCACCTTTAACCCTTCAACATCTCAACCTTCACCTTCTACACCTCCACCACCCAAACCCAGCATTCCTTACCCTTCTCGACTCAACAAGGCTAGAATTTTGACTAAGAATGACATTCTAGTCTCTAACTTTTTGGATAAGATTGCCGGAATGACCGTCACCTTTACCCTTGTTGAAGCTCTTGCCCAAAAGCCACAGTTTGTCAAGATGTTTAAGGAATTTCTTAATAAGAAGGAGAAGATGGTCGAGTTTGTTAACACTCGCTTGAATGAAAATTGCTCTTCAATCCTTCTAAAAGAACTTCCGGAAAAACTTGGAGATCCCGGTCGTTTTGTGCTACCTTGTACTTTTAACCAAACCGACAAATTTACTACCTTAGCCGATCTCGGGGCAAGTATAAATTTGATGCCTTTCAGCGTTTGGAAAAAGTTATCATTGCCCGACCTTACACCAACGAAGATGACTTTTGAGCTTGCAGATCGCACTCTCGCTTACCCCGTTGGTATTGCCGAAGATGTGTTCATTAAAGTTGGCACATTCACTTTTCCGGTCCACTTCGTCGTTGTTGATTATGAAATGGATCCTCGTATTCCGTTGATAATTGGACGCCCATTTTTGAGAACCGGTCGAGCTTTAATAGATGTGGATAAATGTGAACTCATCTTAAGAGTCGGGGATGATGCACAAGTTTTTGAAATGGGGAAGCTTACGAGCAAATATAATGGAAGAGAATCAGCGAATATGATTAATGTGCTTGATGATTTTGTCGTCTACAACAATCCTCTATTCGATTCTTGCAATGATAATCCACTGTTTCAAGATGATGTGGATGATTCTCTCTCCAATTTGGAACCTTCACCCATATATGATTCTCCACCGATCTATGATGCTTATGATGATGATTCTAGTTCTAATGGAGATGATTATGATGATTTTACTTCCGAGTATCCCAACATGCCCACTTATGATGATTTTGATGAGGCTGATACTCTCTCGAGTGATTCTTCACATGATGAAAATCCTCCGCCATCCATGCTTGATCCTACTTTGGATGACTACTCATTTGAGGAAGACTTTTCTACTTTTCTCAATACATACTTCCCTCATGAGAGTGATGCTCCTCCTTTAGACTTTGATGATTATGGTCTTCATCCTTCTACGGATTTGAAGAAAATTCTTTCAAAGGAGACAACACCGGACGACACCAACATCCGCAGCACGTATGTTTTGACACCTCTTTGTTCACCTTCTGAGGACGAGGTTGTGCATTTTCTTAGCGGATCATCTTCAAATTCTGCTGAGCCTGAGTGCTATTTTCCCCTAAAGGAAAATGTGTTCGACCCCGGTATTGAAATTTTTAAGCCATCTCAGTATCCGTCTGATGAAATAAAAGGAAAGATTTTTTGGAACTACTGGAGATATGCTTGCACCTCTTCACCCTTGCTACCACCGTGCTCCATCTTTGCTTAAGGGAACCTTGCCTACTCTCCTTTAGCTTGCCTTGTTCGCCTTAAGCTTGTGCTATTTGATGGACGAAAACTATGTATTTGATCCCGGTGGATGTTCTTCATGCTTTTTCCTATGATAATCAAGGTCGAGTCAGGCTCACCACTCGGTGATCAAAAATCAAGCGCTTCTTGGGAGGCAACCCAAGTATCTATCTTTTAGCTATCTTTATCCTAAGTGTAGGGGAGACCCGTTGGTGTTTGCTATTTCCTCTCTTCTCATATTCAGGGATTCGAGCGCTCAATGATCCACTTTTGATGATTTTTGACGACCGGTGATTCCGTGTTTCCGTCTTCCCGGTTTTATCCTAAACTCTTTTCGATTCTCTATTTTATATTTTCCAATATTAAAATAGGAATCTCGTTAGTTGTCTTTTCCTTAGCAAGATTTAAATACCGTGCACAATGTCCTAAGTGTAGGGGAGTTTACTCCCACATGCTTAAACATTAAGGACAATGTTTATATCAAGTGTAGGGGGGACTTCTATCGAAGTTAAGTGGTTTTTTCCTTGTATTTTTCCTCATTATAACCGGAAAATCAATTTTTCGATATTTTTCAAAATTTTTGATCTATTTTGGCCTATTAGTTTTTCCTTTGTATAGTTATTTTTCTTTCTTTGTTAGAATAAAGTTTAATAAAGTGGTTTTAATTTTCAATGTTGTGAATCTTTTGACTCAACCCGAGTTTACTTATCTAAGTTCACTCTAACTAGTATCCTTAACGTGTTTAAGTTAAGTTTTTCTAGGCTTTTATATAGGGAGCTTTAAAACGCGAAAGTCTTAACTCTCACGGGTTAAGAACAAGAACTTTTCGCAAGTTCCTATAATTGATCCTAGAGAGTCGTTTATCAAGGGAACTTTAAAATGCGATTTCTAAACTTGAAAAAGTTTGAGAGTTTGCAAGATCCTATAGATGACTCGAAAACCAAAAACTTTGATCTAATTGGCTAAGCATCCACGAGTCTCATTCCTTGAGATTTTAAACTGTGGAGAACGAGAGATGATAGAGTCAATTATAAGTTTGGTATCCTTTCGTGAATTTATGTGAGTTAATTATAAGCCTATTCTCCCATCGCTTGCTAATAAATTTATCTACAATAAATAAGGTTGTACGATTTGAAAAGTTACTTAGCTTCTAGCCCAAGATCATTTAAAAGTTGCTCGGTAATGATTAGAGTTCATAGCCAAGGCATAACTTATTGAAGCGGGATGCGAAGATTGGCGAGTCCAAAAAGGTCCTAACAAGGCATGAGGGCTACATTTTGTTGCTAAAGATCCAAAGTGACGTGAAGAATCATTTATCAAAAATCAATATGAAGGATCGAGACACATGAAGAAAAGCAAATACTCCCCTAAAGATCATGGAGAAGTCTATCCAAAAAGGCCCTAACAATGTATGAGGATAAATAGATCCAAGTCCAAAAAGGAGGTGGATCGTTGTATATCAAAGTCCAAAATAAAGATTGGAGCAAAATGAAGAAGTCGTGGTCCAAAGATTAAGAATCTCTTAAAACTTCAAGTGAAGAAATTCTTATTATGAAGAGAAGACCATTATTTCATGAACGTCTCTCAAGATTTGAAGTATGAAGTCGCTGCCAAATATCGGTCCGAAAAAGGTCTCAAATCGTGAAGCGAGTTATGCCAAGATATGAACTTTATGAGGTCCCGAGAAGCAGTTTTAAAAGATTTTGTCCTTAGCTAACTATTGATTAAATCGTCCCACTTTATTTTCAGCCTTAATAACTATCGAAACAAGTCAACAATGCATCCTCGTGATCATTCAAGACAATAATAAAATATAAGAGATACACCTAGGAATAAGGGAGTCTAAGTGAATAATTGGCCCACATGAGTTCGTGTTAGTTTGCTAACTTATAATAACAATGATCTCGTTTTTAAGCTTGGTATGGGGAACGTGAAACTTGAGGATGATGATCATTCATGACATTTCCAAAACCCTAAGGTAAGTTTTTGATTTCTTTACTTGTTTTGTTATTTTCTATCTCTTAAATAAAGGCCAATGTGGATTGATTGTGATGAAAAGTGTAATCTTGCTTTGTAACTAATGCATTACATGAGGACATTGCAATGGTCAAGTGTAGGTGATTTGATAGGTGTGTAAACACCCATCCTTTTACCACTTAACTACAATAATAACCAAGCCAAAACGTGTATTTTATGTCGTAAGTGTCGGAATTATGCGTGGTTTGTGTTTTTGTTGTGATTTAGGACGAAAATGTGAAAAGGGGAGAAAACACGGGCTTTCACGGGCTTTTATCGAAGAAAAAGACAAAAGACGAAGTCAAGAAATCAAGAGTGCAAAAAGAACGGAAGTCCAAGGCCAATTCTGAAGATTTATCGAAGAAAAAGTCTAAAGACGGAAGTTTAATAAAGCCGAAGAACTCAAGTCTAATTTATGAAGAAATCACAAGACGAGTTTAAAGTAATCCCGAGACAAAGTCTGAAAGTTCGAAGAATTTAAAAGATTAAAGACTAAAGACGAATGATTAAATGATAATTAAAGAAAAAAGAAAGAGAGGAGGAAGCTTCCTTTCACACCTTCCTCCTCCCCTATAAATAGAGTCATTAGTTCATAATTTCATTTTGTTGGCTAATAGTGACAATTAGTCTTCCACCATTTACATTACTTGCAATTTAATTTCATGTCATTTCCTTAATTGTCTTGCACTTTTACACTACTAGAATAATGAACAACAGCGACGAAAATTTGCGACCGAATTAGTCTGTCACTGAATAATGGTTAATAGTGACGTATTAATGACAGATTAGCTATAAAATTATCTCTGAAAAAAGTGACAAAGTAGTGACAAATTAGTAACAAATTAGTAACAAAGTTAGAGACTAATTATGCATCTATCATAATTTTGTCGCTAATTGTGATCATATAGAGACAGAGTGAACAACGAACTTTGGTTGCGACTATTAGCGACAAAACTATGACGACATATCGATGAATTTATTTAGTTGTCTCAAATACATCGCTGAGTTTTACACTTAGCTTCGAATTAGTGATGGACTTTGGTATGATAATTTATTGATATATTTTTTAGGAAGTAACAACCGAGAATTAATTCATCTTTAATCAAGCACAAATTTCTTTAGTAAGCACGACACTAATGAGTAACTTAATAAACTTAGACATTTATATTAAGACTGATCCTTTTAACTAGCTAAGTTTGAAAAGTTAAATCGATGAAACTTTGAGTTAATATTGAGCTCGGAAACGAGCTATGTTTTAAGTTAAAAGTTATGCCCAGGTTGTGCTTGTTTAACTAAAGGTCAAGTGGAGCTTAATTCGACCTTTTAACAAGGTGAGTTCAATTATCTCACAGACTTTCTGTTATTTATAATTTTTTTTGTCGATTATTATAATGTTTATGTTTATGCAAAACTTGAAGCTAAGTTATTCGGTATATATGGTTCCGGATTTAGTCATGTTATAAAAAATGTGAAAAAAAATTGTTAACCATATAAAAATCTAACTAAACAATTCCCGCGAAAGAAGAAATATGCATACGCAGTTGTTTGTTTATTTTAGTAAGTAACCTGATAAGTTAATTGACCTAAACCCAAAAAAATTGTTTAATATAGGTTTGATTACGAGTTAATTTCTTTTCTTTGAACATCCTATAGACCTGGTAATCTAATAGGCGTGACCAATTCTAATCTATCTATTTGGTTCCTTCTAGGGCTTGAGGGGAGATTTTATCGGGTTCGAGACTTGCAAGAGACAAAAAACCTAAGATTTTTCTTCTAGTGCAAAGCCATGAGTTTTAAGGGTTTTCATTCGTGGGTTTCTGTTAATGTTCGTGTCTCACTACATGTTTATTTAGATGATTTAACTAGGGGTCGGATTTCAAATGTGGTGCAGTTAAACAAAAATGTATTTCTTAATAACTTAATTAATTGGCGTGAATAAAAATGTTAATATATATTTATTATTTATATACTTATATATATTGGAAAATGTATATATAGTGAAAAATAATCATAAAGCAATTTGTTTGTTAAACAAGTACTAATGAATATAACTCAATATACTGCTCCTCCTATCAGTTTGAAAAATATACAAAGACTATTCATATCTTTAACATAAGCTGCTCCTCCTAGAACGGTTATTGATAGGTGAAAAAAAATTGCGCCATTCTGTGAAAATATTTGGCGCCCCTAAATATGTGGGGATCGTGGAGGAGGAGTCACTCGTTCCATAAAAGGTCTGTCAGATCCAACGTACTTTCAGGAAGCAGTAGAACAAGGTATGTTCATTAACCTTTCACTTTTAGATCATAATTCGTGGTAACTAGCTTTAATTTAATGTTAGGATGCTTATTTCATTGAGTTTGATTGCATGATTATAGTTAATTAGATAATCTGTTACGTTTCAATTTTTTGTTAATAATCTAGGGTTCTTTCAATTAGATGTAGTTTATCTACTTAAATACTAAGGGCTGATTTGTTTATACTAATTAAACATAACAAGATACCAGAAAATATTCATATGTAACTTTCTTCATAGTTTATTTATAGATAAGTGTTAAGTGTTAACAATCCTTTTATTTGATGACTATTCATGTTTTTGTATAGCTTGCCGTTAAAAAAACAAAAAAAAAACAAAGAAAAACAAAAGAAAATACAAAAGGATGTATATTAGAATGAGCTAATCTCGTGTACCTCTTAAATGGAGAGGATCAATGTTTATTATAACGAGAAGTTTGGTGGCCACGCGTTGCTGCGGAGCTGCAGTTTGATGCCCCCGTGTTGCAGCAGGGCTGCTTTTACTTAATTTGTATATTTGTCGTTTTTGGGAAATGTGTTCTACTATAGTAAGACGATTAGTGTATTTTTTTCGTTACTTTTCTCTTCATTAAAATTCTGTGGAACTCGTAGTTATTCAAAATCTTTATAATGGCTTTTCTGTTTGGATTTATCTTTACTCCCAGCGAGTTGCTTCTTGATATATATGCTACGCGTCTTGCCTACCGTGTGTGTGGAGAGATGGGTTTAGCTGTTAATTTGAGAGGCTTGTCGTTCTGTATTTAGATTTACTCTTCTTTGTGGACCAAACTAATTCTTCAATCCAATCACACGTAACACACAACCATATTCTACTAATATTTTAGGAGCGAGAGTTGGGAAGCATCTAAACAGTAACCAACACTCTTGCAATATATAAGAAATATAACAAAAACTTTAATGGCAAAGGGTTGAAAAAAAGATGATCAAGAATACAAAAAGTACATGATTGTTGGAGCACTAATTTCTACGGTCACATTCACTTCGGCGGATGCAGCATCACTCTCGACAACTTTGTTCTTCGTTTTACATAACACCTAATTATCGACGCATCAGAAATGCTGATATATATAAAAAAGAGAAATGAAACAAAATAACAGATGACATTTTAAATGAAATTCGCAAGCTATTTTAATGATTGTCCAGGATGTCATGAAAACTGAAATTATCTACGTATGTAGTGAAATTTTAAGGTAAAACTACCTCTTTACTCATTGTTGTTATGTCTATTTTGGCACACAAAAGAAATGCTATTTTACCAATGTTATAGAGTTTTGTCATGTAAGTTTTCTAGAACTACTCAGATAGTTATACTATGTGTATGATAATGAAATATTCAATAAGAGAGGTTCAGTCATGATATAATATATTCTTGAGAACAAAAAGCAGTTCACTAATTGCTATTTTCTCATATTAAAAAAACCACCAAGTAGTATACTTGCACTGTGTTAGCAAAGTAATCAACTACTGTTGTTGTTAAGCTAAATGGTTTGCATCACAACTCTCATAATCTGATCCTGCAGTTTTACGACTTTTCTCTACAAATCAAAACTACTATTTTCGACTCTCGAGACCTTACCTCATTGATTATTACATAAACTACACATACTCTAATATCCAATGCTTGACTTGCTGATCCATAATCTATAAAAATCCTAGCTCCTTGGTTTTGAGAAATTCGAACTATTTTAGTCTACGCACACGAACAACTAAATTAGCACAAAATTAATAAACATGCCAACAGCATAGATATCGCATCTAAGTTTTCTACAATTACTAGTGTCGTATGTACCACACAAAACAAAAACAATATACAAAAACTGAACATGTCAAGTAATTTAACAGATATACTTACTTGAAGTTCAGACCTACACTCCATTTATCAATATTAAAATGTCTTCCTAGTGTAAACTAATCAAATAATATGTCTCCAATATCTTGAGCAACCAACAATACTTTCTGACAAGGTTTATCAGTAATTGTAGTGAATATCAGATTCTAATTGTTTAATCTTAGATAATCAATTTCCTGATGAGTAATATCTTACAAACCAATACTTGCTCATGAAACTTGAGCCATAAATGTACTTGACTTAAAACCTTATAAGGTTTTAAGATCTCTCATAATTAGATCCATGAATCTACTATCTTGAATACATGAATCGACCTTATGCTAAAGTATTCACAAACAAAGAATGATTTACTTTTTACCTTTGTTCAAATGGTTCTTTTGCCACTGAAACTTCAACTTCCTTTTCTTCACTAGCAGAAAATACAAATGACGGACTACTTCAAACAAAAACTTAAGTGATTATTCTTTCATCTACTAAACCTTGTCGACACTGAGTTGTCAAGTTTTAGCTTAACATTTCTGTCAAAAAGCCCACCAGACTATGGTTGGTTCTTTTCTCCCTTCAAGTGCATTTTTATTAAATATCGAGTATTTTATGGTGTTTAAAATCGGTTTTGGCTGCCAATATATATGCATCATGATTGGCCCGAAAATAGTTATATTTATACTTCTTGATCATTAAAAGTATAAAAGTTGGCGTACCTAATGTTTTCTTATTAGTGTCAATGAAATATGTGTTTTCTAATCTGGAAAAGAAACCAAGTTACATTGACATTACATCCATAGAGAGATTATATCAAGATAAACCAACACTTATTTTGCATGTTATATGAACATAATATAAAATTATTGCGGTAATACAAAAAAAAGGCAGCATATGGTGTTTTTTAAGGTTAAAGACAAATGACCATTCTCATAATGTTAGCCATGAAAAGTTAAGATTAATTTGACATATAAGATAAAAGTTTCTTCACTATGTTCCTCCTTTTTTCCTTCTATCTGCGAGAGGTGAGAACCACAAACTCTTATGTGAAACCCCACTCTTCCAAAATTTATATGATATCAAAGATTTTTTCCCACATACTAATGACTTATTAACTAATATTTGCACTTGTACTAGATGATGTCACTAAGTTCAGTCACTTATGGTCTTAATAGCTATATGACATGTTGTAGAATTTTTTTAAACTTTGTCGCATGATTAGTTTAATTCTTTACTATGGGTATTAAATTTGGTGCATTATGGTGTTCAAGCACCAAATAAGTTGCATTTCTTCATATCGTATGTGTCTACTTCAATGTATTTAACATTATTTTATTTCTCAAAGAACCTAGCTAGATGCATGTGACATCTTATACTACTAGCTTTCACTATTAAAGAATTTTATGAGGGGTATATTTGATCTTTATAGACATAGTGTTCTTTCCTTCTTCGCGTATAACATAGTTGTTTTCAGGTATTTGGCGTTGTAATTCATCAACACTTCTCATGGTCATGCGGTCATGCCATACACTGCCATAAAGTTCATGGTGTTGCATAAAGTGAAGACATTTGCTTCAGGATCCTCCAAGGCAGGTCTGTTTGAATTTCATTTTCCTTAATAATGCCTTATTGTTCGCCAAAAAGCAATTGTATGAGTTTTAACCCATTTGTGTCTGCCTGGTGAGCGATTTAGTCATCTTTTGCTTTTAAGACATTACGAAAACTTATACATAGGAGTTGGTTATTGTGTGGGGCAGGGTTATATATAGTTCAGGGTTACATAGGAGTCCGGTACTCCACTAAGTTAGGAGAAAAGACGGCTTAGTGATAGAGGAAGCAAGGGTCCTGTCTCGCTAACTTTTATGAACCACGAGTAATTGTTTTTGCCAAGCTTGCATTCAAATAGGAAAACATTAATTTATAATTTTACTAGGAGAAAGATAATGTGTGTCAAGCTAGTCACTGCCCCCTTTATCTTGTTTAGCATATTCACTTCGATTGTTATGTCAGGCTGTAGCTGGTTAATTCAGTTTACTGGTTTCTGAAAAAAAGGTTTAGACGTCATTATCTAGTTTTTGTTTCCACTTCCTTATCATCTCGACTTTCCATCTTGGAGCAACCTTTTCAGAAAAATAACTATTATGTACGTGTTGAAACAAGTTAATCTCTCTTCACCTGGAAACACCTTTTGTTTTTATAAAATTTATTAATAAATACTTATTGCATTACAATTATAAATATTTGAACTCACTTTTTTCACCAGGAGCCAATGCTAGGCAAGTGGTGGATAAAGAAGAATTTATTTCCTTTTATACTTTCCACAAAAAATTTCCCTTATGTGGTCTATCATTGCTAACTACGGTTATATATCTGGAATATTAGCAGATGGGAAAAGAGGAAATCACGGAGAACTAAAGGAAGAAATGTAAGTCAAGGTCAAAGAATAAATGCAGGTCGAGATCAAGGAAGAAATGAACGGAGAGCTAAAAGAATAATTGCGTGAACAATTCAAGGATAAAATGTGTGCTGAAATTCAAGATATGTTTGTCGATCATGGTATCAAGAGTCGTGTTACCCGCCAAACAAAAAATAAAGCAAGGTAACAAGTTGTGGTACATCTTTATGAAGAGCTTTAAATAAATTTAGGTCCTCTTAACTTTTGTGTAATTTTACATTTCCTTTGATGTTGTTAAAGATCGGATGCTAGTTTTCTTTCAAATATGCTTGTTTGATTTAAATATGTTTATTATGTTATTTGAATATTGATTTCGTGAATATTATCAGTGTCGTATTTATTTGTGTGGCATCTTGAACAAATGGCAAATAAATTATATCATTTACCTATTGGTTGGTGACACAGTTAGTGATGGTTTTGAGACAAAACTTTTAGTGGCGATTAACGATAGATATATTTGTCTCAAGTAGCGACATGATAACAACAAAATGGTTGGCTGAATATTAGAAATAGATTAACGATTGCTTCGTCGTTACTCTTAGCGACAGAAATTATGTCGCCAAGCCGTCACTTTATGGTGGAATCAATTTTCATTTGAGCAACTTTATAAAAGTCTAGTGAGGGATTGGAGACCGAAAATCCGTCGTTGAAACTAATAAACGTTTGTCGCTAAACTTGTCACAAAAAATGTGCGAGGCCCTTTTTTGCGACGGACGTTATGCGTCAGTATTCCGTCGTTGTAGGGCTTTAATGACGGAATAGCGATGGAAACGTTCGTTGCTGATGCCAGATTTTCTAGTAGTGTTAATTCTTTTAATTTCAAGTAACTTTCCTTTTATTGTTATTGAATCTTTACTTTTCTTGTTAATCTCCTATCTACCTTTCTTGTTTGATCTTAATCTTTATGTTTATGCTTATGTTCTTTAGTTTTTATTGATTTGATTAAGTGGGTTTTGATTATTTTGATTATTATTGTTAGTTTTATTGATTTGGATTGATTGGTTATTGTTTAGTTAATCATTTGTGTTATTTTGGTTTAATCTTTTGGTTGATTTTGGTTAGTTTTGTTTAGATTCATAGCTTTCTGTTCTTCCTTGTTCTTCGCACTTTCTGTTTTCCAAGTTATTCCGGATCAACAATTTATTCCGAACCAGCAGTCTATTCCGGATAAAGGTCTTAGTCTAGAATATTCCGAATCAAGGCATTTATTTCGGATAAACTGTTTATTCCGGATGAACCATACATTCCGGATGAAGCGTTTATTCCGGATGAAGGTCTGAGCTATTATTCCGGATAAACTTGTTTTTCCGAATAAGAGTAATATTCCGGATGAACCACATGTTCCGAATGAACTGATATTCTGAATGAACAACTTTCATTCCGAGTGAAGCCCACTTTCCGAACGAAGCAATCTTTCCGGATAAACCATTTTTCCGGATGAAGTAAACATTCCGGATGAGTGTTACATTCCGGATGAGGGAAAGTTTCTGAGTGAACAAATATTCCGCATGAAGACTTTATTCCGAATGAGTGTTGTGGCTTGATTATTCCGAACGAGAGACTTTATTCCGGATGAAGGTTATCTTTTGGATATTCCGAATGAAGGTTTTGTTTAATTATTCCGGATGAGCTATTATTCCGCATGAGGTAATTATTCCGAGTAAAGAAGAATTATTCCGAACGAAGGTGACATTCCGAACGAGTAATTATTTCGAACGAAGGTTTATTCCGAATGAGCTGTTTTTAGTTTATTTTAAGTTTATGTTTTTAAATTCTTAAACTTTACTTTTCCTGCCTTTTTACTTAGTCGCACTTTAAGTTTACTTGCCTTAGATTTAGTTCAAGCTTGCCCTTAGTTTAAGTTTAAGTTTGCCTTTAGGATAGTTTTAAGTTTGCGTTATTTACTTTAGTTGTTATTTAATTTCTCGTCACGTTTTTAATTTACCGTCATTTATTTCAATTAGTTTAGATTTAAATTACCGCCATTTACGTTTAAGTCTTTGCATTTTTATTACACTACAACGACACAAACATTTGTTTCCCACCAAAAGACAGTTGACTCGCACTTAAACCGGTAATCAATTCGATTAGACCACTTCAACGAACTTTAACTTTTATACAGGCCAAAAATCTTTGTATTAGGGAATTATAAACCTTCATTAACAAACACATGTGACGTACACAATGTGATTTAAACCATACACTTAAAAATAAAAACAAAACAAAACAAATAGGTTTTTTTAAGAAGTATATAAAAACTTACCTTTGTTGTTGGCCTTTCACCTTCATATCTTGACAAATCTGTATATAAAATAGGCAATGAAGCAATGTTTTCTTATAACTGTATGTCACATAGACAAAAAAAATACAATTTGGCTACCTTTTTTTTAGCAAAGTCATATTAAAAGGTTTTCACTACCTCCGTGCCTTTTTAGAATGTCCTGCGCCTTTTGTTTTTATTGTTTTTGCATACCTCTGTGCGACCCTTTCTTGTGGTCATTCAAACTTTTTGATGATATATCTATATCTTTAATCATTGCTCTTAGGACCACGCTTGTCTCGATTATACTCTAGCCAGAATGCTGAAAGCTTTGTTGTTTTTTTTAGAATAGCATGACTGAGTCATTTCACGGCGGAAGAGTCATACGTTTTTAAATTCATAGATGTACAAAATAACCGTGTAAGAAATGAGCAGATTTATTCAAATTCTGGTAATGTATATAGAAGTGAGCGTTTTAGGTTGCTTATTATAAGTTAAAATTATGCTTTTATGTAGGGTTTAACCCTTACAACCCGATTACTAGATGCGGAATAATATGATCGAAGAACACACACCAGCAGAATTGATAGAAAAGTAATCGACGCCCACACAAGGTAATATCCCTAATCGATTACGATTAGTTTATTGAAAGAATGACATGTTTGGTTCGTTCCCCCTCAACTCCTTTTATGGATATGAGGGGGAACCGACTATTACAAGTCCTACGGGTCGGGTTGGGCTTAGACATTGCCAACCGACCTTTATTCATAGCTATTAGGCTACATGACTCTTATTACCCTAGACACGACTTAGGCGAAAATATAAGACTCGATATAACAATTTCCACCTTAGGCTTATATTACCCTATCCCAACACTCAGCAATTCTAGGCAGTGTTGTAACTTGCGTCCAGGTACCACCTTCGTTAAGGCATCCGCAGCATTGTGTTCAGTACCCACCTTCAGAACTTCAACCGTCTTTGCTTCCAAGACTTCTCTGATAAAGTGATAACGCACATTAATGTGATTAGTCCTTTCATGAAAAACATGATTCCGCGATAAATGAATCGCGCCCTGATTATCACAGTTAACTACAACAGTGTTGAGCTTCACGCCCAACTCTTCCAAGAGTCCTCTTAGCCAAATAGCTTCCTTCACAGCCTCCGTAAGGGCCATATACTCCGCCTCTGTAGTTGAAAGAGCCACCACGTGTTGTAGCGTTGCTTTCCAGCTTACAACACATCCCTGTACTAAAAATGCGTAACTAGTGAGAGACCTACCCTTATCCGGATCCTCAGCGTAGTCTGAATCAACAAAACCCGTTACGTCCACATGGTTGCCACGATTTTCCCTATACACCAAACCTACGTTACAGTGCCCTTCAAATATTTCATAATCCACTTCACTGCTTTCTAATGGAGTTTACCCGGATTCGCCAAATATCTGTTAACTACACTTACTACATACGCTATGTCTGGCCTCGTGCACACCATCAAGTACATTAAGCTCCCAACCGCATTTGAATATGGCACCCTACTCATTCTTTCAACATCACAATCACTAACTGGGCAATCTTTCAACGATAGCTTGAATTGCCCATCCAATGGTGTCTGAACCGACTTCCCATTTTCCATTCTAAACCTTTTTAAAACTTTAGAAACGTACCCGGATTGTGACACCCTCAGAATCTTGCGACTCCAATCCCTGACGATCTCCATGCCAAGAATATTCTTTGCTTCCCCGAGCTCTTTCATGTCTAACTCCCTTTTAAGCAAAGACTTGGTAGTCGCGATCTCAGCCTTGCTTTTACAAGCAATCAGCATATGTCTACATATAACAATAGATAGATATACTCCCCTGGTGCATAACTCATGTGATATATGCAGCTATCGTAACTGCTACGCTTAAACCCATTGCTCAGCATATACTCATCGAACCTCTTGTACCATTTCCTAGGTGACTGCTTCAAACCATAAAGAGATTTCTTTAACAAACATACCTTGTTACCATGTTCTAATCCCGGTGGTTGCCTCATGTAGATCACTTCTTCAAGATTTCCATGTAAAAACGCCGTCTTTACATCAAGCTGCTCCAGCTCATAATCTTTACACGCAGTCAATACAAGTATAACCCGAATAGATGTGTGTCGAACTACCAGCGAAAATACTTCATTGTAATCAATACCTGCCCTTTGTGTGAATCCACGAGCTACAAACCTTGCCTTGTACCTAGGATTTTGAACACCTTCAATCCCTTCCTTTATTTTGAACAGCCATTTGCAACTCACCATCTTTTGCCCAGCTGGATGATCTACTAACACCCAGGTCTTGTTCTTCTTCAGAGAATCCATCTATTCTTTCATAGCAGCTTTCCACTTAGAACTGTAATCACAAGCAACTGCTTCCTAGTATGTCAATGGTTCATGAGTATCTTCTTCCTCTGTTGCAGCAAACGCGTAAGTAACCATATTACTCTCATCCCAAAACCTTGCCGGTTTCGTTCTTGTCCTTTGTTCTCTATCCCAAACCAATTGATAATCAATGAGATCCGGTGGATGATCAATTTATTGAACCCCTGCACCTTCATCATAGCCATCTTCCTGATCCGTCTGGTCTTCCTGATTTGTCTGATCTTCCTGACCTGTTTGATCTTCCTGACCTGTCTGGTCTTCCTCAGGCGTATGATTATTTAACCTCTGCAGTTCCACCTCAAACTGTAATTCCTCAACAAACTTATCTTTACCTGCACCAGTATCCTTCAACGTGTCTTTGTACATGACACTTTCAATGAAGACCACGTTCCTGCTTGTGACTATTTTAGGTGATTCATTATCAAGCCTATATAGTCTGTATCCCTTCACACCTTCAGGATACCCCAAAAGAACGCATTTTACCGCTCTCGACTCGAGCTTACATTGTTTAACGTGTGAATATGCGACACAGCCGAAAACCCTCAACATCCCATAATCACTAGGATGTCCTGACCACATCTCCATAGGTGTCTTCTTCTCAATCGCTGTCGATGGTGACCTATTTATAAGATATGCGGCTGTACATGTCGCTTCCGCCCAGAAGGTCGTGGGCAATCCAGACTGTATTAATAAACAGCGTACCTTGTCCATGAGAGTTCTGTTCATCCGTTCTGCTAACCCATTCTGTTGTGGCGCCTTGCCAACTGTCAAATGTCTAGCAATCCCAGTCTCAATGCATAGCTGATTAAACTCTCGGTTACAGAACTCAAGACCATTATCCGTCCTAAGCTTCTTAACCGTCCTCCCAGTCTGATTTTCTACTAACTGCTTCCATTCTTTGAACTTTTCAAATGCTTCGTGTTTGAACCTGAGAACATAAACCCATACCCTCCTGGAATAATCATCAACTATAGATAAGAAATACCTCTTACCTCCCAATGATTCCACCTGAGACGGACCCTATAAGTCTGAATGTACATAGTCTATCACTCCCTGAGTAGTGTGCCTTGCTACACCGAAACGGACTCGATGTGACATTCCCAGAACACAATTCTCACAAAAATCGAGCTTACCTAGACTCTTCTTGCCAAACAAACCCTGCTTTTCCAGCACGTGTAGTCCCGCCTCACTGATATGTCCCAGTCTTTTATGCCAAACCTGCACAAGACTGTCTTTTTCTTCAACACTAGCATTAAGCTCACCGGCCAATGCATGGCCATTCAAAGAGTACACACAGTTTTCCCTTCGGGTTCCAGATATAATAACCCTAGAACCATTAATCACCTTGATTTTGCCCGACTGCAATTTTACGGTATATCCCTCTTTTTCAAGAGTTCCCAGCGATATCAAGTTTCTTTTCAATTCAGGAATGTACCTGACATTGTGTAGCACAAAACTTGACCCATCTTTCAGTTGTACCTTTACCTTGCCAATACCCCTGATCTTGCACTCCCTGTTGTCACCCAACAGTACGCTGCCCCCATCACATTCTAGAAAATCAAAAAATACATCTAACTTGGGTGACATGTGATATGAACCTCCTGAATCCATGATCCAATCTTGCAGTCTTTCTACACTCATCGCCATCATCACCTCAGAATCGTCGTAAATCGAACCACTGGAGCTTGGTTGATCATCTTTCTTGATGTAACCTTCTGACTTCTTACGATTATTCTTCGGACAGTCTCTTTTCAAGTGCTCCTCATATTGGCAAATAAAGCATTTGAGTCTTCCACCTCGAGACTTTGATCTTGACTTTCCCTTTGACTGATGTGAATTCCTGCGATCAGTTCTTCCCCTCACATATAACCCTTCACCATCATCCCCCTTCGCCTTGGACCTTTCTTTGATTTCCTTTGAATTTAGTGTGGCCATCACGTCCTCCAAAGTCAAAGCTTCCCGTCCATAAAGCAAGGTATCCACAAAGTGTTCGTATGATGTTGGTAAAGAAGTGAGTAACAATAAAGCAAGATCTTCATCTTCGAATTTTACCTCAATATTTGCTAAATCAAGAACGATTTTGTTGAACTCATCTATAAGCTCGGAAATCTTTCGTCCAGTCGGCATGTAGAATGTATACAACTTCTTCTTCAGGTACAACTTGTTGGCCAATGACTTTGTCATGTACAAAGACTCGAGCTTTAACCAAACCCCCGCTGCAGTCGTCTCCCCGGTAACCTCTCTCAGGACCTTGTTACCTAAACACAAAATCATGGCACTGTGAGCTTTCTTATCAAGCTTAGATTTCTCTTTAGCTTCCATATTCGCGGGTAAAACCTCTAGAGCTGCTTCACATCCGTTCTGGATTAATAAAGCATGCATCTTGATTCTCCATAACCCCAAATCACCAGTTCCATCGAATTTTCCAATGTCAAACTTGGCTCCCGTCATTCTTTATCCCTTTGTTGATTTGCTAAACCTTGTGATAAACCTCACAATCACAAACCGACAAAGACCCTTAGATAACTTGCTAAACCTTGTGACATATTAAACTTCATAATCACGAATTACGAAGTAACCTTGTGTAAAACCTTCAAATTATATACTCTTAATTTTGTTTTATACCAAAACAAAAATAAGAACCAAAATTTGATGTATGGCCCAATATGTGTAATACCCAAATTGATACAAAACAAGTATCCAACAAGTATCCAACATAAACACTATCTAGGTCGGCCCAATAGATGTTTGACTTTTAATAAACAAAAGCCTCTCAATCTAGTAATCTACGTCTTCTTTAGTTCTTCCTTTATTACCTCTATAACCTGCTACGCAAATAATCGAAAAGAAAGAAGAATGGTAGATCTCGTTGATCTTCAAAAACGAAAACCAACCTCCCTTTTCAAATCGATCTTCTGCTGCTCCTACCTTGACGATCTAAATCCGATCACCAAGAACCCTTCCTCTTCTATCGACCCTAGTAACCAGCCTTTGCGAACCAAAGCTCTGATACCACTTGTAGGGTTTAATCCCTACAACCCGATTACTAGATGCAGAATAATATGATCAAAGAACACACACCAGCAGAATCGTCAGAAAAGTAATCGACGCGCACACAAGGTAATATCCCTAATCGATTACGATTAGTTTATTGAAAGAATGACATGTTTGGTTCGTTCCCCCTCACCTCCTTTTATAGAGATGAGGGGGAACCGACTATTACAAGTCCTACGGGTCGGGTTGGGCTTAGACATTGCCAACCGACCTTTATTCATAGCTATTAGGCTACACGAATCTTATTACCCTAGACACGACTTAGGCGAAAATATAAGACTAGATATAACATTTTTAAAATAAGAACAAACATCTATTTGTTAAAATAGACAGTTTAAACCAATGAAGCAAGATATAGAATTTAAGGACTTCTACCATCTCTATATTACAAAAAAATATGAAATTGATTACATCGCATTTGGCGTGAGCTATGAAAGTTACATAAAAAATTTAGCTTTAATAAATTGAAAGAATATAAAGTTTAGCAACGTCGGAATAATCTAACACTTCATATGACCTGAACTTACAAAACCAAAGTGAAATTGCACGTCCAACCTAAGTTGGTGGGTGCATCATCTCAGAGTTTTATAGAGCGAATGTCAGTGGAGACAATGATTTACATAATTTTTATTTAACTTCTGATAAAGCAACACGCAATGAAGGGCCTATCCCCAAACTTAGGTGTCGGGTAGGATCTGTTATCTGTATATTCGTATTCCTTCTTGGTAAGAGACGATGAAGCTTTTCAGCGCATCTTTATAAGCAAAGGTGTTGGTCATGCAAACCCGACAGTTGGCTTAAATGTTTCCATTCCACCTCAAGTGAAAACATCTGTCATCATCAATCAATATCACATATATGTAACTGTAGATGCAAGTACAAATGAATTACCAGATTGATTAATAGCAAAACTTAATATCGAATGTAAAAGTAAAGATCAACGGCCGCAACCCAATCTCTCCGAACTTCTTGATAAGTTTTTTTTGTTCGTCTAATGAGTTAATGAGACACGTTTCTATATCATATTTAGGTTTGGGGTGTTATCTTTTCTTATTAGACCACCAAAAACAAAGAAGAATTGTCAAATTCAATTAAATTTTGACATTTACTCAATCTGCTTTTGAACATTAGGAAGATGATAGTGCTAAAAGGATCCTATTGCCTAAGACGTTATGAAAAAAAGATCATACCTAATTCTCATCTCCTTTGTGACACCAACAGTGGAACCTCTCTTTCCAATGTAATCTAATGCCACCTGCAATAGAAAGAGTGATCAGAGATTAGTTATGTAATTTATTATCTTAACACTATGAATGCTTATTGAAAGTGATATTGATTACAAAAGACCCATTAAGAGGTTGTTTGGTCATGTAATAATAAAGCTAATATAAACCTTTATTTATAACTTAAAACTTGAATCACAAAAGATCAGTGAACCACGACCACCCGTTCATATGAAACACATCCCAAAACGACCCATTCAACAACTTTTTTGGAAAAGCATAGTTCTACAATTATTATAGGATGCAATTGTAACCATCAACCCTAACAACATGTAGAAATACATTTATGTCTGTGACATGTTTTTTTTCTCTACAAGTTAGAAAACAACGATAGAATCTTTTTGGGGGTTTAAGGGGTGTCGATCCATAGGTTCACTAAAGAAACCAAAGATCGTTGCCATCGGTTTAAAAATGATTATACTATCTTTAGACTTAACATTATTACAAGTGAATCTTTATGTATTGACGAAAGATTAGGCCACTTCCCATAGCTCATTCTACATTTTCTCATAAAATCCATCCCTCGTATCTGTATATAATTGTTATAAATAATGTGTTAGTAACTTCATGTTAATACGCTTGCATCTTTTGACGACCTTACTGCATTCTCGTTTATAGAGAATGATCCATCAAGTTGGGCTATAGAAGACACAGGTTTCAAACCTGTGTTGATTTCTTTCAACTTCTCTTTGTTTTTTAGATTATGATTTAACTGTTGAATAGGAACCAATCCCATATTTCCTGATTTGGCATTTTTCTTCTTCCGTTCAGCTTCATCATCTGCTAAGCAATCCAGTGTCAACCATTTTGTAATAAAAAAGGGTTTATGGAGAATAGACTTTGAAATTACATACATAAATTTTCTATTGAGAAATTGATATAGTATTAGCCGTTGAGCATAATTCTATTCGTATATATAAGTCTTTAGTACTGTAATCTACAATATAAAGGTCAAATAAAGGTTTTATCTCAAAAATCAGGTAGAAGACACATCTAGAGGTAGCAATTTGCCCCCTTTACTTACGGAGGGGCCAATTTTGGTTTTTTTTATCTCAGGTGACTACATCTTGCATTGGCGTACTTATATCTAGCAAAGTAATAACATAAACCTCCACTAAGATTGGTCAGCAAAAATCTTAAAAGATATACTGCTACGCATACAATGCTAAAATTTGTCAATATTGACTATCTACATGCATTGAGAACAATCATCAAGTAAATCTTTATAATCAACTAAGAAACTTTCTTATACTGACATTTATATTGTAATCAGAACTTAATTAACACGTAAGGCCACACTATCGTGTCTATGTTCCATTTCTTCTTAATCTAACTATTTAAGGATATGCCCACTTAATAAGTGAGGGGTCATAGATGTTATTCTATAGTCCCACTACAAAACATGAAAGCACCTAACGTGATGAATCCTATTTAGATGATTTAGATTTAGGAATGGGCGTCATCGGTTTCCCTATGAAGAAAGTCACATTCGAAAAGCGGCATTCTTTCTGCTCTAACAGAATACATCAGTTTGGGGATAATTAAGAGGGTGTTCAGCGACGCAAAGTATCAACCTTTAGTGTTTTTATAGTGAAACTGATTCTGATTACCTAAGCATGCAAGTTGTATGTAATAGTTTTAAATAGTACGGAGTATTCAGTTTAAGGGGTGTTTGGTATAAGCCTATTAGAACAGCAATGCTTATACAAAAATATTGTTGTTAGCTAAGTTGAGCCAAAATACAATGCTGGAGAATAAGTTTCACTTTTGTTCTTGTTCAGATAAGCTGAAGCTTCTTCGAAGCATTGGTCCAAACAACTATAAGCCTAGTTGTTTGTCACTACCCCACCAGTCAAAAGTACATATTAGTTGTATTAAAGAGAAATAAGCTGATATGTTGTTTTACTAAGCTTACTTATACATGCCCATAGAAGTAGCTACACGGAACTGTTTCTTATTGATTATAATATTATTCCAGGGTCATCTTACATGTATATCCCTAATTTAAGTATAATTTTGCAAACAATCAAATAACTAATTCTCTGATTCTCATACTATCTCACAACCAACTATATAAGCTATCACTTTTGGAACCCACCAGATGCTTGCTACTGTGTGCACATAACTTTATTTAGTGACCGTTTAGAAACAGAACGAAGTTTCACCAAAAAACTTATCGATAAAACTCAATTGTAAAATGAGTCACGACTGTAGTAACAATTATATCATTAGCGCATTGATAATAAAATCTCAATTCTCTGTTTAGCCAACATATTAAATAAAAATTTGGTTCACAATAGTGATAGAGAATGTGACCCCTCCTAGCTAAGGTTTGCCCTCTAAAACATTGTTAAAGCTATATACAGCAAAGGACTGACTTGTTCAAGAGCAAACTGGCAAGAAGTGCAGAAATCTAATCTTTACTCCCCCAGCCACTCTTAGAAAACAAAACAATCAATTCATCATTCGGTCAGCATATGCAACAAACATCTCTATTAAGAAATGACCTCATACAGTTACAAAGGAGCTTTATAGGTGACACTCTATTGCACAAAGAGGATCCAAGGCCATAGCTACTGTGTGATTTTGCTATGTTTATAAACACTGACTCAACTATTTTATAAACTATTTTCCAGTTTGGAACAGAAAATACTGTATGATTAGTTTCAGATTCTTTGATTTTGGTAGATTGTAAATTAGAATGGATAGTAAATCAGAACAAGAAAGTTGTTGAAATGAAAATTCCTAAAATCGTACCCCATCCATAACTAACGGTGGCTAGGTGGAACGAATTTACCCATAGGTCGATTTTGGTTGTCTTTATCTCAAGTGGGTTGAACGATTAAGAAGGTGAAGCATGAAAAGTGGCCTAAATAGTTCAAAATCATACAACTGCCTTTTATCGTCTTATGTAAAGGTCAAAATTATATTGTAATAGGAGCTTTTGTTCTTGTAATCATAGTTTGCACTTTAATTATTTAGAAAAATGTAAAGAGAAAATTGTGGTTGATGAAACCAAATTTGATCTTCACTACTTCTGTTCATACCAAATATGAACCCATTAAATTCCCACCCTGCTAATCTGCCCATCTTGTCGCTTCTGCCTGTAAGTAACTTGACGAAATTTTTTGATTCTTGAGCTATTGAAATGGAAGGCCTGGTCACTATTTCGATAGCTGGGACATGTAAAGTCAACCGTATATTTGTACCTTTTTAGAAAGTATATAGGCTTTCAAATATATTCTGTGCTTTTCAACTCAAGGTGAAGAAGCTTATTTAATGGTCACTCGTTTTTAAAAATAAGACCAGCAATACATCATCCAACATGAAAATAGTAAAAAAAAATTCTACGGGCCAATTTTATAAGACAACTAAAGAGGACAAAATAGATGAAAGTTGAATCAGGGTTGCAAATCAGATTCAGTTTTTATCAGTTGAGGTTATGAAAATGTTTGTAATCATCAAAAGCAACTGCAAAAATAAAGTATACATAAAGTGAGTTTGTAGATTATTTTTTATCTACCAAAGCTTATTTATGAGTAAAACAAAAGGCTTTCAATTATAGCTCGCCTAGTAATAAAACTTATATCTTATATACAGATACCAATTAAAGACATAAAATTAACAAATATTGTTTGAAGTAAAAAAATAGTAACTTACAGGTCCATGTGAAGTAACAAATATGTTATTTTACCGGGGCTGTTTAACCCCTTTACCAAAAAAAAGTCACAAATATGTGTGTAACGGAAGTCTGTACACCATACCTGCAAAAGCAAAAACAATGCATGAGTTAGACATACTTGTTATTTTCAACACTTGCATACTTACTCAAAAACCAACTCTATGCACCACATTTTTATACAGGGCTCATAAAGTTTGCGAATAAAGAAGCGCTATATCAGGCTTTAGTTGTCTTTGTATTCATTTGTTAGAGAAACTCAGACCTTGTAATCTTAAATGCTGACTTTGCTTTTGTCCATCTTTTTTATGCACGGTTGGATTTTTAAGTTGTTTTGAAGAAACCATGTTGAGATAACAGTAATAAGCCAAAAAATATAGACTGCTATACTCCCATCCAAACACGTGAACTTCACCCTCTTTTATGTTTACGACAATACCGGGTCTAAGCCATTGTCTCATATCATGCAGCCTCAATTGTCCGCGGTCCTCACTACAAAATATAATTTCACATTAAATAAAAAAACTTTGGCAACTAATTATCACAACAGATATATTAGCACTACGCTACAAAGTAAAATTTGATGCTAAACTGGTAGACTAACCATGTTTGTATGCAGATTACATAATATACCTGCAAAAATGTACTCGTATTATTGATCAACATGAAAAAAAAATTATCAAGCTGAAAAAAAAAACTCAAAACAAAATAAAAATGATGCTTGTTCTTTAAACCAATAATTTTATTTGTTCTTATTGTTGGAAACCATTTAGATGGTCTTTATAAGGGACTCGTACATGGCTGAGAGCGTTCCATGCGTCGTTGAGGTAAAACCGTCTATGTGTTAGTTACTGTAATAAACTCAGGTAAAGGCGGAGAAGGTACTTGTGAAGCCCAACCCGAATTTATTAAGAAACTCTATTTCAGCAGTTGGTTTGAAATCAAATAGGTGGTCATTAATAGAGGAGGACCTGATTCAGAGTCTGGAATTGAGGCATTGGTGTAACAGGGCCATTTGCGCTCCTTCAAGTACTGGTTAGGAGCCGCCACTTATAGAAGGTGGCAACATATATTTTTTCCAAACTCTGCATGACTTCTACATGTAATTAACAAAAGACAAGAATCAGGTTGTGAGAAAATAGTACATACAACTTACTCGCTTATTTACTTTCTAGCTAAAGAAAAATGAACACGCAAATAAAATTTCCTAATTGGAGTATAGATAAATGACTCAAGTAAAGATGGTTAAAATGGGGTGAAGTGTATATACCTCTGATAAATTTTCAAACTTAAACACTAAGTGGGTATAAAGTGTGTCTTTTAGCTGTTGATCCCTCGACTATATTACAAAGAGTGTATTCACATCAGCTACTTCATCATCTTGTGACCCATAGACTCCAGGTTTTGTAGACGTTTCCTGCACCCTTAGATCTTCATCTGATGTAAGATGAGGATCCATTTGCATAAATACACATATTTATCACCTTTTCATGTACTACTGAAATAGGAATGCATATTCGGAAACATTACCTAAAGTCCATTCAAATAACAGCTTCTTCAGGTGATGCTTGAAGCTCTACACCAAACATTACATAACCTATGATATACCTCCTTTTTTTGGTTCAGGTGACAACATTTCCGCATTATGTTGTACAATTTCATAGGTTAGTCTTACAGTTAGCACTGGGGACGACTACCGCATAAAATAGCACGCAAACATATCAAAATATGATACTGAAATAGTTGGTAAAAAATTGACTTTAGCACCTACGATGTTATGTAGCTTATTTATGGGCTTATTAGGTTAAGGATAGTTAAAAAAATATATTTGAGATATCTTTTACAACTTATGTAAGTCCGTAAGTTAAAGCCAATTAAATGATACCTGACTTAGTTATTTGATTGTTGCTTATGCCTTCAATTGTTCCAGATTTAAAATCTGATGCGCCTTTGCCTACGATCTGCATTATTTCAGTAGGAATTTGCCATAGTCTTGCTGCTTTTTTATTTTTCTGCTAGTTTTAACCAAACATCAGCAACACGCCATCAGAACTGAAATAAATAAAAAGTTAAGTTTCTCCGATAACAAAGAAACTAAAAGAGAGTATTTACCTTGATTTCACGCATAATTCGATTCAAGAATGCCATTGTTTAGGTTTTGAGGCTTTGCGTAACGGGTATCTCCGATTGGTTTCTCACCAGTCGTCTTGTTACAGTTCTATTGGCATGAACATATCGTCTATTTTCCGAGAACAAAGTGTGCTAAGATAATCTCTTTCGTTTTTCGGGGATGGATGAAGAAAGTTCACACATGAATTATTTTGTACTTCTGTCGACATTGGGAAAAAAAGAAGAAACCATGTTTTGAAATCGCAGTACTCACGGTCTAAACAACTACAAAAGAGTATTCACCTTGCTTTTACGCACAGGATGATTTGGGAATTTCAATTCCAGTGTTCATGTTCATACAGTCTCTCCTGCACATGGTCCATGGAAGAAGAAGGCATACAGCTGGATGGTTATGTCGACATTAGAAAAAAGCATTTTTAGAAAAACAATTTAACAGGAAAAAAATCATTGAAAACAAATAACTGCCCCTTTTCACATTATAAAGTTTATTTGAATGAAAATATGTTGAAGTAAAAATAAAAATCTTACTGAATCTAAAGATTCCAAGGGAAGGCTTTCTAGGTGGCGACGTATAATAGCATTCATGGAGAGCATCCCTGCTGGAATTTGTGATTGTTTATTTGTTTTCTTTTCCCATCCACTTGTATTACAAACACACAACTACAAACAGAGTAAAATGTATCACCGTAAATTGAGAAATCTTTTATTTTACCAGTGTTTGAGATATTAAACTAACCCATATTCTCCCGCGAAGAAAAGTAGATGGTCCAAAATTGCCTACTATTAACCAGAAGAATAGGCTACCTCTTAGGATCACAAGGTAACATGTCGATCCAGAAATACTCTGCATCAAGTGCATCCTTGGCTGATATTCTATACATAACATACAAGATGAAACAACAGATATAGTGATTCATGGACCGACAACTGATGTTAGCAATCTTCTATTATGATTAATAATTAGAAGGATAGGCAAGAAGGAGAAGCGGATCCCGAAGGGTTTGGTCATAGGTTGGGAGAAGATGGATAACATAAGATTAACTCAAACAATAATTCTTAAGACCTAAAACATAAAAATTTTACAGTTTGCTTGATTGATCAAATATTTAATTGAAGTCGCATACTGACTTTGATTGATCGTGGATCTTTAATAAGATCAAGTCAATACAATACATGTCGATCTTAGATTTGATTTGATGTGTTTGCTGGTGCGGCTGAATGAATGAATGATTTTGATATTAGGGTTTATGATAAATCATCTATCAACAATAATAGATTTGATAAAGGTTTGTTTATTACGTTGATTTAAATTTAGGGGTGATTGATTTAGATTTAGGGTTCTGTATGTGTGATTGTGTAGATAGGATAGGTCGTGTGTGTTTTTTGTGTGTGTTTTCACCAAGTGGTTGTGGGAAAAAAATGAAAAAAAAGAAGTTTAAAGTATTATATATACCCGCGGTTTAAAAACACAAATTTTTTAAAAATGTGTTTTCAAAACACGTTTTTTAGCCAAAGTGACGAAATTTAGGAAAGTTTTGAGATTTTTTAGGAAAATCTCAAATGCTATTGGTTTAAGGATGTGACTGGATTAAAATGTGTGGCTTCAAATCATAATTATACCTATATATAATATAAAGATATATATATATATATTTTATATATATATATATATATATATATATATATATATATATATATATATATATACTAGTTGCATAACCCGCCCAACGGGCGGGTTCGGTTCATAATTTTTTTTTTTAAATTACGGTTGCCTTTCAATTGTAATGTTTTTCGTGTTTATGTAAGCATAATTTTTTTAGGCAAATGATATAAAAAGGTACCCAACTTAATAGTAGTTTTCAATCAAAGTATCACACTTTATTTTTTGCATAAAAAGCGTTCAACTTATTGTTTTGATCAATTTAGATATTTTTGTTAAATATTTAACGATCATTCACCAACTTTTTTATGTTTTAAGTCGACCGTCAATTTCACCACCATATATCGTCATACACACCACGAAACGTATACTTACGACATGATTGTTGAGTATTATACATGTATAATTTAGAAACAAAAGTTGTATACTACACTTCAAATATATTATAGATGTATAAAGAATTCTTTTCAGGCGTATATACTGCGGTGAAACATGTTTAAGTGTGCTTCTTGTCTAATTCATCTCATTACGATGAAGAAAACATTAAAAAAAAATTGAATAGTCACAACGTGATTGTTAAACTTTCATTACGATGAAGAAAACATTAAAAAAAATTGAATAGTCCCAACATGATTGTTAAACTGTTAGAAACACATGAATTGAAATATCACAGTTCGTATAAAAAGAAGTGGAGCAGACGAATTAAAAAAAGAGGACACGTGATAAAATTCGTTTGTGGTATCTTTGGGGACAATGTTTCATGGTCGTGAGAGCGATGGTGGATTTGAGATGCAAAATAACTTAATAGATGATTGTTAAATATTAAGCGAGAGTACTTAAATTGACTCAGAAAATAAGTTAAGTGTCTTTTTATGGAAAAAAATAAAATACTTTGATTATAAATGAACTTTAAGTTAACTACCTTTTTGTATCATTTGCTGAATTTTTATTCCATTTTAATTTACTATGAATAAGTCAAGTACTAAATTATTATCCTCTCCGTTTACGCTCGATCACTTTATCACTTGTATACCACCTACGTTTGAAAACAAACATTAATACAGTGAATTGCCCAAAACGATAGAGAAGATAAAATATAATTCCCAAACAGAAAGTTCAGATCTCTTATCTTTTTCATTAATATTTGGTTGTGTTCTAATTATTAATTAACATTATAGTTTCAGAGTGTGGAATAGTTATTTGGTTGTACTTAGACATTATAGTTGAATAGTTTCAAATAAAAAGGCGATTAAAAGAGTTTAAGTAACATCCGATTAATTAGTTATCTCAACCCTCATAGTAATCCATAAACCACAACATTTTCATAAGAAAGTTTGAGATCGAAATTTTGCTAGATAATCATTTTAGCAACAGTAATGGAGAAAGCTTGGGAATGATTACTTTTACATCAGCTTCAAATATCCTTCTCGAAGTAGGGAGTAGTTCTTTCGTTTTCCATCTCTCACTATATACTCCACTTGCTTGTCGTTTGAAGTGCTCGGTCGACCAACCTCATTCTTGTTCTTCATTTTCAGCCCAACACATGATCTTCCTTTTCGTCTACCACTTCTTCTGTTCGAGGAACATTTGAATTCATGCCAACATCATTGTGCCAATAACCATATTGTGCTAATTCTTGCAAGTTAGTAGTCATTTATTTCAGTTTTAATGAAAGTTTATCTTGTTTCCTATTTGAAGCCTAAGAAGAGGTAGAACTAAAATAACTTAATTAAGTGACTAACCATAAACATAATAAAAACTTTTGACATCGCACCGCTTAATAATATATGCTAATATCTATAACTACATTTTAAATATTTGGGACCTTCTCAAAGTAGTAAGCTTGAATTTTTAGACTTTTTACCTATTAAATATAGTAAGTTGTTAGTTTTTTCTTTACAATTACATATCATGACCCTTTGTAACAAACTTTTGTAACAACCTATTTTAATAACTTTTTAGTTATAAAAAATCTTTTTTTAATTATTTTTATAATATAGTTTTATCATTTTTCTTAAAATTTTATTCTTTTTAATTTAATATCCATTTTGATATATTTTTATTAACTTATGTTTTTTTTTCATTTTAATGGGTTTATTTTAATTTGATTTTTTATAAATTTAACATTAATATGAATAGAAACATATTAATATTAATATGAATAGAAACATATTGGGTAAGAGATTAATATTTGGGCGTCTCAAAAATCATCATCGGATACTCGCCGTCGTATTACGCGAGTATCATCCTATTAATAATTAAAACACCCAAATCATACACTTGAACTGAAATTATATACAAAACCAACATAACCGTTATAAAATTGGAAATGATTGTACCTTATGAATTATAATGCCTTATCGATATTGATTGATGCATCACAAATGTTAATTTTAAGAGCTTGAACAAAGGGCTCAAGGCTATAGTATTATATCGATGGAACTTTACTTTATTATGTGTATCAGAAAGATTCCTGTAGACTCAGTGAATGTATCAAGCTTGTACAGGTGTCATTAGGAGTGCTACAACGTTGGTTAGATTTATAAGTAGTTATCCTTTTTTAATATCGTTTCTTGGCTCAAAGTTGTTCGAGGTTGGAGATTTGCAGACTCTGAATGTAGTGGCAGATAATTTCTGACCTTCATTAACGACTATCAGTTGTGATGCAATGTATTTTTATGCAAATAGAAAAACAATTCAAAGTGTATGGGGTGCGATGTGCGGGATGGCAGATTTTACTATCGCGTTGAATTTGTTGTCTTTGTCGAATTTGGTACATTTCATCTCAATGACATCGCCACTTTTATAGGCAAAGTGTTAACATTGAGGACGCTTGCCGAAGTGGTGCTTGTCGAAGAAGCTTGTTTGTTGACACAGAATCATGGTCAATGATATCATTTTCCGGCCTAATGATCGCACCTTCTACATTATTACTGATATAGTCAAAGTATTCATTTGAAACATAAGAACTTGATTGGATCAGAGATGACTGAATGGCACTTGAGAAACACCAAACTTGCGGGGGAATTTTGGGTGCTGAAGAAAGGATAGTTTGTTCTTTCATGCAAAGATCCGCCCATACATGAAGAATCTACTGAACTTTGTTAATCACTTTCTTGCATAATCAAATAAGTGATACCAAAACTACACATACCATCAGTTCTATCTAATTCAAGTAAGCTATTTGGTGGAAGCGATCCTACTGAAACTTTCTCAAAACCAACAAACGTAGGAACAGATAGTTTGCAAATACGCAGAATGTCATCTTCCATATGGCGAAATACCATACCACCTTGCAGACTTGCCTCATGGCGAATTTTTTTCAAGTAATTTAGATACTTCTGTAGAGAAGTGATAGTAAGCTCTATGGAAATTATATAAAAGAGAAGGTTAGAATGAGACAAAAAAATAAGCTAAATTTAGAAAAGAAGGTAACAAAAGAAAACTTTAAACCGTTATGCATCTTGTTCGCGTATATGGCCGTTTGGCCATATCCACGTGCCAACCATCTTCTAGAAACAAGATTGGCCGTATGGTCTGGCAGACCGGCCCACCTACCAAGCGCAAGTCTAGAGGGAATCTTCGAAGGTGGTGTCAATGCATTGGGAAGGAACGGAACACCCTATTACCCAGTGGGTACTCGTCTGGTGCTCGGATAGAAGGCTCATCCACCTGCACACCTCAAAAGCAGGACAGATTCCCTCAGGAACAAACGATGCATCTTTTTACCCAGATGTCTCACATAGTCTGATGGACCAAGGCTTCGCCTGTCAGGTCACAAGGCTCAAGGAGTGCTACCTCCAAGGAGCTACAGTCCGCTACAGTGTTCTCAACACTATAAATACCCCTCATTCAATGTAAGTCGCAGACATTCACACACAGACATTTATTACACACACTACATTTGCCATTCGGCTCTACATATTATTGGCCATCCGGCTCAATCAGATTCTTACTCTCACACCGGAGGTGGTCACGGGCCTCCCACCCGAGGCGAGCTAACGTGTGCTACTTTTTTATAGGCTTGTGGAGAGGAAGACCTAGACGGCCCAGAGGCATTCTCGGCCCACTTAGTGGCCTAGCGGACTTTTGCATCTACAAACTGGCACCATCCATGGGACCCTAAATTAGATCTACCAAGTAGCTAAAGAATGGCGGGTCCTCCCCCAACATCACCTGAAATCAAAATTCATGATGACAACCACAACAACCTCACGAATGAAGAAATCATTGAGGGTCACCTATCGGCCCTAAAAGAATTAATAAAGGACAAAAGCAACCGAGAATACATCAAGCCAAGGCTAATCAGTTTTGACGAAGGGGAAGAACATTCGGGAGATAAGGGAAAGAAGAAGGAAAGCCAAGGCGATGGAGAGAAAAGCAAGGGGAAGAAGGTGACAGATGATGATTTGGGAAAACCTTTCCAGTCACTGGCCAAATGCCCCCTTAGCCGAAGGATCATTGAATACTCAGCTCCTAGCCATAGGATGCCGGCCAACGTTAGGATTTACACGGGGACGGGAGGTCCGGCTGATCACATCAACCATTTTAAAAGGATGGGGAACCAGGGGGAATGGCCCATGCCCGTATGGTGCCGAATGTTCCAACAAACACTAGATGATAAGGCCAGAGCTTGGTTCGACGAGTTGCCGTCAGGAAGCATAGATGATTGGGATGATTTGGAGGCCAAGTTCCTCACACGGTTTGGAATGCTGAAGGCGTGTGCGAAGGACCCCACTAAGATCACGAAGATCATCCGAAAGGCTAACGAGAGCCTACCGATGTTCAAAGAGAGGTGGGTAAGTGAATCCAATTCCATCCCTAATGTGCTGGACCTCATGAGGATCTCTTCATTTATGGGTTCATAGAAATGTCCTGGTTTGGCCAAGCGGTTTGTTGAAAGCATACCCAAGACGATGGATGAGATGCTGAAGCATGTGCACGACTTTGTCCGTGCTGAAACAGCATTTAGGGATGCCGAGCTACCTAGCGGAGAGTATATCCGGGGGGACAGTTCCCCGACGGGAGGCCAGAGGTATGACCGTGTCCAGAAAAAGGGTTTTGGGGGAAGAAGAGGGGCAGGCCGAGGGGCCTATCAAAACAGAACCCCTTACACCCAACCCGACACCCTGCCTTACCGCCATCCGCAGCGCCCACAAGAGGTGAATCGAATATTCACCCTAGAAGACTTGTCCAGCTTACCGAAGGAAATTTTGGCAGCAGAACACCAACTAAACCTTCCGGCTCCACCTCCTTTGGTGGGAACACCAAAAAAGGAAAACATGGACAGATATTGTGACTATCATTGTACGAAATGACACTATACGAATGACTGCTTTCAGCTGAGGAGACAGTTGGAGGCCGCCTTGGAGTCTGGGAAGCTCAACAACCTGATTAAAGACGTGAGGCAGAAAGGAAAGGGCGGCCAGAAGGGCCACCCTCAAAAGGCCAAAGTGATCAACATGGTGTCGGGACATAGTGATAATCGAAAGAGGAAGTCGAGGTGGGTCAACGAGGACTGGATGAACGTCCCGATAACGTTCCCGCCGTGCCCAGACGGGGATTTGTCAGAAGAAGCGATTGTGATAGAGGCCGAGGTCGAAGGATACTTGGTAAGGAGGATACATGTGGACGGTGGTGCGTCTGTGGAGATAATGTATGAGCACTGTTTTAAAAGCCTTCACCCAAGCATACAAGCTAGGATGACTAAGACGCACAGCACGGTGTCAGGATTTTCGGGGGAAAGTGTGAAGCCGTTGGGAAAGATAGAGCTGGAGGTGTGCTTCGGGGACGGAGGGTTGTTCCGAAGGGCCATGATGAGATTCACTGTCATACTCGCCCCCTCCCCGTACAATATCATCCTAGAAAGACCATGGATAAGGAGGCTAAGGGCCATCCCATCTACCATCCATGCCATGATGACATTCCCAACACCTCGAGGTATTGCAACTCTCGTTACATCATCTTCAATTATTAATGAATGCAGAGAGATAAGAAAGAGGAAAATGGCAAAAGAAGAGCCAGAGAAGGGAGATCACCAGGCCGTCAACCTAACGGAGGAGGTAATGATCAACCCGGTCTTCCCCGACCAACTGGTCATGATTGGGGGAAACATGTCAAAAGAAGGTTCAGAACAGTTAAAACAATTGCTAAAGAACAACTTAGATGTCTTCGCATGGGAGCCGCAAGACATGACCGGAGTGCCAAGAAGGATCGCCCAACACAAGCTCAATGTGAATCCGTCGGTAGCACCGGTGAGCCAAAAACGGAGGGTACTATCTGCCGAAAAAAGCGAAGTTGTGGCCAAGGAAGTGGAAGAATAGGTAAAAGCAGGGATCGTGAGGCCAGTTAGGTATCCTACGTGGATATCCAACACGGTGTTGGTCAAAAAAATAGATGGAGCATGGAGGATGTGCATAGATTTCAAAAACTTGAATTTCGCATGTCCAAAGGACTATTATCCTCTGCCAGAGATTGATGCCAAAATAGAAGCTGTTATGGGGTACAAGTACAAAAGCTTTTTAGACGCCTACAAGGGCTACCACCAAGGGCAAATGTCCCAAGAGGACGAAGAAAAGACAGCCTTCTACACCGATCAGGGGACATATTGCTACACCAAAATGCCTTTCGGCCTAAAAAACACAGGAGCCACGTACCAAAGGTTAGTGGACACAACGTTCGAGTCGCAGATTGGACCAAACCTGGAGGCATATGTGGACGACATGGTCATAAAAAGCAAGACTGAAAAAGATATGCTAGCAGACATAGCCGAAACGTTCGACAACTTACGAAAGATAAACATGAAGCTTAATCCAAAGAAATGCTCTTTCGGAGTTGAGGAGGGCAAATTTTTAGGTTACATGGTGACGTCGGAAGGGATAAGAGCCAACCCAGCCAAGATCAAGGATGTCACAAATATGCAATCACCCAAAACATGGAACGAAATGCAAAGCTTAGCCGGGAAGTTGGCCGCGCTCAACCGTTTCCTCTCAAAGTCTGCCGAAAGGTCATTACCTTTCTTTGACACTTTGAAAAATATAACTAAGGCCAACAAAGAAGAATACAGATGGACGGAGGAAGCAGAGGAGGCTTTCCAACAAATGAAGAGAATGGTGATAGAGCTACCATCGCTCACCACACCCAGGCCCAAAGAAACACTCTCCTTATATCTAGCAGCAGCAAAAGGAGCAATCAACGCAGTGTTGTTAGCAGAAAGAAATGGGATCCAACGGCCAGTCCGCTATGTCAGCCGAACGCTACATGAAGCAGAAAGAAACTATGATCCTTTGGAGAAGCTTGCCCTGGCCCTCCTAAGCACATCGAGGAGGCTGAGGCGGTACTTCTAAGGACACCCAATCAAGGTAATCACAGATCAGCCCGTAAGGCAAATCCTAAACAAGGCCGAAGCATCAGGCAAGCTTGCAAAGTATGCCATAGAGTTGGGGACATACGACATTGCCTATGAACCAAGAAGCGCCATAAAGGGTCAAGTGTTAGCGGATTTTCTGAATGAAGTGCCGGTAGGAACAGACACTTCAAAGGACCTTGAGACACACGTTTCTGAGGAAGAAAATGTCGATAAAGAAGAAGAATGGGTGCTATATACAGACGGAGCATCCAATCCGAAAGGCTCAGGCACAGGTTTAGTATTGATTAGCCCCAACGGCGTGGAGTACACATATGCTTTGAGGTTGAACTTTGACAGCACAAACAATGAGTCAGAATACGAGGCCTTGTTAGTTGTCCTAAGAATAGCAGAAGAGATGGGGGTAGAGCATTTGGCGGTGAAGGTGGACTCGAAGTTGGTGGCCAGTCAAATCAATGGGGACTTCGTGGCCGCCAACGAAAGCATGATCAAATACTTGAGTAAGGCAAAAGAGCATGTAGCACGGTTCAAGGGCTTCAAAATCATGAACATCGTGAGAAGTAAGAACCAAAAGGCTGACGTGTTAAGCAAGCTGGCCTCAGTGGCGTTTAATCATTTGACGAAGGAAGTATTGGTGGAGGTGTTAGACAAGCCCTCAACAGATAGGGAAGAGGTAAATGCCATTGTGGAAGAGGAGGAAGATAACTGGATGACACCCATCATAAGGTGCTTGGAGCAAGGATATGGCCGCAGGACCACAATGAAGCACGTGCCCTTCGGATGAAGATCAGCCAGTATGTGATGGAAGGAGGGGTGCTCTTCAAGAAATCTTACTTGATGCCGATGTTACGATGCGTGGGACCACTCCAAGCCAACTATGTGATCCGTGAGATACATCGAGGAGCTTGTGGCATGCATTTGAAGACAAGATCAGTGGTAGCAAAGGCACTAAGACAAGGATACTATTGGCCTACGATGCACCGTGACGTGAGGGAGGAAACAAAAAAATGTGACGCGTGCCAGATTCACTCACCAGTACCCAAGATGCCTAAGACACTAATGACATAAATCATGGCCCCATGGTCGTTCTTCCAATGGGGAATGGACGTGTTGGGTCCATTTCTCGCGGCACCGGGTAAGGTCAGGTACATCATTGTGGCAATTGATTATTTCACTAAGTGGTTGAAAGCAAAGCCCTTGGCCAACGTAAAAGGCAAGGACGTGATAAAATTTGTGTGGGATAACATTGTCTGTAGATTTAGCCTACCCCATGTGATAGTGACTGACAATGGGACTAACTTTGTGAATGACCCATTCAAGACATGGTGCAAAAAACTCAACATTAAGTAAATAAACACGGCAGTGGCACACCCACAACCAATGGCCTCGTGGAAAGGGCAAACAAGTCATTAATGGAAGGGCTAAAGACAAGTCTAGGCTGTGATCGAACTGGGTGGGCAGACGAGCTTACAAATGTACTCTGGGTACACAGAACCTCATTGAAAACAAGCAATGGAGAGATGCCATTTAGCCTAACATATGGAAGTGAGGTCGTAATCCCTGCGGAGATAGGAATGCCAACCCATAGGACGCTAATGATCAAGGATGAAGAGGCCAATGATGAAGAGCTCAGACTCAACCTAGACCTGTTGCAAGAAAGAAGGGAGGTTGCAGCTATCCAGGAGGCCAAATACAAGAAAAAGATGGAGCAGTATTACAACAAGCGGGTCAGGGCCAAATCTTTTTAGGTGGGGAGCTACGTCTACAGAAGAAATGAGGCCAGTCGCGTGGAAAAATCGGGAAAGCTGAGTCCAACATGGGAAGGTCCTTACAAGGTGACAGAGGCCTACATGAATGGCTCATATAAATTGGAAAAAGTGAATGGCAAGGCAATACCATGCACCTGGCACCCAATTAACCTAAGGGAATGTGATGAGACTGCAATTATACATAGTCTCATTGTCCAAAAAGGGCTTAAAATGCATTAATTATCATGAAAATACCCAAATATATGCTTGTGTATTTTAGGTACGGATATTGAGGAAATGTCAAAATATCACAAGAATCAATCAAAAACGAACACGGGAAACGAAGCCGCACAATGAACCGGGCCCAAGAATGGAATTTCCAAAGATGACCTTGAAGTTTGAAGATTGTACAAGTTTAGTCCCTCATCTTTTGAAGACTTGGCATTTTATACCCTTGCAAAACTCATAAATTGCATTATGGTCCCTTAAATGTCAAGAAATTACACTATGAGTCCTTGGAGAATGAAGAATTTGCATTTGAAGTCCTTGTTATAACTTTTTGCAAACTTGTGCCAAAAATGACAAGTTAACCAAATTACTTAACAAAGGAAATGAGATTGTTGGTGTTTAAATATAAAGTGAAGAAAGGAAGATACTTTGGGGGCCAAAACTGCCAGACATTCAAACACCTCCCAGCCAATCATCCTGCCACATCAACCCCACCCACCAATCACACCACACCACCTCACCTCCCCTCCCACGTCAACATTTCACCCATCTAAATAATCAGTTATTAAACTGATTATTTAATACTTCCCACCAAAACATTCATTTAAATCCTTTAATCCCCAAATCAGATTAAACACACCCTAATTATCCCAAGAACCCTAGCTAATCCCCAGCTTCAATTAACTTATAAACAAAGGGGTTTTGCATGATAATCTCCAGAATGGTAATTAACCATCACCTTAACCCATCCCACACCCCAAAACAAAACCCACAACACCCCATGTGACTCCCAGGGGTCCCCTGCACCCGTCACTTTCCACAAAACCCCAAATGCAAACAAGATAAACGTCCAAGATGGTTTTCCTTGGTCCCCAAGACCAAATGAACGTCCCAAGATCAAAAATACAGCTATCATCCAGCAACATCACATGTGAGCCAAGGTTGACTGAAAATTCAAAAATCGTCCAAGGGCTTTTCAGGAAATTCATCCATTAGGGTTTCAGTAGTCTAGATAGTTCTATTGTAGTCTATTTAAGGAGGGTGCAACATGTGCATACCCCTTGTTCCTGATTTTTCCTTTGGTCACAATCTTGTAAAACCCGTTTTGTTAATGAATGAAACTTGGTAAAGTATTGATGATGAAAAATCCAGGCTCCATTTTACTTACTGCTGTTTGATTGTGTGTGTAATTCAGTCTTGTTTGGTGATTGTTTAAGTGACAAAGTTCCAAAAAAATCAGTTTTCAAAAAGTCTGTTTTCAAAGATTTTCTCAAAGTCTTTTTCTCTTTTTTATCATTAACCATTTACTGTAGCAAAAGCTTCAAGCTTGTAGCTTGAAGCTCTTGCTACTTGGAGCTGTTCTTTCTTGGTTTGTTGTGGTGTGCAGGAAACAAGAAGTAAACAAGAACCATTTTTATCCATTTTTTTTTTGTCAAGCAAAATCTTCATAAGCATCTCAGCAAAGTTCTGCACAAGCCCGAGCTTGTAAGAAGTGACTTTTCAGTCACTGTGGGACCTGGATGTGGGTCCCACAAGGTAAATCTCTTGAACTTGTTTCAGTTTTCAATATTTCATTCTTATGTGATTTGGTATGAAATTTGTGAAATCTGCTTGTTTGTTGGTTAAATCTGCTTGTTATTGCTTCTTGGGTAGTCATTTGTGTGTTTAGATAGTTTAGGATTGATTTGGTTGAATCTTGTTAAGATTTGTTGTGTTAAATCATTTTCAGAAAGTTTAAAAGGGTGTTTGGATTAGGGTTTAAGTTGGTGTACTTGTTATTAATCATGGCTTAAATCTTGTTTAAAACCTGTTTTAATCACTCAATAGGGTATTGTTAGGTTGCATTGTTATTAGGTTTTCAGTTTGGTAGAGTTTTAAACACATTTGTATGATCAAAAAATTGATAAATTGCCTAAAATCAGTAAGGGTTGTTTTCTGCCTGTTTAGGAGATATTTGACCACCAACTTGTGAAGTCTGCTAGGGTAGGGTTATAACTAGGGTTTCAGATAGATTGTATGCTACTTGGTGAACTTATGTGCAAAGATTTAGGGGTTTAAAATTCGTTTTTGTGCAAGTACAATAGTTACCCTTCATCAGTAAACAGTTAGCATTCATCAGTAACTTTCTTGGCCCTTTTGTGCTTGATTTTGTGAAAGAACTTGTTGTTTTTTGTGATTCAATTGACTCCCTATACTCAACTGAGTATAGGGGTGCCTTTGTTGTCCAAAGAAATCCATTCTACAAGCTTTCCTAAGCTCAAAAGGTCAACTGACCAATATTTGCACTAGCAGTGGGAAAACAGTTTCCCGTACTAATACACAAGTTAGTACTGCTAAGCTAGCAGACAAAACAAGTCAAGTGTCACTATCAGCTTTTTAGATTTTTTGTCTTTAGTGGGTTAATTTGTGAATTAGGACTTGAAACTTGTTTCATTATTTTTATAATTTTATTTTTGATTTTTCTGTTTAATTAGAATTTTTATTACTGTTCATTTGCTATTTTTTAGGTTTAATTGCATTTTTAAATACTTTTTATTATTCTGTTTTTTGGCATTTAGTGTAAAAAATTAATATTTTTAGATTTCAAAAATTTTATTAGATTTAGAAAAATAATTTAAGATTTTTGGTTTTAAAAGTTTTTACTGATTCACTTTTTATTTATTTATAATTAATTTAATTTAATTAGGGTTTTAATTCAAACTGTTTTTGTCTTCTAGTGAAAAATTTATTATTTTTCAAACTTTTTCATTTTTCTTCTATTCATTAGAGTAAATTAGGATTTTTAAAAAGTGTCAAATTATTTTTGGCATTATTTTATTATTTTTTATAATTATTTTAGTTTAAAAATAGTTTTAAGTGTTTTAAAAATAGAAAATTAGTTTTTAAAATTTAGGAAAAATACTTTTTAGTCTTTAGATAATATAAGTAAGTTATTTGTTCAATAAAATAATATTTTGGGCATTTTGATTAATTATATTTAATTTTAGGGCTTTAATTAGCATTTAAAATTGAATATTTAATTAATAAAAGGTTTAAAAATATTTTTATTGGATTTTTATTCTTATTTATATTATTTTAGACTTAGTTTTAGTTTAATTAATTTTTAGGTTTAAAATTTTTATTTGTAGCTTTTTACGGTTTTACGTGAACGATCTTTTCGTCTTAGCTCGATCCGTCTTCGTAACCGTCATTCTCTTCTCACCCCATTTCTATTTCTCTTTTTCAACAATATAATCACAAAAAGTTAATCATCTCTTAACACAACGCACTTGCCTCCTTGGGAAACGAACTTGAACTTATCTGGTCATTAGTGCTTGGTTTTCCTAAACCGACACTTAATACTTGCCACTTTTGCCATCCTTTTCCTAAAGGGTAGCAAAAACACTACATCAATTTTGGCGCCGCTGCCGGAGAGGCGTGTTGTGTTTTGATTTGGACATTGTTGTTTTTATATATAGCCATAATAGCTAATTGTATTAGTAGCACTCTACTAATACGTATTATCGGTTTTTCGTTTTTTGTGAATACTATTACTATATTGTATACGTAGAACAATAAATTCACAAGTACTCCAAATACGTGAGAAATCACAACCTTGACTTGGGAGGTCATTACCCAATCATTGTATTCGAATCTCAAACCAAATAAAAAAGGCAAAAATAGATAAATACTTTCGTGAAGCTCGATTTTGAAAATACAAACTATAAGGTGGGTATAAGGCGGATATTATATCCTAAGGAAAAAGGCTCTTAAGTGCTTCGCGCCGCCTCGTTTCCCCGCTTGCTTGTGAGTATTTGATTTTGAGAGCTAATCGAGGGTTTTGCCGCCCAAAGTATTACTAAGTATCCTATATATTTTCTTGGTTTCATTTGATTAAACCCTCTTGAACGTTTTGGTGTTCCACCAACGTTCTAAAGTCATCGAAGGCGTTCACTTCACGTGATCGTTTTCATTCCTTGAGGCTTCTTTAATCAAGAGATTTGATTAAGGAGGAGATTTGTAGATTTGTGTCTACTTAATACATTCCACAAAAATCCAAAAAAGTAAAGACAATCAAAAACCACAAAAAAATAATTTGAAAAAGTAAAAACACCAAAAAGAATCTTCTTTGCTCACCCTCTCGTTGTACGTGACCTTTATGCAAACTCGCTCCAAAGCAAGACGTGCACGTAAACGAAGAAACAAATCAACCACTCCTTCTAGTGAGGAGTCTCCTATTGACGAACCCATCGTAGTGAAAGAAGCACCCATGGCTAATCGAACTATGATGGAGTTTCTTCAAGCACCTACCGAGGGTTATGGAGAAGCGATTGTGATTCCCGCTATCCTTGCGGAGAATTTTGAGGTTAAGACGAGTTTGTTGTCCATGATTCAAAACAACAAGTTTCGAGGTGACGAAAAGGACAACCCTCATAACCACATTCGCCAATTTAATCGTCTTACCGCCACTTGCAAGTTTAAGGACGTCTCTAACGACTCGATTAAGATGATGATTTTTCCGTATTCCTTAGCGGGGCCCGCAAAAATTTGGTTAGAGAAAGAGCCACCCAATTCTATATTGACGTGGAAGGATCTCGTTTCAAAATTCGTGAACCAATTTTTTCCGCCCTCTAAGACTACGCATTTGAAAAACGAGATTTCAAGTTTTCACAAGAGTATAATGAGAGTTTTTCAACAGCTTGGAATAGGTTTAAGGAAATGTTGCACGAATGTCCTCATCATGGTTTTTCCGACTTGCATCAAATTGACACGTTTTACAATGGCTTGAACGATCATGAGCGTGATTATCTTAATGCCGCCGCGGGTGGTAATGTTTTGTGTAAGACGGTCGAGGAAGCATTGTTAATCATTAAGAATAGGTCTAAGGTCTATAGTCCTCGTAGCACGTCGAGTGTTCGTAAGACTTCGTCTTCACCTTCGCCTTCATTGTCACATACCGTTGATGCTTGCCAAATCGAGGCTAATTTGGAGAACAAGATTTTTGATAAGCTTAAAGGATTGTTAATTGAGTTTAAAGTTGGTGAACAACCCACTCCCGCTACGGCTAAAGCGGTTGAGGTTTCTTGTATGTATTGTGGTGGAGCTCACGATTACTCCGAGTGCATTACCAACGGTGGTAACACTTCGAGTGCCTACGCGGCCGCGGGAACTTATAACCACAACGGTCAAGTTACCCGCACTAATCAATTGACTCCACCGGGTTTTCCACCAAATCAAAATGCTAACAATTATCGAAACAATCAAGTTGGTTACCAAAACAATCAAAGAAACAATTACAAGGGTAATAACAACTATGGGAATCAAGGAAGTAGTAGCCAATTGCAAAATCAAAACCAAAACCGTAATTTTCAAAACACAAGTCAAGGTCTTCAAAATGTTTACACTAAAGAACTTCCAATGGACTTTTTGAATTACGCTACGGCAAATGATAAGATTTTGGAAAACATTCAAGAGCAATTGGCTAGTCAAGCTAGGGACACGGCTAAAAACACCAAGGAGTTAGCTAATTTTGTGAAGGAAAATCTTAACATGAGAAATGAGTTGAAAAATGATTTTGCTAATCAAATTAGAGGTCAAAAAAATAAAATTGAACAAAGTCATGCTAGGCTTGAACAAATAATTGACCAAAAAGCCGCTAGTCAAGATGTTAAGCTTAATGCTATTTTAGAAGCCGTCATGGGGAACAAAGCCTCTACTTCAGGTAGTTTGCCTAGTAAAACCGTATCAAACCCGAAGGGAGAGATGAAAGTGATTACCACACGAAGTGGTAAGGCACTTAAAGAACCGACTCCTCAACCAATTACTCCAACGGTGGAGGAAATTGAGGAAGAACCCGAGGTGGTGGTCGAAAAGGAGCATATCTCAAGCCACAAGGTACCACTCATGCCACACCTACGGTCGACCCTTTACCAACATTGGAACCCGAGATTCCAAAGGCTATGCCTATGCCCCAAACCACACCACCCTTACCTTACCCATCGAGACTTAGGAAGGAGAAACGACAAGAGCGCGACAATTATCAATTTGAGCTTTTTATGAAAATGTTTCGTGATTTGCACCTTAATGTGAGTTTCACCGATGCTTTGGTCATGATGCCTCGATTTACCGCTAACTTTAAGAGTATGTTGAACAACAAGGAGAAATTGCATCAATTGTCTAGTTGTTCGTCGGTTTATCTTAATCACATACCTCAAAAAGTCGGTGATCCCGGTAAATTTTTGATCCCTTGTGCAATTCAAGATATGGAAGAATGCTATTCCTTGGCCGATCTTGGTGCTAGCATTAATTTGATGCCACTTGCAATCTTCAAGTCGCTCAATCTTCCTAATCTTACTCCTTCACTAATGTCTATCGAGATGGCCGACCACTCCACGATTTGTGCATGTGGATTGGAGGAAGACATTTTTGTGAAAGTGGAGAAGTTCTACTATCCCGTAGACTTTATCGTTGTCGATATTCCCATGGATCCTCAAGTTCCTCTCATTTTAGGTCGTTCGTTTTTAGATACGTCTATGGCTTTAATTGATGTGCATGCTAGAAAGATCACCTTACGTTTCAACGACGAGGAACTTGTTATAAACGCAACTCAAAATTCTCAACTTTCTCATGTTTATTCCGTTGCTACCATAAACCTCGTTGATATGATCGACGTGGTTTGCGAGGAATTTTCACAAGAAGTTCTAAGGTTTGGTGATGAAGAAACTATTGGCAATCCCACTATGTTAGATCCAATTCTTGATAATTCGACACCAACCTTCACTCCATTTGAAGGTGGTGGTTTTACGTTGGAAGAATGCAATGTTCCACGTACTTGTGACGAAGACCTCGACAACAATGAGGACTTCTTGATTATCAAGGATTTTCTTAACGATTTCCCATTCCCTCCACCCGAGGAGGTTATGAGTATCGAGCCCAAATCTTCACTTGAGGAACCACCTATCCTTGAGTTGAAAGATTTACCTCCTCACCTCGAATATGTCTATTTGGAGGAGGACGAAAAGTTGCCGGTTATTATTGCGAAGGAACTTTCGAATGATGAAAAAACCGCACTTGTCGATGTTCTAAAGGATCACAAAGGGGCAATTGCGTGGAAGTTATCCGACATTAAGGGAATCGATCCCAAATTTTGTACCCACAAAATCTTAATGGAGGAGGATTACAAGCCCGCAATCCAAAGTCAAAGGAGGGTGAACCCCAAAATTCACGACGTCATCAAAAAAGGAGGTCCTTAAACTCCTTGACGCGGGAATGATTTACCCTATTTCCGATAGCCCTTGGGTGAGTCCTATCCATTGTGTCCCTAAAAAGGGAGGGATGACCGTTGTGCCAAACGATGCCAACGATTTGATTCCCACTAGACTCGTGACCGGATGGAGAGTGTGCATTGACTATCGTAAGTTGAATGAAGCCACTCGAAAAGACCATTTTCCCTTGCCCTTCATGGACCAAATGTTGGAGCGTCTTGCGGGAAACGATTTCTATTGCTTTTTAGATGGTTTTTCCGGTTACTTCCAAATTCCCATCGATCCTCGTGATCAAGAAAAAACTACGTTTACGTGTCCATATGGAACGTTTGCCTATCGTAGAATGCCATTCGGACTTTGCAATGCACCGGGAACCTTTCAAAGGTGCATGATGGCTATTTTTCATGATATGATCGAGAAGACGATGGATGTCTTCATGGATGACTTTTCCGTGTTTGGTAATTCGTTCACTTCGTGTTTGTCGAATCTTGAGAGAATGTTGAAACGTTGTGAGGAAACCAACCTTATGCTCAATTGGGAAAAGTGTCATTTTATGGTTAAGAGTGGTATCGTCTTAGGGCACAAGGTCTCGAAAGCGGGGATTGAGGTAGATCAAGCTAAAGTAGACGTCATCGCCAAATTACCTCATCCCAAAACCGTTAAGGGAGTTAGGAGTTTCCTAGGCCACGCGGGCTTTTATCGTCGATTCATCAAGGATTTTTCGAAGATTTCTCGACCCATTACACATCTTCTTGAAAAAGAGGCACGTTTTGTCTTTGACGAAGATTGTGTACGAGCCTTTGAAATCCTTAAGAGGAAACTTACCGAAGCTCCCATTCTTGTTGCTCCCAATTGGAACCTCCCCTTTGAGCTCATGTGTGATGCTAGTGATTACGCTATTGGGGCCGTTTTGGGGCAACGTCATGATAAGCACTTCTTGCCTATTCACTATGCTAGCAAGACGATGATCGAGGCTCAACTTAAATACACTACAACGGAGAAGGAGTTCCTTGCCGTGGTGTATGCATTTGAGAAATTTCGACCTTATCTCGTCTTGACGAAATGCATAGTGTATACGGATCATTCGGCTATTAAGTATCTCATGGCAAAGCAAGATGCAAAGCCGAGATTACTTCGTTGGATTCTCCTCCTTCAAGAATTTGATCACAAAATCGTTGACAAAAAAGGAGCCGAGAATCTAGCGGCCGACCATCTTTCTCGTTTGGAAGATCCGCACCAAAGTGTTTACGAGCCCAAGGAAATCACCGAAACATTTCCGCTCGAGACACTTGGTGTAGTGAATTCTAAGCTTGATCCTTCCACCCCATGGTTTGCGGATTTTGCAAATTACCATGCGGGTAACTTCATCATTAAGGGTATGACGACTCAAGAAAAATGAAAATTCTTTCGTGACGTCAAGTTCTACTTTTGGAACGACCCTTACTTGTTTCGAACTTGTGCGGATCAAATCATCCGACGTTGTGTATTTGGCACCGAAGCTTCTAACATCCTTAGAGCTTGCCATGAGGGACCCACGGGTGGTCACCACGGTGCTAATCTCACGGCTAAAAAGGTGTTTGATGCCGGCTTCTTTTGGCCTACTATTTACCGAGATGCACAAGATCTTGTGAAGTCATGTGATGCATGCCAACGACAAGGAAAATCCTCACAAAAAGATGAAATGCCACAAAATATCATCCAAGTGTGTGAGATCTTTGACGTTTGGGGTATAGACATTATGGGGCCGTTCCCATCATCTCGTGGTAATAAGTACATCCTTGTTGCGGTTGACTACCTATCTAAGTGGGTGGAGGCCAAAGCCTTGCCCACTAATGATGCTCGTGTGGTAGTCAAGTTCTTGAAAAGCTTGTTTTCTCGGTTTGGAACCCCTCGTGCGATCATAAGCGATCGTGGAACCCATTTTTGTAACGACCAATTCGAAAGGGTCCTAAGGAAATATGGGGTTACACATCGGCTTTCTACGGCTTATCACCCACAAACGAGTGGGCAAGTCGAGGTTTCAAACCGAGCTTTGAAGAGGATCTTGGAGAGATCCGTTGGGGAAAACCGACAATCATGGTCGGACAAGTTGGACGGTGCTTTATGGGCCTTTAGGACCGCTCATAAGACGCCCATTGTTATTACTTAGGGTTTTTTTTCATCAAATATTTATTAAAATATTTAGTTCTTTAAGAAATAATGATGAGGTGGATTAACAACATGCTTATGTGGCATATCCCTTCTCTTATATATAATGTGTATATATATATAAATATATATATATATATATATATATATATATATATATATATATATATATATATATATATATATATATATATATATATATATATATATATATATATATATATATATATATATATATATATATATATATATATATATATATATATATATATATATATATATATATATATATATATATATATATATATATATATATATATATATATATATATATATATATATTTATATTTATATATATATACTAGCGTCGTAACCCGCCCAACGGGTGGGGTCGTTTGGCAAATCCTTTTTTAAAGTACATTTGGGTATTAATTTTATCTGCTTATAGTGTGGCTCGTTTTTGTTAAAAGAAAATTATTTTTTTATATTTTTAGGGGTTGACCCATCCAACGGACGTGTTTTGTCCTATATAAAGCTTTGGTTATACAAATATTGGTTTGTATTTTTTTACAAATTTTTTTGCTTAGACGTTGATATTTGGCCATCCAACGGACATGTTTTATATGTGAATCTTTGGTTGTACAAATATAAATTATTTTTAAAGTATTTTTGTTTATATTTTTTTTATTTCTAATCTACATATAGCCGTGTGTGATATAAATATATACATTTTCCACAAGTTGCCAGCTATAGTAAGAACCAAAGCAATCTAAACCATTTTGACGTGTGAATGGATTACGGTTTACAACAGATTTAATTTATCCAGTTCAAACTTGAACATGTTCAATGTTGGTGTTTTATTAAACGTTCATTTGCCTCGTTGTCTTCTGTTCGCACATTATGATTCTAGCCACTTCTCATCACAATTAGCATCTCCAATTCTTGCGTTTGACCACTCATACATAGCATATACTCGTATAAGTCAAAATTTCTCTAATCGTTAGATCTCATTTGTTCATGTTCGAGGAATAAGAATACAAAAGTTAGTAACTTCATTATTTAAGTCAAAGAAAAGAGATGTCATTTGTTAATCACAACTCAGACGGCAATCACATTATCTAAAAGTATTGCATAATAGTACTGCTTGCGGTCCTTAAATGCCAATTGTATCTCATCATCTCTATAAACTTTGGGATGCGCAATTCGTTCTCCATGAGCTGCATGACAAGACAATGCAACCTCCAGGGAGTTGACTTTGTAGCAATTAAGCTAACAAATGGCCCATTCTTCTTCGCTTTCGTTAACAGGTCTTGAACAACAAAAAATTGTGTCTTCTAACTTTTCAACTCATTATCATAAGAATTTTTCGTCTGGCCAATTGTCAACCTAATGACCTTAACCTTTATCCTTAATCTTCTTCTCAAACTATTTCAAGACTTCCTCATCTTTCAAGACCTCCTCATCTAAAGGCCCGTTGGTCTCATACAACGCAGTAAGATAGTTTGGTTTCATAGTAAGTTGGATATCTTTTGTGGAAGAGCCTCATACACTTTAAGTTGTTTGGATTATGGGTGTGATTCGTCTTGACCCAGTCAAATTCGAGTTAACTCGGGTTGAGACTAAAAAACATACCCAAATCCAAGCCTAATTAAACTCAGGTCACTTGGTTTCGGTTCGGTTCGGGTCAATCCGGGTTCAGGTCAACCCGAATATAAGTAAAATGTCTAAAAGTAGCTTATTTAAATATGTTTTGATTGTAAAAAGTGTTAGTCGAGTCGGGTTAAGTCGGGTTGGTCGGGTTCGGGTCAAGTCGGTAGGGTCAATTTGGGTCACTGCTAAAAAATATAAACCCGAACCCTACCTATTTAAAACTCGGGTCAATTCGAGTCAACCCGAATTCACCCGAATAAGTTTTTTAACCTGAGTAGACCTGACACGAATAGGCGTATTCGGTTTCGGGTCGGGTCGATTTTTTAGACACCCTAGTTTGGATATCTCGATGAGGAATGATAGGTGTGTAAACACCCATCCTTTTACCACTTAACTACAATAATAACCAAGCCAAAACGTGTATTTTATGTCATAAATGTCGGAATTATGCGTGGTTTGTGTTTTTGTTGTGATTTAGGAAGAAAATGTGAAAAGGGGAGAAAACACGGGCTTTCACGGGCTTTTATCAAAGAAAAAGACAAAAGACGAAGTCAAGAAATCAATAGTGCAAAAAGAACGGAAGTCCAAGGCCAATTCTGAAGATTTATCGAAGAAAAAGTCTAAAGACGGAAGTTTAATAAAGCCGAAGAACTCAAGTCTAATTTATGAAGAAATCACAAGACGAATTTAAAGTAATCTCGAGACAAAGTCTGAAAGGTCGAAGAATTTAAAAGATTAAAGACTAAAGACGAAGGATTAAATGATAATTAAAGAAAGAAGAAAGAGAGGAGGAAGCTTCCTTCCACACCTTCCTCCTCCCCTATAAATAGAGTCATCAGTTCATAATTTTATTTTGTTGGCTAATAGTGACAATTAGTCTTCCACCATTTACATTACTTGTAATTTAATTTCATGCCATTTCCTTAATTGTCTTGCACTTTTAATTCCTTTAATTTCAAGTAAGTTTCCTTTTATTGTTATTGAATCTTTACTTTTCTTGTTAATCTCCTATCTACCTTTCTTGTTTGATCTTAATCTTTATGTTTATGCTTATGTTCTTTAGTTTTTATTGATTTGATTAAGTGGGTTTTGATTATTTTGATTATTATTGTTAGTTTTATTGATTTGGATTGATTGGTTATTGTTTAGTTAATCATTTGTGTTATTTTGGTTTAATCTTTTGGTTTATTTTGGTTAGTTTTGTTTATATTCGTAGCTTTCTGTTCTTCCTTGTTCTTCGCACTTTCTGTTTTCCAGGTTATTCCGGATCAACAATTTATTCCGAACCAGCAGTCTATTCTGGATAAAGGTCTTAGTCTAGAATATTTCGAATCAAGGCATTTATTCTGGATAAACCGTTTATTCCGGACGAACCATACATTCCGGATGAAGTGTTTATTCCGGATGAAGTTCTGAGCTATTATTCCGGATAAACTTTTTTTTCCGAATAAGGGTAATATTCCGGATGAACCACATGTTCCGAATGAACTGATATTCCGAATGAACAACTTTCATTCCGAGTGAAGCCCACTTTCCGAACGAAGCAATCTTTCCGGATCAACCATTTATTCTGGATGAAGTAAACATTCCGGATGAGTGTTACATTCGGGATGAAGGAAAGTTTCTGAGTGAACAAATATTCCGCATGAAGACTTTATTCCGAATGAGTGTTTTGGCTTGATTATTCCGAACGAGAGACTTTATTCCGGATGAAGGTTATCTTTTGGATTTTCCGAATGAAAGTTTTGTTTAATTATTTCGGATGAGCTATTATTCTGATTGAGGTAATTATTCCGAGTAAAGAAGAATTATTCCGAATGAAGGTAACATTCCGAACGAGTAATTATTCCGAACAAAGGTTTATTCCGAATGAGCTGTTTTTAGTTTATTTTAAGTTTATGTTTTTAAATTCTTAAACTTTACTTTTCCTGCCTTTTTACTTAGTCGCACTTTAAGTTTACTTGCCTTAGATTTAGTTCAAGCTTGCCCTTAGTTTAAGTTTAAGTTTGCCTTTAGGATAGTTTTAAGTTTGCGTTATTTACTTTAGTTGTTATTTAATTTCTCGTCACGTTTTTAATTTACCGTCATTTATTTTCAATTAGTTTAGATTTAAATTACCGCCATTTACGTTAAAGTCTTTGCATTTTTATTACACTACAACGACACAAACATTTGTTTCCCACCAAAAGACGGCTGAGTCACACTTAAACTGGTAATCAATTCGATTAGACCACTTCAACGAACTTTAACTTTTATACAGGCCAAAAATCTTTGTATTAAATGGCGCCGCTGCCGGCTCTTTTCGTAAAGATTAACGGTTTTCTGTGAGAGACGCGTTGCTTTTTGGGATCCGTTCACTTGTGAACGTTATTTTTCTTGCTTAAAAATTTCAAAAATCCATAAAAATTAAAAATTGTTAAAACTCCATAAAAATTAAAAATTTTCAAAAATCCAAAAAGATTTTATTTTTATAGCGTATATATTGCCTATTGCTTTGGTATCTTTTTCTTTTGCTTTCGCAGGTGTATGCGTACTAGATCTTCTACTTATCCAGAGCCCGAGACTCGTGAAGATTTAGCTATGGCAGGTGTGAACAACAACAATAATCCACCGCACCTCAACAATAACAACAACAATGTTCTTCCACAGCCCGATCTTCGGACAATGGAGGAGCTTTGTCAACCAACAATGTTTGGACGAGGAGGACCGATTGCGCCGATGCAAATCACGGCTCCGGAGTTTTCGTTGAAGCATCATATGATCCAACAAGTCCAAACTAATCCATTCCGTGGAATACCGGATGATGATGCCAACAAGCACCTCGACAAATTCATTACTATTACTCAAAGCATGAAGTTGCCCGGTGCTACTATGGATGTTCTTCGCCTTCAACTCTTTCCACATACTTTATCACACCACGCCGAAAAATGGTTTGATCGTCTCCCGAAGAATTCCATTCATACTTGGGATGACATGACTCAACGATTTTTGTCGCGCTACTTTCCACCATCCATGGTCACGAGCCTTCGAAATCAAATCAGCGGTTTCATGCAAGAACCCGATGAATCTCTCTTTGATGCTTGGGAAAGATATAATGTTTTGATCGATCGATGTCCAAACCACAACATGCTCCCCGTTACCTTAATTGATACTTTCTACAACGGTTTGACTTTTCGTGATCGTGATACGATTAATGTAGCCGCCGGTGGCACATTTATGAAAAGAAGACCCGATGAGTGTAGAGAGCTTATTGAGAACATGACTACTCATCACAAAAATTGGGATTCCTCCGTCTCTTCAAGGAACAACCCGAGAGTCAATGTTTCTTCTACTTCAGCAAACCCCGACATGACCGAATTCACCCGCATGATGGCCGAAATGAACAAAAATATCTTGCTCATCGCTTCAAACCAACAACAACAAGTTAAAGCGGTAGCCAATCCTTGTGAGACATACGGCGGTCCTCACGCATACACTGATTGTCCTTCCACTCAAGGCAATCCGGAAAACATGTATGCGGCTTATGGTAATTATTCACCAGAAAATTACCAAGCCCGACCTCAAGGGGATCGAAATTTGCTAAGTTACCGGTCGAACTACTACCTTTCACCCGGTTTTTCTCCTCAAAACCACAATCCCAACAACATCTACACTAGAAGAAACCAAATCCCACCTAGAGCTTCTAATCCTTATCACCCACCCGCTCAACAAGCCCCACCCATGAATCAAGATGTTGAAGCCTTAATGAGAACCTAAGGAGAGCAAATTAAGAATCTACAGAGCCAAATTATCAATTTGAAAGGGGATATCACTAAGCAAGGTAATGACATTAGATCCGAGCTTCGAAATGATATACAATCCTCCTTCAGCAATCAAACGAATGATTTGAAGAATATGCTGGCTAGTTTCTTACCAACTACTCAACCCTCTACTTCGGGCTCTCTACCTTCTAACACCGTCACCAACCCGCGAGCGAATGTGAGTGCTATTACTACCCGTAGTGGAGCAACTTTAGTAGGAGCATCTATCCCGCCCCCAGTTACACCATCTACACTTCCTCCACCACCATTTATCCCTACTACTCCCACGCCTAGTATTAGTTCACCATTACCGTCTCCGCCTCGTCATGAAGAAGTACCCAACAAGAATCCTCCACCAACCCCACCTTCCACCTTTAACCCTTCAACATCTCAACCTTCACCTTCTACACCTCCACCATCCAACCCCAGCATTCCTTACCCTTCTCGACTCAACAAGGCTAGAATTTTGACTAAGAATGACATTCTAGTCTCTAACTTTTTGGAAAAGATTGCCGGAATGACCGTCACCTTTACCCTTGTTGAAGCTCTTGCCCAAATGCCACAGTTTGTCAAGATGTTTAAGGAATTTCTTAATAAGAAGGAGAAGATGGTCGAGTTTGTTAACACTCGCTTGAATGAAAATTGCTCTTCAATCCTTCTAAAAGAACTTCCGGAAAAACTTGGAGATCCCGGTCGTTTTGTGCTACCTTGTACTTTTAACCAAACCGACAAATTTACTACCTTAGCCGATCTCGGGGCAAGTATAAATTTGATGCCTTTTAGCGTTTGGAAAAAGTTATCATTGCCCGACCTTACACCAACGAAGATGACTTTTGAGCTTGCAGATCGCACTCTCGCTTACCCCGTTGGTATTGCCGAAGATGTGTTCATTAAAGTTGGCACATTCACTTTTCCGGTCCACTTCGTCGTTGTTGATTATGAAATGGATCCTCGTATTCCGTTGATAATTGGACGCCCATTTTTGAGAACCGATCGAGCTTTAATAGATGTGGATAAATGTGAACTCATCTTAAGAGTCGGGGATGATGCACAAGTTTTTGAAATGGGGAAGCTTACGAACAAATATAATGGAAGAGAATCAGCGAATATGATTAATGTGCTTGATGATTTTGTCGTCTACAACAATCCTCTATTCGATTCTTGCAATGATAATCCACTGTTTCAAGATGATGTGGATGATTCTCTCTCCAATTTGGAACCTTCACCCATATATGATTCTCCACCAATCTATGATGCTTATGATGATGATTCTAGTTCTAATGGAGATGATTATGATGATTTTACTTCCGAGTATCCCGACATGCCCACTTATGATGATTTTGATGAGGCTGATACTCTCTCGAGTGATTCTTCACATGATGAAGATCCTCCGCCATCCATGCTTGATCCTACTTTGGATGACTACTCATTTGAGGAAGACTTTTCTACTTTTCTCAATACATACTTCCCTCATGAGAGTGATGCTCCTCCTTTAGACTTTGATGATTATGGTCTTCATCCTTCTACGGATTTGAAGAAAATTCTTTCAAAGGAGACAACACCGGACGACACCAACATCCGCAGCACGTATGTTTTGACACCTCTTTGTTCACCTTCTGAGGACGAGGTTGTGCATTTTCTTAGCGGATCATCTTCAAATTCTGCTGAGCCTGAGTGCTATTTTCCCCTAAAGGAAAATATGTTCGACCCCGGTATTGAAATTTTTAAGCCATCTCAGTATCCGTCTGATGAAATAAAAGGAAAGATTTTTTGGAACTACTGGAGATATGCTTGCACCTCTTCACCCTTGCTACCACCGTGCTCCATCTTTGCTTAAGGGAACCTTGCCTACTCTCCTTTAGCTTGCCTTGTTCGCCTTAAGCTTGTGCTATTTGATGGACGAAAACTATGTATTTGATCCCGGTGGATGTTCTTCATGCTTTTTCCTATGATAATCAAGGTCGAGTCAGGCTCACCACTCGGTGATCAAAAATCAAGCGCTTCTTGGGAGGCAACCCAAGTATCTATCTTTTAGCTATCTTTATCCTAAGTGTAGGGGAGACCCGTTGGTGTTTGCTATTTCCTCTCTTCTTATATTCAGGGATTCGAGCGCTCAATGATCCACTTTTGATGATTTTTGACGACCGGTGATTCCGTGTTTCCGTCTTCCCGGTTTTATCCTAAACTCTTTTCGATTCTCTATTTTATATTTTCCAATATTAAAATAGGAATCTCGTTAGTTGTCTTTTCCTTAGCAAGATTTAAATACCGTGCACAATGTCCTAAGTGTAGGGGAGTTTACTCCCACATGCTTAAACATTGAGGACAATGTTTATATCAAGTGTAGGGGGGACTTCTATCGAAGTTAAGTGGTTTTTTCCTTGTATTTTTCCTCATTATAACCGGAAAATCAATTTTTCGATATTTTTCAAAATTTTTGATCTATTTTGGCCTATTAGTTTTTCCTTTGTATAGTTATTTTTCTTTCTTTGTTAGAATAAAGTTTAATAAAGTGGTTTTAATTGTTGTGAATCTTTTGACTCAACCCGAGTTTACTTATCTAAGTTCACTCTAACTAGTATCCTTAACGTGTTTAAGTTAAGTTTTGCTAGGCTTTTATATAGGGAGCTTTAAAACGCGAAAGTCTTAACTCTCACGGGTTAAGAACAAGAACTTTTCGCAAGTTCCTATAATTGATCCTAGAGAGTCGTTTATCAAGGGAACTTTAAAATGCGATTTCTAAACTTGAAAAAGTTTGAGAGTTTGCAAGATCCTATAGATGACTCGAAAACCAAAAACTTTGATCTAATTGGCTAAGCATCCACGAGTCTCATTCCTTGAGATTTTAAACTGTGGAGAACGAGAGATGATAGAGTCAATTATAAGTTTGGTATCCTTTCGTGAATTTATGTGAGTTAATTATAAGCCTATTCTCCCATCGCTTGCTAATAAATTTATCTACAATAAATAAGGTTGTACGATTTGAAAAGTTACTTAGCTTCTAGCCCAAGATCATTTAAAAGTTGCTCGGTAATGATTAGAGTTCATAGCCAAGGCATAACTTATTGAAGCGGGATGCGAAGATTGGCGAGTCCAAAAAGGTCCTAACAAGGCATGAGGGCTACATTTTGTTGCTAAAGATCCAAAGTGATGTGAAGAATCATTTATCAAAAATCAATATGAAGGATCGAGACACATGAAGAAAAGCAAATACTCCCCTAAAGATCATGGAGAAGTCTATCCAAAAAGGCCCTAACAATGTATGAGGATAAATAGATCCAAGTCCAAAAAGGAGGTGGATCGTTGTATATCAAAGTCCAAAATAAAGATTGGAGCAAAATGAAGAAGTCGTGGTCCAAAGATTAAGAATCTCTTAAAACTTCAAGTGAAGAAATTCCTATTATGAAGAGAAGACCATTATTTCATGAACGTCTCTCAAGATTTGAAGTATGAAGTCGCTGCCAAATATCGGTCCGAAAAAGGTCTCAAATCGTGAAGCGAGTTATGCCAAGATGTGAACTTTATGAGGTCCCGAGAAGCAGTTTTAAAAGATTTTGTCCTTAGCTAACTATTGATTAAATCGTCCCACTTTATTTTCAGCCTTAATAACTATCGAAACAAGTCAACAATGCATCCTCGTGATCATTCAAGACAATAATAAAATATAAGAGATACACCTAGGAATAAGGGAGTCTAAGTGAATAATTGGCCCACATGAGTTCGTGTTAGTTTGCTAACTTATAATAACAATGATCTCGTTTTTAAGCTTGGTATGGGGAACGTGAAACTTGAGGATGATGATCATTCATGACATTTCCAAAACCCTAAGGTAAGTTTTTGATTTCTTTACTTGTTTTGTTATTTTGTATCTCTTAAATAAAGGCCAATGTGGATTGATTGTGATGAAAAGTGTAATCTTGCTTTGTAACTAATGCATTACATGAGGACATTGCAATGGTCAAGTGTAGGGGATTTGATAGGTGTGTAAACACCCATCCTTTTACCACTTAACTACAATAATAACCAAGCCAAAACGTGTATTTTATGTCGTAAGTGTCGGAATTATGCGTGGTTTGTGTTTTTGTTCTGATTTAGGACGAAAATGTGAAAAGGGGAGAAAACACGGGCTTTCACGGGCTTTTATCGAAGAAAAAGACAAAAGACGAAGTCAAGAAATCAAGAGTGCAAAAAGAACGGAAGTCCAAGGCCAATTATGAAGATTTATCGAAGAAAAAGTCTAAAGACGGAAGTTTAATAAAGCCGAAGAACTCAAGTCTAATTTATGAAGAAATCACAAGACGAGTTTAAAGTAATCCCGAGACAAAGTCTGAAAGTTCGAAGAATTTAAAAGATTAAAGACTAAAGACGAATGATTAAATGATAATTAAAGAAAAAAGAAAGAGAGGAGGAAGCTTCCTTTCACACCTTCCTCCTCCCCTATAAATAGAGTCATTAGTTCATAATTTCATTTTGTTGGCTAATAGTGACAATTAGTCTTCCACCATTTACATTACTTGCAATTTAATTTCATGTCATTTCCTTAATTGTCTTGCACTTTTACACTACTAGAATAATGAACAACAGCGACGAAAATTTGCGACCGAATTAGTCTGTCACTGAATAATGGTTAATAGTGACGTATTAATGACAGATTAGCTATAAAATTATCTCTGAAAAAAGTGACAAAGTAGTGACAAATTAGTAACAAATTAGTAACAAAGTTAGAGACTAATTATGCATCTATCATAATTTTGTCGCTAATTGTGATCATATAGAGACAGAGTGAACAACGAACTTTGGTTGCGACTATTAGCGACAAAACTATGACGACATATCGATGAATTTATTTAGTTGTCTCAAATACATCGCTGAGTTTTACACTTAGCTTCGAATTAGTGATGGACTTTGGTATGATAATTTATTGATATATTTTTTAGGAAGTAACAACCGAGAATTAATTCATCTTTAATCAAGCACAAATTTCTTTAGTAAGCACGACACTAATGAGTAACTTAATAAACTTAGACATTTATATTAAGACTGATCCTTTTAACTAGCTAAGTTTGAAAAGTTAAATCGATGAAACTTTGAGTTAATATTGAGCTCGGAAACGAGCTATGTTTTAAGTTAAAAGTTATGCCCGGGTTGTGCTTGTTTAACTAAAGGTCAAGTGGAGCTTAATTCGACCTTTTAACAAGGTGAGTTCAATTATCTCACAGACTTTCTGTTATTTATAATTTTTTTTGTCGATTATTATAATGTTTATGTTCATGCAAAACTTGAAGCTAAGTTATTCGATATATATTGTTCCGGATTTAGTCATGTTATAAAAAATGTGAAAAAAAATTGTTAACCATATAAAAATCTAACTAAACAATTCCCGCGAAAGAAGAAATATGCATACGCAGTTGTTTGTTTATTTTAGTAAGTAACCTGATAAGTTAATTGACCTAAACCCAAAAAAATTGTTTAATATAGGTTTGATTACGAGTTAATTTCTTTTCTTTGAACATCCTATAGACCTGGTAATCTAATAGGCGTGACCAATTCTAATCTATCTATTTGGTTCCTTCTAGAGCTTGAGGGGAGATTTTATCGGGTTCGAGACTTGCAAGAGACAAAAAACCTAAGATTTTTCTTCTAGTGCAAAGCCATGAGTTTTAAGGGTTTTCATTCGTGGGTTTCTGTTAATGTTCGTGTCTCACTACATGTTTATTTAGATGATTTAACTAGGGGTCGGATTTCAAATGTGGTGCAGTTAAACAAAAATGTATTTCTTAATAACTTAATTAATTGGCGTGAATAAAAATGTTAATATATATTTATTATTTATATACTTATATATTGGAAAATGTATATATAGTGAAAAATAATCATAAAGCAATTTGTTTGTTAAACAAGTACTAATGAATATAACTCAATATACTGCTCCTCCTATCAGTTTGAAAAATATACAAAGACTATTCATATCTTTAACATAAGCTGCTCCTCCTAGAACGGTTATTGATAGGTGAAAAAAAATTGCGCCATTCTGTGAAAATATTTGGCGCCCCTAAATATGTGGGGATCGTGGAGGAGGAGTCACTCGTTCCATAAAAGGTCTGTCAGATCCAACGTACTTTCAGGAAGCAGTAGAACAAGGTATGTTCATTAACCTTTCACTTTTAGATCATAATTCATGGTAACTAGCTTTAATTTAATGTTAGGATGCTTAATTCATTGAGTTTGATTGCATGATTATAGTTAATTAGATAATCTGTTACGTTTCAATTTTTTGTTAATAATCTAGGGTTCTTTTAATTAGATGTAGTTTATCTACTTAAATACTAAGGGCTGATTTGTTTATACTAATTAAACATAACAAGATACCAGAAAATATTCATATGTAACTTTCTTCATAGTTTATTTATAGATAAGTGTTAAGTGTTAACAATCCTTTTATTTGATGACTATTCATGTTTTTGTATAGCTTGCCATTAAAAAAACAAAAAAAAAACAAAGAAAAACAAAAGAAAATACAAAAGGATGTATATTAGAATGAGCTAATCTCGTGTACCTCTTAAATGGAGAGGATAAATGTTTATTATAACGAGAAGTTTGGTGGCCACACGTTGCTGCGGAGCTGCAGTTTGATGCCCCCGTGTTGCAGCAGGGCTGCTTTTACTTAATTTGTATATTTTTCGTTTTTGGGAAATGTGTTCTACTATAGTAAGACGATTAGTGTATTTTTTTCGTTACTTTGCTCTTCATTAAAATTCTGTGGAACTCGTAGTTATTCAAAATCTTTATAATGGCTTTTCTGTTTGGATTTATCTTTACTCCCAGCGAGTTGCTTCTTGATATATATGCTACGCGTCTTGCCTACCGTGTGTGTGGAGAGATGGGTTTAGCTGTTAATTTGAGAGGCTTGTCGTTCTGTATTTAGATTTACTCTTCTTTGTGGACCAAACTAATTCTTCAATCCAATCACACGTAACACACAACCATATTCTACTAATATTTTAGGAGCGAGAGTTGGGAAGCATCTAAACAGTAACCAACACTCTTGCAATATATAAGAAATATAACAAAAACTTTAATGGCAAAGGGTTGCAAAAAAGATGATCAAGAATACAAAAAGTACATGATTGTTGGAGCACTAATTTCTACGGTCACATTCACTTCGGCGGATGCAGCATCACTCTCGACAACTTTGTTCTTCGTTTTACATAACACCTAATTATCGACGCATCAGAAATGCTGATATATATAAAAAAGAGAAATGAAACAAAATAACAGATGACATTTTAAATGAAATTCGCAAGCTATTTTAATGATTGTCCAGGATGTCATGAAAACTGAAATTATCTACGTATGTAGTGAAATTTTAAGGTAAAACTACCTCTTTACTCATTGTTGTTATGTCTATTTTGGCACACAAAAGAAATGCTATTTTACCAATGTTATAGAGTTTTGTCATGTAAGTTTTCTAGAACTACTCAGATAATTATACTATGTGTATGATAATGAAATATTCAATGAGAGAGGTTCAGTCATGATATAATATATTCTTGAGAACAAAAAGCAGTTCACTAATTGCTATTTTCTCATATTAAAAAAACCACCAAGTAGTATACTTGCACTGTGTTAGCAAAGTAATCAACTACTGTTGTTGTTAAGCTAAATGGTTTGCATCACAACTCTCATAATCTGATCCTGCAGTTTTACGACTTTTCTCTACAAATCAAAACTACTATTTTCGACTCTCGAGACCTTACCTCATTGATTATTACATAAACTACACATACTCTAATATCCAATGCTTGACTTGCTGATCCATAATCTATAAAAATCCTAGCTCCTTGGTTTTGAGAAATTCGAACTATTTTAGTCTACGCACACGAACAACTAAATTAGCACAAAATTAATAAACATGCCAACAGCATAGATATCGCATCTAAGTTTTCTACAATTACTAGTGTCGTATGTACCACACAAAACAAAAACAATATACAAAAACTGAACATGTCAAGTAATTTAACAGATATACTTACTTGAAGTTCAGACCTACACTCCATTTATCAATATTAAAATGTCTTCCTAGTGTAAACTAATCAAATAATATGTCTCCAATATCTTGAGCAACCAACAATACTTTCTGACAAGGTTTATCAGTAATTGTAGTGAATATCAGATTCTAATTGTTTAATCTTAGATAATCAATTTCCTGATGAGTAATATCTTACAAACCAATACTTGCTCATGAAACTTGAGCCATAAATGTACTTGACTTAAAACCTTATAAGGTTTTAAGATCTCTCATAATTAGATCCATGAATCTACTATCTTGAATACATGAATCGACCTTATGCTAAAGTATTCACAAACAAAGAATGATTTACTTTTTACCTTTGTTCAAATGGTTCTTTTGCCACTGAAACTTCAACTTCCTTTTCTTCACTAGCAGAAAATACAAATGACGGACTACTTCAAACAAAAACTTAAGTGATTATTCTTTCATCTACTAAACCTTGTCGACACTGAGTTGTCAAGTTTTAGCTTAACATTTCTGTCAAAAAGCCCACCAGACTATGGTTGGTTCTTTTCTCCCTTCAAGTGCATTTTTATTAAATATCGAGTATTTTATGGTGTTTAAAATCGGTTTTGGCTGCCAATATATATGCATCATGATTGGCCCGAAAATAGTTATATTTATACTTCTTGATCATTAAAAGTATAAAAGTTGGCGTACCTAATGTTTTCTTATTAGTGTCAATGAAATATGTGTTTTCTAATCTGGAAAAGAAACCAAGTTACATTGACATTACATCCATAGAGAGATTATATCAAGATAAACCAACACTTATTTTGCATGTTATATGAACATAATATAAAATTATTGCGGTAATACAAAAAAAAGGCAGCATATGGTGTTTTTTAAGGCTAAAGACAAATGACCATTCTCATAATGTTAGCCATGAAAAGTTAAGATTAATTTGACATATAAGATAAAATTTTCTTCACTATGTTCCTCCTTTTTTCCTTCTATCTGCGAGAGGTGAGAACCACAAACTCTTATGTGAAACCCCACTCTTCCAAAATTTATATGATATTAAAGATTTTTTCCCACATACTAATGACTTATTAACTAATATTTGCACTTGTACTAGATGATGTCACTAAGTTCAGTCACTTATGGTCTTAATAGCTATATGACATGTTGTAGAATTTTTTTAAACTTTGTCGCATGATTAGTTTAATTCTTTACTATGGGTATTAAATTTGGTGCATTATGGTGTTCAAGCACCAAATAAGTTGCATTTCTTCATATCGTATGTGTCTACTTCAATGTATTTAACATTATTTTATTTCTCAAAGAACCTAGCTAGATGCATGTGACATCTTATACTACTAGCTTTCACTATTAAAGAATTTTATGAGGGGTATATTTGATCTTTATAGACATAGTGTTCTTTCCTTCTTCGCGTATAACATAGTTGTTTTCAGGTATTTGGCGTTGTAATTCATCAACACTTCTCATGGTCATGCGGTCATGCCATACACTGCCATAAAGTTCATGGTGTTGCATAAAGTGAAGACATTTGCTTCAGGATCCTCCAAGGCAGGTCTGTTTGAATTTCATTTTCCTTAATAATGCCTTATTGTTCGCCAAAAAGCAATTGTATGAGTTTTAACCCATTTGTGTCTGCCTGGTGAGCGATTTAGTCATCTTTTGCTTTTAATACATTACGAAAACTTATACATAGGAGTTGGTTATTGTGTGGGGCAGGGTTATATATAGTTCAGGGTTACATAGGAGTCCGGTACTCCACTAAGTTAGGAGAAAAGACGGCTTAGTGATAGAGGAAGCAAGGGTCCTGTCTCGCTAACTTTTATGAACCACGAGTAATTGTTTTTGCCAAGCTTGCATTCAAATAGGAAAACATTAATTTATAATTTTACTAGGAGAAAGATAATGTGTGTCAAGCTAGTCACTGCCCCCTTTATCTTGTTTAGCATATTCACTTCGATTGTTATGTCAGGCTGTAGCTGGTTAATTCAGTTTACTGGTTTCTGAAAAAAAGGTTTAGACGTCATTATCTAGTTTTTGTTTCCACTTCCTTATCATCTCGACTTTCCATCTTGGAGCAACCTTTTCAGAAAAATAACTATTATGTACGTGTTGAAACAAGTTAATCTCTCTTCACCTGGAAACACCTTTTGTTTTTATAAAATTTATTAATAAATACTTATTGCATTACAATTATAAATATTTGAACTCACTTTTTTCACTAGGAGCCAATGCTAGGCAAGTGGTGGATAAAGAAGAATTTATTTCCTTTTATACTTTCCACAAAAAATTTCCCTTATGTGGTCTATCATTGCTAACTACGGTTATATATCTGGAATATTAGCAGATGGGAAAAGAGGAAATCACGGAGAACTAAAGGAAGAAATGTAAGTCAAGGTCAAAGAATAAATGCAGGTCGAGATCAAGCAAGAAATGAACGGAGAGCTAAAAGAATAATTTCGTGAACAATTCAAGGATAAAATGTGTGCTGAAATTCAAGATATGTTTGTCGATCATGGTATCAAGAGTCGTGTTACCCGCCAAACAAAAAATAAAGCAAGGTAACAAGTGGTGGTACATCTTTATGAAGATCTTTAAATAAATTTAGGTCCTCTTAACTTTTGTGTAATTTTACATTTCCTTTGATGTTGTTAAAGATCGGATGCTAGTTTTCTTTCAAATATGCTTGTTTGATTTAAATATGTTTATTATGTTATTTGAATATTGATTGCGTGAATATTATCAGTGTCGTATTTATTTGTGTGGCATCTTGAACAAATGGCAAATAAATTATATCATTTACCTATTGGTTGGTGACACAGTTAGTGATGGTTTTGAGACAAAACTTTTAGTGGCGATTAACGATAGATATATTTGTCTCAAGTAGCGACATGATAACAACAAAATGGTTGGCTGAATATTAGAAATAGATTAACGATTGCTTCGTCGTTACTCTTAGCGACAGAAATTATGTCGCCAAGCCGTCACTTTATGGTGGAATCAATTTTCATTTGAGCAACTTTATAAAAGTCTAGTGAGGGATTGGAGACCGAAAATCCGTCGTTGAAACTAATAAACGTTTGTCGCTAAACTTGTCACAAAAAATGTGCGAGGCCCTTTTTTGCGACGGACGTTATGCGTCAGTATTCCGTCGTTGTAGGGCTTTAATGACGGAATAGCGATAGAAACGTTCGTTGCTGATGCCAGATTTTCTAGTAGTGTTAATTCCTTTAATTTCAAGTAACTTTCCTTTTATTGTTATTGAATCTTTACTTTTCTTGTTAATCTCCTATCTACCTTTCTTGTTTGATCTTAATCTTTATGTTTATGCTTATGTTCTTTAGTTTTTATTGATTTGATTAAGTGGGTTTTGATTATTTTGATTATTATTGTTAGTTTTATTGATTTAGATTGATTGGTTATTGTTTAGTTAATCATTTGTGTTATTTTGGTTTAATCTTTTGGTTGATTTTGGTTAGTTTTGTTTAGATTCGTAGCTTTCTGTTCTTCCTTGTTCTTCGCACTTTCTGTTTTCCAAGTTATTCCGGATCAACAATTTATTCCGAACCAACAGTCTATTCCGGATAAAGGTCTTAGTCTAGAATATTCCGAATCAAGGCATTTATTTCGGATAAACTGTTTATTCCGGATGAACCATACATTCCGGATGAAGCGTTTATTCCGGATGAAGGTTTGAGCTATTATTCCGGATAAACTTGTTTTTCCGAATAAGAGTAATATTCCGGATGAACCACATGTTCCGAATGAACTGATATTCTGAATGAACAACTTTCATTCCGAGTGAAGCCCACTTTCCGAACGAAGCAATCTTTCCGGATAAACCATTTTTCCGGATGAAGTAAACATTCCGGATGAGTGTTACATTCCGGATGAGGGAAAGTTTCTGAGTGAACAAATATTCTGCATGAAGACTTTATTCCGAATGAGTGTTGTGGCTTGATTATTCCGAACGAGAGACTTTATTCCGGATGAAGGTTATCTTTTGGATATTCCGAATGAAGGTTTTGTTTAATTATTCCGGATGAGCTATTATTCCGCATGAGGTAATTATTCCGAGTAAAGAAGAATTATTCCGAACGAAGGTGACATTCCGAACGAGTAATTATTCCGAACGAAGGTTTATTCCGAATGAGCTGTTTTTAGTTTATTTTAAGTTTATGTTTTTAAATTCTTAAACTTTACTTTTCCTTCCTTTTTACTTAGTCGCACTTTAAGTTTACTTGCCTTAGATTTAGTTCAAGCTTGCCCTTAGTTTAAGTTTAAGTTTGCCTTTAGGATAGTTTTAAGTTTGCGTTATTTACTTTAGTTGTTATTTAATTTCTCGTCACGTTTTTTATTTACCGTCATTTATTTCAATTAGTTTAGATTTAAATTACCGCCATTTACGTTTAAGTCTTTGCATTTTTATTACACTACAACGACACAAACATTTGTTTCCCACCAAAAGACAGTTGACTCGCACTTAAACCGGTAATCAATTCGATTAGACCACTTCAACGAACTTTAACTTTTATACAGGCCAAAAATCTTTGTATTAGGGAATTATAAACCTTCATTAACAAACACATGTGACGTACACAATGTGATTTAAACCATACACTTAAAAATAAAAACAAAACAAAACAAATAGGTTTTTTTAAGAAGTATATAAAAACTTACCTTTGTTGTTGGCCTTTCACCTTCATATCTTGACAAATCTGTATATAAAATAGGCAATGAAGCAATGTTTTCTTATAACTCTATGTCACATAGACAAAAAAAATACAATTTGGCTACCTTTTTTTTAGCAAAGTCATATTAAAAGGTTTTCACTACCTCCGTGCCTTTTTAGAATGTCATGCGCCTTTTGTTTTTATTGTTTTTGCATACCTCTGTGCGACCCTTTCTTGTGGTCATTCAAACTTTTTGATGATATATCTATATCTTTAATCATTGCTCTTAGGACCACGCTTGTCTCGATTATACTCTAGCCAGAATGCTGAAAGCTTTGTTGTTTTTTTCAGAATAGCATGACTGAGTCATTTCACGGCGGAAGGGTCATACGTTTTTAAATTCATAGATGTACAAAATAACCGTGTAAGAAATGAGCAGATTTATTCAAATTCTGGTAATGTATATAGAAGTGAGCGTTTTAGGTTGCTTATTATAAGTTAAAAATATGATTTTATGTAGGGTTTAACCCTTACAACCCGATTACTAGATGCGGAATAATATGATCGAAGAACACACACCAGCAGAATTGACAGAAAAGTAATCGACGCCCACACAAGGTAATATCCCTAATCGATTACGATTAGTTTATTGAAAGAATGACATGTTTGGTTCGTTCCCCCTCAACTCCTTTTATGGATATGAGGGGGAACCGACTATTACAAGTCCTACGGGTCGGGTTGGGCTTAGACATTGCCAACCGACCTTTATTCATAGCTATTAGGCTACATGACTCTTATTACCCTAGACACGACTTAGGCGAAAATATAAGACTCGATATAACAATTTCCACCTTAGGCTTATATTACCCTATCCCAACACTCAGCAATTCCAGGCAGTGTTGTAACTTGCGTCCAGGTACCACCTTCGTTAAGGCATCCGCAGCATTGTGTTCAGTACCCACCTTCAGAACTTCAATCGTCTTTGCTTCCAAGACTTCTCTGATAAAGTGATAACGCACATTAATGTGATTAGTCCTTTCATGAAAAACATGATTTCGCGATAAATGAATCGCGCCCTGATTATCACAGTTAACTACAATAGTGTTGAGCTTCACGCCCAACTCTTCCAAGAGTCCTCTTAGCCAAATAGCTTCCTTCACAGCCTCCGTAAGGGCCATATACTCCGCCTCTGTAGTTGAAAGAGCCACCACGTGTTGTAGCATTGCTTTCCAGCTTACAACACATCCCTGTACTAAAGATGCGTAACTAGTGAGAGACCTACCCTTATCCGGATCCTCAGCGTAGTCTGAATCAACAAAACCTGTTACGTCCACATGGTTGCCACGATTTTCCCTATACACCAAACCTACGTTTATAGTGCCCTTCAAATATTTCATAATCCACTTCACTACTTTCTAATGGAGTTTACCCGGATTCGCCAAATATCTGTTAACTACACTTACTACATACGCTATGTCTGGCCTCGTGCACACCATCAAGTACATTAAGCTCCCAACCGCATTTGAATATGGCACCCTACTCATTCTTTCAACATCACAATCACTAACTGGGCAATCTTTCAACGATAGCTTGAATTGCCCATCCAATGGTGTCTGAACCGACTTCCCATTTTCCATTCTAAACCTTTTTAAAACTTTAGAAACGTACCCGGATTGTGACACCCTCAGAATCTTGCGACTCCAATCCCTGACGATCTCCATGCCAAGAATATTCTTTGATTCCCCGAGCTCTTTCATGTCTAACTCCCTTTTAAGCAAAGACTTGGTAGTCGCGATCTCAGCCTTGCTTTTACAAGCAATCAGCATATGTCTACATATAACAATAGATAGATATACTCCCCTGGTGCATAACTCCTGTGATATATGCAGCTATCGTAACTGCTACGCTTAAACCCATTACTCAGCATATACTCATCGAACCTCTTGTACCATTGCCTAGGTGACTGCTTCAAACCATAAAGAGATTTCTTTAACAAACATACCTTGTTACCTTGTTCTAATCCCGGTGGTTGCCTCATGTAGATCACTTCTTCAAGATTTCCATGTAAAAACGCCGTCTTTACATCAAGCTGCTCCAGCTTATAATCTTTACACGCAGTCAATACAAGTATAACCCGAATAGATGTGTGTTGAACTACCAGCGAAAATACTTCATTGTAATCAATACCTGCCCTTTGTGTGAATCCACGAGCTACAAACCTTGCCTTGTACCTAGGCTTTTGAACACCTTCAATCCCTTCCTTTATTTTGAACAGCCATTTGCAACTCACCAGCTTTTGCCCAGCTGGATGATCTACTAACACCCAGGTCTTGTTCTTCTTCAGAGAATCCATCTATTCTTTCATAGCAGCTTTCCACTTAGAACTGTCTTCACAAGCAACTGCTTCCTAGTATGTCAATGGTTCATGAGTATCTTCTTCCTCTGTTGCAGCAAATGCGTAAGTAACCATATTACTCTCATCCCAAAACCTTGTCGGTTTCGTTCTTGTCCTTTGTTCTCTATCCCAAACCAATTGATAATCAATGAGATCCGGTGCACCTTCATCATAGCCATCTTCCTGATCCGTCTGGTCTTCCTGATTTGTCTGATCTTCCTGACCTGTTTGATCTTCCTGACCTGTCTGGTCTTCCTCAGGCGTATGATTATTTAACCTCTGCAGTTCCACCTCAAACTGTAATTCCTCAACAAACTTATCTTTACCTGCACCAGTATCCTTCAACGTGTCTTTGTACATGACACTTTCAATGAAGACCACGTTCCTGCTTGTGACTATTTTAGGTGATTCATTATCAAGCCTATATAGTCTGTATCCCTTCACACCTTCAGGATACCCCAAAAGAACGCATTTTACCGCTCTCGACTCGAGCTTACATTGTTTAACATGTGAATATGCGACACAGCCGAAAACCCTCAACATCCCATAATCACTAGGATGTCCTGACCACATCTCCATAGGTGTCTTCTTCTCAATCGCTGTCGATGGTGACCTATTTATAAGATATGTGGCTGTACATGTCGCTTCCGCCCAGAAGGTCGTGGGCAATCCAGACTGTATTAATAAACAGCGTACCTTGTCCATGAGAGTTCTGTTCATCCGTTCTGCTAACCCATTCTGTTGTGGCGCCTTGCCAACTGTCAAATGTCTAGCAATCCCAGTCTCAATGCATAGCTGATTAAACTCTCGGTTACAGAACTCAAGACCATTATCCGTCCTAAGCTTCTTAACCGTCCTCCCAGTCTGATTTTCTACTAACTGCTTCCATTCTTTGAACTTTTCAAATGCTTCGTGTTTGAACCTGAGAACATAAACCCATACCCTCCTGGAATAATCATCAACTATAGATAAGAAATACCTCTTACCTCCCAATGATTCCACCTGAGACGGACCCTATAAGTCTGAATGTACATAGTCTATCACTCCCTGAGTAGTGTGCCTTGCTACACCGAAACGGACTCGATGTGACTTTCCCAGAACACAATTCTCACAAAAATCGAGCTTACCTAGACTCTTCTTGCCAAACAAACCCTGCTTTTCCAGCACGTGTAGTCCCGCCTCACTGATATGTCCCAGTCTTTTATGCCAAACCTGCACAAGACTGTCTTTTTCTTCAACACTAGCATTAAGCTCACCGGCCAATGCATGGCCATTCAAAGAGTACACACAGTTTTCCCTTCGGGTTCCAGATATAATAACCCTAGAACCATTAATCACCTTGATTTTGCCCGACTGCAATTTTACGGTATATCCCTCTTTTTCAAGAGTTCCCAGCGATATCAAGTTTCTTTTCAATTCAGGAATGTACCTGACATTGTGTAACACAAAACTTGACCCATCTTTCAGTTGTACCTTTACCTTGCCAATACCCCTGATCTTGCACTCCCTGTTGTCACCCAACAGTACGCTGCCCCCATCACATTCCAGAAAATCAAAAAATACATCTAACTTGGGTGACATGTGATGTGAACCTCCTGAATCCATGATCCAATCTTGCAGTCTTTCTACACTCATCGCCATCATCACCTCAGAATCGTCGTAAATCGAACCACTGGAGCTTGGTTGATCATCTTTCTTGATGTAACCTTCTGACTTCTTACGATTATTCTTCGGACAGTCTCTTTTCAAGTGCTCCTCATATTGGCAAATAAAGCATTTGAGTCTTCCACCTCGAGACTTTGATCTTGACTTTCCCTTTGACTGATGCGAATTCCTGCGATCAGTTCTTCCCCTCACATATAACCCTTCACCATCATCCCCCTTCGCCTTGGACCTTTCTTTGATTTCCTTTGAATTTAGTGTGGCCATCACGTCCTCCAAAGTCAAAGCTTCCCGTCCATAAAGCAAGGTATCCACAAAGTGTTCGTATGATGTTGGTAAAGAAGTGAGTAAAAATAAAGCAAGATCTTCATCTTCGAATTTTACCTCAATATTTGCTAAATCAAGAACGATTTTGTTGAACTCATCTATATGCTCGGAAATCTTTCGTCCAGTCGGCATGTAGAATGTATACAACTTCTTCTTCAGGTACAACTTGTTGGCCAATGACTTTGTCATGTACAAAGACTCGAGCTTTAACCAAACCCCCGCTGCAGTCGTCTCCCCGGTAACCTCTCTCAGGACCTTGTTACCTAAACACAAAATCATGGCACTGTGAGCTTTCTTATCAAGCTTAGATTTCTCTTTAGCTTCCATATTCGCGGGTAAAACCTCTAGAGCTGCTTCACATCCGTTCTGGATTAATAAAGCATGCATCTTGATTCTCCATAACCCGAAATCACCAGTTCCATCGAATTTTCCAATGTCAAACTTGGCTCCCGTCATTCTTTATCCCTTTGTTGATTTGCTAAACCTTGTGATAAACCTCACAATCACAAACCGACAAAGACCCTTAGATAACTTGCTAAACCTTGTGACATATTAAACTTCATAATCACGAATTACGAAGTAACCTTGTGTAAAACCTTCAAATTATATACTCTTAATTTTGTTTTATACCAAAACAAAAATAAGAACCAAAATTTGATGTATGGCCCAATATGTGTAATACCCAAATTGATACAAAACAAGTATCCAACAAGTATCCAACAGAAACACTATCTAGGTCGGCCCAATAGATGTTTGACTTTTAATAAAAAAAATCCTCTCAATCTAGTAATCTACGTCTTCTTCAGTTCTTCCTTTATTACCTCTATAACCTGCTACGCAAATAATCGAAAAGAAAGAAGAATGGTAGATCTCGTTGATCTTCAAAAACGAAAACCAACCTCCCTTTTCAAATCGATCTTCTGCTGCTCCTACCTTGACGATCTAAATCCGATCACCAAGAACCCTTCCTCTTCTATCGACCCTAGTAACCAGCCTTTGCGAACCAAAGCTCTGATACCACTTGTAGGGTTTAATCCCTACAACCCGATTACTAGATGCAGAATAATATGATCAAAGAACACACACCAGCAGAATCGTCAGAAAAGTAATCGACGCGCACACAAGGTAATATCCCTAATCGATTACGATTAGTTTATTGAAAGAATGACATGTTTGGTTCGTTCCCCCTCACCTCCTTTTATAGAGATGAGGGGGAACCGACTATTACAAGTCCTACGGGTCGGGTTGGGCTTAGACATTGCCAACCGACCTTTATTCATAGCTATTAGGCTACACGACTCTTATTACCCTAGACACGACTTAGGCGAAAATATAAGACTAGATATAACATTTTTAAAATAAGAACAAACATCTATTTGTTAAAATAGACAGTTTAAACCAATGAAGCAAGATATAGAATTAAGGACTTCTACCATCTCTATATTACAAAAAAAACATGAAATTGATTACATCGCATTTGGCGTGAGCTATGAAAGTTACATAAAAAAATTTAGCTTTAATAAATTGAAAGAATATAAAGTTTAGCAACGTCGGAATAATCTAACACTTCATATGACCTGAACTTACAAAACCAAAGTGAAATTGCACGTCCAACCTAAGTTGGTGGGTGCATCATCTCAGAGTTTTATAGAGCGAATGTCAGTGGAGACAATGATTTACATAATTTTTATTTAACTTCTGATAAAGCAACACGCAATGAAGGGCCTATCCCCAAACTTAGGTGTCGGGTAGGATCTGTTATCTGTATATTCGTATTCCTTCTTGGTAAGAGACGATGAAGCTTTTCAGCGCATCTTTATAAGCAAAGGTGTTGGTCATGCAAACCCGACAGTTGGCTTAAATGTTTCCATTCCACCTCAAGTGAAAACATCTGTCATCATCAATCAATATCACATATATGTAACTGTAGATGCAAGTACAAATGAATTACCAGATTGATTAATAGCAAAACTTAATATCGAATGTAAAAGTAAAGATCAACGGCCGCAACCCAATCTCTCCGAACTTCTTGATAAGTTTTTTTTGTTCGTCTAATGAGTTAATGAGACACGTTTCTATATCATATTTAGGTTTGGGGTGTTATCTTTTCTTATTAGACCACCAAAAACAAAGAAGAATTGTCAAATTCAATTAAATTTTGACATTTACTCAATCTGCTTTTGAACATTAGGAAGATGATAGTGCTAAAAGGATCCTATTGCCTAAGACGTTATGAAAAAAAGATCATACCTAATTCTCATCTCCTTTGTGACACCAACAGTGGAACCTCTCTTTCCAATGTAATCTAATGCCACCTGCAATAGAAAGAGTGATCAGAGATTAGTTATGTAATTTATTATCTTAACACTATGAATGCTTATTGAAAGTGATATTGATTACAAAAGACCCATTAAGAGGTTGTTTGGTCATGTAATAATAAAGCTAATATAAACCTTTATTTATAACTTAAAACTTGAATCACAAAAGATCAGTGAACCACGACCACCCGTTCATATGAAACACATCCCAAAACGACCCATTCAACAACTTTTTTGGAAAAGCATAGTTCTACAATTATTATAGGATGCAATTGTAACCATCAACCCTAACAACATGTAGAAATACATTTATGTCTGTGACACGTTTTTTTTCTCTACAAGTTAGAAAACAACGATAGAATCTTTTTGGGGGTTTAAGGGGTGTCGATCCATAGGTTCACTAAAGAAACCAAAGATCGTTGCCATCGGTTTAAAAATGATTATACTATCTTTAGACTTAACATTATTACAAGTGAATCTTTATGTATTGACGAAAGATTAGGCCACTTCCCATAGCTCATTCTACATTTTCTCATAAAATCCATCCCTCGTATCTGTATATAATTGTTATAAATAATGTGTTAGTAACTTCATGTTAATACGCTTGCATATTTTGACGACCTTACTGCATTCTCGTTTATAGAGAATGATCCATCAAGTTGGGCTATAGAAGACACAGGTTTCAAACCTGTGTTGATTTCTTTCAACTTCTCTTTGTTTTTTAGATTATGATTTAACTGTTGCATAGGAACCAATCCCATATTTCCTGATTTGGCATTTTTCTTCTTCCGTTCAGCTTCATCATCTGCTAAGCAATCCAGTGTCAACCATTTTGTAATAAAAAAGGGTTTATGGAGAATAGACTTTGAAATTACATACATAAATTTTCTATTGAGAAATTGATATAGTATTAGCCGTTGAGCATAATTCTATTCGTATATATAAGTCTTTAGTACTGTAATCTACAATATAAAGGTCAAATAAAGGTTTTATCTCAAAAATCAGGTAGAAGACACATCTAGAGGTAGCAATTTGCCCCCTTTACTTACGGAGGGGCCAATTTTGGTTTTTTTTTTATCTCAGGTGACTACATCTTGCATTGGCGTACTTATATCTAGCAAAGTAATAACATAAACCTCCACTAAGATTGGTCAGCAAAAATCTTAAAAGATATACTGCTACGCATACAATGCTAAAATTTGTCAATATTGACTATCTACATGCATTGAGAACAATCATCAAGTAAATCTTTATAATCAACTAAGAAACTTTCTTATACTGACATTTATATTGTAATCAGAACTTAATTAACACGTAAGGCCACAATATCGTATCTATGTTCCATTTCTTCTTAATCTAACTATTTAAGGATATGCCCACTTAATAAGTGAGGGGTCATAGATGTTATTCTATAGTCCCACTACAAAACATGAAAGCACCTAACGTGATGAATCCTATTTAGATGATTTAGATTTAGGAATGGGCGTCATCGGTTTCCCTATGAAGAAAGTCACATTCGAAAAGCAGCATTCTTTCTGCTCTAACAGAATACATCAGTTTGGGGATAATTAAGAGGGTGTTCAGCGACGCAAAGTATCAACCTTTAGTGTTTTTATAGTGAAACTGATTCTGATTACCTAAGCATGCAAGTTGTATGTAATAGTTTTAAATAGTACGGAGTATTCAGTTTAAGGGGTGTTTGGTATAAGCCTATTAGAACAGCAATGCTTATACAAAAATATTGTTGTTAGCTAAGTTGAGCCAAAATACAATGCTGGAGAATAAGTTTCACTTTTGTTCTTGTTCAGATAAGCTGAAGCTTCTTCGAAGCATTGGTCCAAACAACTATAAGCCTAGTTGTTTGTCACTACCCCACCAGTCAAAAGTACATATTAGTTGTATTAAAGAGAAATAAGCTGATATGTTGTTTTACTAAGCTTACTTATACATGCCCATAGAAGTAGCTACACGGAACTGTTTCTTATTGATTATAATATTATTCCAGGGTCATCTTACATGTATATCCCTAATTTAAGTATAATTTTGCAAACAATCAAATAACTAATTCTCTGATTCTCATACTATCTCACAACCAACTATATAAGCTATCACTTTTGGAACCCACCAGATGCTTGCTACTGTGTGCACATAACTTTATTTAGTGACCGTTTAGAAACAGAACGAAGTTTCACCAAAAAACTTATCGATAAAACTCAATTGTAAAATGAGTCACGACTGTAGTAACAATTATATCATTAGCGCATTGATAATAAAATCTCAATTCTCTGTTTAGCCAACATATTAAATAAAAATTTGGTTCACAATAGTGATAGAGAATGTGACCCCTCCTAGCTAAGGTTTGCCCTCTAAAACATTGTTAAAGCTATATACAGCAAAGGACTGACTTGTTCAAGAGCAAACTGGCAAGAAGTGCAGAAATCTAATCTTTACTCCCCCAGCCACTCTTAGAAAACAAAACAATCAATTCATCATTCGGTCAGCATATGCAACAAACATCTCTATTAAGAAATGACCTCATATAGTTACAAAGGAGCTTTATAGGTGACACTCTATTGCACAAAGAGGATCCAAGGCCATAGCTACTGTGTGATTTTGCTATGTTTATAAACACTGACTCAACTATTTTATAAACTATTTTCCAGTTTGGAACAGAAAATACTGTATGATTAGTTTCAGATTCTTTGATTTTGGTAGATTGTAAATTAGAATGGATAGTAAATCAGAACAAGAAAGTTGTTGAAATGAAAATTCCTAAAATCGTACCCCATCCATAAGTAACGGTGGCTAGGTGGAACGAATTTACCCATAGGTCGATTTTGGTTGTCTTTATCCCAAGTGGGTTGAACGATTAAGAAGGTGAAGCATGAAAAGTGGCCTAAATAGTTCAAAATCATACAACTGCCTTTTATCGTCTTATGTAAAGGTCAAAATTATATTGTAATAGGAGCTTTTGTTCTTGTAATCATAGTTTGCACTTTAATTATTTAGAAAAATGTAAAGAGAAAATTGTGGTTGATGAAACCCAATTTGATCTTCACTACTTCTGTTCATACCAAATATGAACCCATTAAATTCCCACCCTGCTAATCTGCCCATCTTGTCGCTTTTGCCTGTAAGTAACTTGACGAAATTTTTTGATTCTTGAGCTATTGAAATGGAAGGCCTGGTCACTATTTCGATAGCTGGGACATGTAAAGTCAACCGTATATTTGTACCTTTTTAGAAAGTATATAGGCTTTCAAATATATTCTGTGCTTTTCAACTCAAGGTGAAGAAGCTTATTTAATGGTCACTCGTTTTTAAAAATAAGACCAGCAATACATCATCCAACATGAAAATAGTAAAAAAAAATTCTACGGGCCAATTTTATAAGACAACTAAAGAGGACAAAATAGATGAAAGTTGAATCAGGGATGCAAATCAGATTCAGTTTTTATCAGTTGAGGTTATGAAAATGTTTGTAATCATCAAAAGCAACTGCAAAAATAAAGTATACATAAAGTGAGTTTGTAGATTATTTTTTATCTACCAAAGCTTATTTATGAGTAAAACAAAAGGCTTTCAATTATAGCTCGCCTAGTAATAAAACTTATATCTTATATACAGATACCAATTAAAGACATAAAATTAACAAATATTGTTTGAAGTAAAAAAATAGTAACTTACAGGTCCATGTGAAGTAACAAATATGTTATTTTACCGGGGCTGTTTAACCCCTTTACCAAAAAAAAGTCACAAATATGTGTGTAACGGAAGTCTGTACACCATACCTGCAAAAGCAAAAACAATGCATGAGTTAGACATACTTGTTATTTTCAACACTTGCATACTTACTCAAAAACCAACTCTATGCACCACATTTTTATACAGGGCTCATAAAGTTTGCGAATAAAGAAGCGCTATATCAGGCTTTAGTTGTCTTTGTATTCATTTGTTAGAGAAACTCAGACCTTGTAATCTTAAATGCTGACTTTGCTTTTGTCCATCTTTTTTATGCACGGTTGGATTTTTAAGTTGTTTTGAAGAAACCATGTTGAGATAACAGTAATAAGCCAAAAAATATAGACTGCTATACTCCCATCCAAACACGTGAACTTCACCCTCTTTTATGTTTACGACAATACCGGGTCTAAGCCATTGTCTCATATCATGCAGCCTCAATTGTCCGCGGTCCTCACTACAAAATATAATTTCACATTAAATAAAAAAACTTTGGCAATTAATTATCACAACAGATATATTAGCACTACGCTACAAAGTAAAATTTGATGCTAAACTGGTAGACTAACCATGTTTGTATGCAGATTACATAATATACCTGCAAAAATGTACTCGTATTATTGATCAACATGAAAAAAAAATTATCAAGCTGAAAAAAAAAACTCAAAACAAAATAAAAATGATGCTTGTTCTTTAAACCAATAATTTTATTTGTTCTTATTGTTGGAAACCATTTAGATGGTCTTTATAAGGGACTCGTACATGGCTGAGAGCGTTCCATGCGTCGTTGAGGTAAAACCGTCTATGTGTTAGTTACTGTAATAAACTCAAGTAAAGGCGGAGAAGGTACTTGTGAAGCCCAACCCGAATTTATTAAGAAACTCTATTTCAGCAGTTGGTTTGAAATCAAATAGGTGGTCATTAATAGAGGAGGACCTGATTCAGAGTCTGGAATTGAGGCATTGGTGTAACAGGGCCATTTGCGCTCCTTCAAGTACTGGTTAGGAGCCGCCACTTATAGAAGGTGGCAACATATATTTTTTCCAAACTCTGCATGACTTCTACATGTAATTAACAAAAGACAAGAATCAGGTTGTGAGAAAATAGTACATACAACTTACTCGCTTATTTACTTTCTAGCTAAAGAAAAATGAACACGCAAATAAAATTTCCTAATTGGAGTATAGATAAATGACTCAAGTAAAGATGGTTAAAATGGGGTGAAGTGTATATACCTCTGATAAATTTTCAAACTTAAACACTAAGTGGGTATAAAGTGTGTCTTTTAGTTGTTGATCCCTCGACTATATTACAAAGAGTGTATTCACATCAGCTACTTCATCATCTTGTGACCCATAGACTCCAGGTTTTGTAGACGTTTCCTGCACCCTTAGATCTTCATCCGATGTAAGATGAGGATCCATTTGCATAAATACACATATTTATCACCTTTTCATGTACTACTGAAATAGGAATGCATATTCGGAAACATTACCTAAAGTCCATTCAAATAACAGCTTCTTCAGGTGATGTTTGAAGCTCTACACCAAACATTACATAACCTATGATATACCTCCTTTTTTTGGTTCAGGTGACAACATTTCCGCATTATGTTGTACAATTTCATAGGTTAGTCTTACAGTTAGCACTGGGGACGACTACCGCATAAAATAGCACGCAAACATATCAAAATATGATACTGAAATAGTTGGTAAAAAATTGACTTTAGCACCTACGATGTTATGATAGCTTATTTTATGGGCTTATTAGGTTAAGGATAGTTAAAAAATATATTTGAGATATCTTTTACAACTTATGTAAGTCCGTAAGTTAAAGCCAATTAAATGATACCTGACTTAGTTATTTGATTGTTGCTTATGCCTTCAATTGTTCCAGATTTAAAATCTGATGCGCCTTTGCCTACGATCTGCATTATTTCAGTAGGAATTTGCCATAGTCTTGCTGCTTTTTTATTTTTCTGCTAGTTTTAACCAAACATCAGCAACACGCCATCAGAACTGAAATAAATAAAAAATTAAGTTTCTCCGATAACAAAGAAACTAAAAAAGAGTATTTACCTTGATTTCACGCATAATTCGATTCAAGAATGCCATTGTTTAGGTTTTGAGGCTTTGCGTAACGGGTATCTCCGATTGGTTTCTCACCAGTCGTCTTGTTACAGTTCTATTGGCATGAACATATCGTCTATTTTCCGAGAACAAAGTGTGCTAAGATAATCTCTTTCGTTTTTCGGGGATGGATGAAGAAAGTTCACACATGAATTATTTTGTACTTCTGTCGACATTGGGAAAAAAAGAAGAAACCATGTTTTGAAATCGCAGTACTCACGGTCTAAACAACTACAAAAGAGTATTCACCTTGCTTTTACGCACAGGATGATTTGGGAATTTCAATTCCAGTGTTCATGTTCATACAGTCTCTCCTGCACATGGTCCATGGAAGAAGAAGGCATACAGCTGGATGGTTATGTCGACATTAGAAAAAAGCATTTTTAGAAAAACAATTTAACAGGAAAAAAATCATTGAAAACAAATAACTGCCCCTTTTCACATTATAAAGTTCATTCGAATGAAAATATGTTGAAGTAAAAATAAAAATCTTACTGAATCTAAAGATTCCAAGGGAAGGCTTTCTAGGTGGCGACGTATAATAGCATTCATGGAGAGCATCCCTGCTGGAATTTGCGATTGTTTATTTGTTTTCTTTTCCCATCCACTTGTATTACAAACACACAACTACAAACAGAGTAAAATGTATCACCGTAAATTGAGAAATCTTTTATTTTACCAGTGTTTGAGATATTAAACTAACCCATATTCTCCCGCGAAGAAAAGTAGATGGTCCAAAATTGCCTACTATTAACCAGAAGAATAGGCTACCTCTTAGGATCACAAGGTAACAGGTCGATCCAGAAATACTCTGCATCAAGTGCATCCTTGGCTGATATTCTATACATAACATATAAGATGAAACAACAGATATAGTGATTCATGGACCGACAACTGATGTTAGCAATCTTCTATTATTATTAATAATTAGAAGGAGGCAAGAAGGAGAAGCGGATCCCGAAGGGTTTGGTCATAGGTTGGGAGAAGATGGATAGCATAAGATTAACTCAAACAATAATTCTTAAGACCTAAAACATAAAAAATTTACAGTTTGCTTGATTGATCAAATATTTAATTGAAGTCGCATACTGACTTTGATTGATCGTGGATCTTTAATAAGATCAAGTCAATACAATACATGTCGATCTTAGATTTGATTTGATGTGTTTGCTGGTGCAGCTGAATGAATGAATGATTTTGATATTAGGGTTTATGATAAATCATCTATCAACAATAATAGATTTGATAAAGGTTTGTTTATTACGTTGATTTAAATTTAGGGGTGATTGATTTAGATTTAGGGTTCTGTATGTGTGATTGTGTAGATAGGATAGGTCGTGTGTGTTTTTTGTGTGTGTTTTCACCAAGTGGTTATGGGAAAAAAATGAAAAAAAAGAAGTTTAAAGTATTATATATACCCGCGGTTTAAAAACACAAATTTTTTAAAAATGTGTTTTCAAAACACGTTTTTTAGCCAAAGTGACGAAATTTAGGAAAGTTTTGAGATTTTTTAGGAAAATCTCAAATGCTATTGGTTTAAGGATGTGACTGGAATGTGACTGGATTAAAATGTGTGGCTTCAAATCATAATTATACCTATATATAATATAAAGATATATATATATATATATATATATATATATATATATATATATATATATATATATATATATATATATATATATATATATATATATATATATATATATATATATATATATATATATATATATATATATATATATATATACTAGTTGCATAACCCGCCCAACGGGCGGGTTCGGTTCATAATTTTTTTTTAAATTACGGTTGCCTTTCAATTGTAATGTTTTTCGTGTTTATGTAAGCATAATTTTTTTAGGCAAATGATATAAAAAGGTACCCAACTTAATAGTAGTTTTCAATCAAAGTATCACACTTTATTTTTTTGCATAAAAAGCGTTCAACTTATTGTTTTGATCAATTTAGATATTTTTGTTAAATATTTAACGATCATTCACCAACTTTTTTATGTTTTAAGTCGACCGTCAATTTCACCACCATATATCGTCATACACACCACGAAACGTATACTTACGACATGATTGTTGAGTATTATACATGTATAATTTAGAAACAAAAGTTGTATACTACACTTCAAATATATTATAGATGTATAAAGAATTCTTTTCAGGCGTATATACTGCGGTGAAACATGTTTAAGTGTGCTTCTTGTCTAATTCATCTCATTACGATGAAGAAAACATTAAAAAAAATTGAATAGTCACAACGTGATTGTTAAACTTTCATTACGATGAAGAAAACATTAAAAAAAATTGAATAGTCCCAACATGATTGTTAAACTGTTAGAAACACATGAATTGAAATATCACAGTTCGTATAAAAAGAAGTGGAGCAGACGAATTAAAAAAAGAGGACACGTGATAAAATTCGTTTGTGGTATCTTTGGGGACAATGTTTCATGGTCGTGAGAGCGATGGTGGATTTGAGATGCAAAATAACTTAATAGATGATTGTTAAATATTAAGCGAGAGTACTTAAATTGACTCAGAAAATAAGTTAAGTGTCTTTTTATGGAAAAAAATAAAATACTTTGATTATAAATGAACTTTAAGTTAACTACCTTTTTGTATCATTTGCTGAATTTTTATTCCATTTTAATTTACTATGAATAAGTCAAGTACTAAATTATTATCCTCTCCGTTTACGCTCGATCACTTTATCACTTGTATACCACCTACGTTTGAAAACAAACATTAATACAGTGAATTGCCCAAAACGATAGAGAAGATAAAATATAATTCCCAAACAGAAAGTTCAGATCTCTTATCTTTTTCATCAATATTTGGTTGTGTTCTAATTATTAATTAACATTATAGTTTCAGAGTGTGGAATAGTTATTTGGTTGTACTTAGACATTATAGTTGAATAGTTTCAAATAAAAAGGCGATTAAAAGAGTTTAAGTAACATCCGATTAATTAGTTATCTCAACCCTCATAGTAATCCATAAACCACAACATTTTCATAAGAAAGTTTGAGATCGAAATTTTGCTAGATAATCATTTTAGCAACAGTAATGGAGAAAGCTTGGGAATGATTACTTTTACATCAGCTTCAAATATCCTTCTCGAAGTAGGGAGTAGTTCTTTCGTTTTCCATCTCTCACTATATACTCCACTTGCTTGTCGTTTGAAGTGCTCGGTCGACCAACCTCATTCTTGTTCTTCATTTTCAGCCCAACACATGATCTTCCTTTTCGTCTACCACTTCTTCTGTTCGAGGAACATTTGAATTCATGCCAACATCATTGTGCCAATAACCATATTGTGCTAGTTCTTGCAAGTTAGTAGTCATTTATTTCAGTTTTAATGAAAGTTTATCTTGTTTCCTATTTGAAGCCTAAGAAGTGGTAGAACTAAAATAACTTAATTAAGTGACTAACCATAAACATAATAAAAACTTTTGACATCGCACCGCTTAATAATATATGCTAATATCTATAACTACATTTTAAATATTTGGGACCTTCTCAAAGTAGTAAGCTTGAATTTTTAGACTTTTTACCTATTAAATATAGTAAGTTGTTAGTTTTTTCTTTACAATTACATATCATGACCCTTTGTAACAAACTTTTGTAACAACCTATTTTAATAACTTTTTGGTTATAAATAATCTTTTTTTAATTATTTTTATAATATAGTTTTATCATTTTTCTTAAAATTTTATTCTTTTTAATTTAATATCCATTTTGATATATTTTTATTAACTTATGTTTTTTTTTCATTTTAATGGGTTTATTTTAATTTGATTTTTTATAAATTTAACATTAATATGAATAGAAACATATTAATATTAATATGAATAGAAACATATTGGGTAAGAGATTAATATTTGGGCGTCTCAAAAATCATCATCGGATACTCGCCGTCGTATTACGCGAGTATCATCCTATTAATAATTAAAACACCCAAATCATACACTTGAACTGAAATTATATACAAAACCAACATAACCGTTATAAAATTGGAAATGATTGTACCTTATGAATTATAATGCCTTATCGATATTGATTGATGCATCACAAATGTTAATTTTAAGAGCTTGAACAAAGGGCTCAAGGCTATAGTATTATATCGATGGAACTTTACTTTATTATGTGTATCAGAAAGATTCCTGTAGACTCAGTGAATGTATCAAGCTTGTACAGGTGTCATTAGGAGTGCTACAACGTTGGTTAGATTTATAAGTAGTTATCCTTTTTTAATATCGTTTCTTGGCTCAAAGTTGTTCGAGGTTGGAGATTTGCAGACTCTGAATGTAGTGGCAGATAATTTCTGACCTTCATTAACGACTATCAGTTGTGATGCAATGTATTTTTATGCAAATAGAAAAACAATTCAAAGTGTATGGGGTGCGATGTGCGGGATGGCAGATTTTACTATCGCGTTGAATTTGTTGTCTTTGTCGAATTTGGTACATTTCATCTCAATGACATCGCCACTTTTATAGGCAAAGTGTTAACATTGAGGACGCTTGCCGAAGTGGTGCTTGTCGAAGAAGCTTGTTTGTTGACACAGAATCATGGTCAATGATATCATTTTCCGGCCTAATGATCGCACCTTCTACATTATTACTGATATAGTCAAAGTATTCATTTGAAACATAAGAACTTGATTGGATCAGAGATGACTGAATGGCACTTGAGAAACACCAAACTTGCGGGGGAATTTTGGGTGCTGAAGAAAGGATAGTTTGTTCTTTCATGCAAAGATCCGCCCATACATGAAGAATCTACTGAACATTGTTAATCACTTTCTTGCATAATCAAATAAGTGATACCAAAACTACACATACCATCAGTTCTATCTAATTCAAGTAAGCTATTTGGTGGAAGCGATCCTACTGAAACTTTCTCAAAACCAACAAACGTAGGAACAGATAGTTTGCAAATACGTAGAATGTCATCTTCCATATGGCGAAATACCATACCACCTTGCAGACTTGCCTCATGGCGAATTTTGTTCAAGTAATTTAGATACTTCTGTAGAGAAGTGATAGTAAGCTCTATGGAAATTATATAAAAGAGAAGGTTAGAATGAGACAAAAAAATAAGCTAAATTTAGAAAAGAAGGTAACAAAAGAAAACTTTAAACCGTTATGCATCTTGTTCGCGTATATGGCCGTTTGGCCATATCCACGTGCCAACCATCTTCTAGAAACAAGATTGGCCGTATGGTCTGGCAGATCGGCCCACCTACCAAGCGCAAGTCTAGAGGAAATCTTCGAAGGTGGTGTCAATGCATTGGGAAGGAACGGCACACCCTATTACCCAGTGGGTACTCGTCTGGCGCTCAGATAGAAGGCTCATCCACCTGCACACCTCAAAAGCAGGACAGATTCCCTCAGGAACAAACGATGCATCTTTTTACCCAGATGTCTCACATAGTCTGATGGACCAAGGCTTCGCCTGTCAGGTCACAAGGCTCAAGGAGTGCTACCTCCAAGGAGCTACAGTCCGCTATAGTGTTCTCAACACTATAAATACCCCTCATTCAATGTAAGTCGCAGACATTCACACACAGACATTTGTTACACACACTACATTTGCCATTCGGCTCTACATATTATTGGCCATCCGGCTCAATCAGATTCTTACTCTCACACCGGAGGTGGTCACGGGCCTCCCACCCGAGGCGAGCTAACGTGTGCTACTTTTTTATAGGCTTGTGGAGAGGAAGACCTAGACGGCCCAGAGGCATTCTCGGCCCACTTAGTGGCCTAGCGGACTTTTGCATCTACAAACTGGCACCATCCGTGGGACCCTAAATTAGATCTACCAAGTAGCTAAAGAATGGCGGGTCCTCCCCCAACATCACCTGAAATCAAAATTCATGATGACAACCACAACAACCTCACGAATGAAGAAATCATTGAGGGTCACCTATCGGTCCTAAAAGAATTAATAAAGGACAAAAGCAACCGAGAATACATCAAGCCAAGACTAATCAGTTTTGACGAAGGGGAAGAACATTCGGGAGATAAGGGAAAGAAGAAGGAAAGCCAAGGCGATGGAGAGAAAAGCAAGGGGAAGAAGGTGACAGATGATGATTTGGGAAAACCTTTCCAGTCACTGGCCAAATGCCCCCTTAGCCGAAGGATCATTGAATACTCAGCTCCTAGCCATAGGATGCCGGACAACGTTAGGATTTACACGGGGACGGGAGGTCCGGCTGATCACATCAACCATTTTAAAAGGATGGGGAACCAGGGGAATGGCCCATGCCCGTATGGTGCCGAATGTTCCAACAAACACTAGATGATAAGGCCAGAGCTTGGTTCGACGAGTTGCCGTCAAGAAGCATAGATGATTGGGATGATTTGGAGGCCAAGTTCCTCACACGGTTTGGAATGCTGAAGGCGTGTGCGAAGGACCCCACTAAGATCACGAAGATCATCCGAAAGGCTAACGAGAGCCTACCGATGTTCAAAGAGAGGTGGGTAAGTGAATCCAATTCCATCCCTAATGTGCTGGACCTCATGAGGATCTCTTCATTTATGGGTTCATAGAAATGTCCTGGTTTGGCCAAGCGGTTTGTTGAAAGCATACCCAAGACGATGGATGAGATGCTGAAGCATGTGCACGACTTTGTCCGTGCTGAAACAGCATTTAGGGATGCCGAGCTACCTAGCGGAGAGTATATCCGGGGGGACAGTTCCCCGACGGGAGGCCAGAGGTATGACCGTGTCCAGAAAAAGGGTTTTGGGGGAAGAAGAGGGGCAGGCCGAGGGGCCTATCAAAACAGAACCCCTTACACCCAACCCGACACCCTGCCTTACCGCCATCCGCAGCGCCCACAAGAGGTGAATCGAATATTCACCCTAGAAGACTTGTCCAGCTCACCGAAGGAAATTTTGGCAGCAGAACACCAACTAAACCTTCCGGCTCCACCTCCTTTGGTGGGAACACCAAAAAAGGAGAACATGGACAGATATTGTGACTATCATTGTACGAAAGGACACTATACGAATGACTGCTTTCAGCTGAGGAGACAGTTGGAGGCCGCCTTGGAGTCTGGGAAGCTCAACAACCTGATTAAAGACGTGAGGCAGAAAGGAAAGGGCGGCCAGAAGGGCCACCCTCAAAAGGCCAAAGTGATCAACATGGTGTCGGGACATAGTGATAATCGAAAGAGGAAGTCGAGGTGGGTCAACGAGGACTGGATGAACGTCCCGATAACGTTCCCGCCGTGCCCAGACGAGGATTTGTCAGAAGAAGCGATTGTGATAGAGGCCGAGGTCGAAGGATACTTGGTAAGGAGGATACATGTGGACGGTGGTGCGTCTGTGGAGATAATGTATGAGCACTGTTTTAAAAGCCTTCACCCAAGCATACAAGCTAGGATGACTAAGACGCACAGCACGGTGTCAGGATTTTCGGGGGAAAGTGTGAAGCCGTTGGGAAAGATAGAGCTGGAGGTGTGCTTCGGGGACGGAGGGTTGTTCCGAAGGGCCATGATGAGATTCACTGTCATACCCGCCCCCTCCCCGTACAATATCATCCTAGAAAGACCAGGGATAAGGAGGCTAAGGGCCATCCCATCTACCATCCATGCCATGATGAAATTCCCAACACCTCGAGGTATTGCAACTCTCGTTACATCATCTTCAATTATTAATGAATGCAGAGAGATAAGAAAGAGGAAAATGGCAAAAGAAGAGCCAGAGAAGGGAGATCACCAGGTCGTCAACCTAACGGAGGAGGTAATGATCAACCCGGTCTTCCCCGACCAACTGGTCATGATTGGGGGAAACATGTCAAAAGAAGGTTCAGAACAGTTAAAACAATTGCTAAAGAACAACTTAGATGTCTTCGCATGGGAGCTGCAAGACATGACCGGAGTGCCAAGAAGGATCGCCCAACACAAGCTCAATGTGAATCCGTCGGTAGCACCGGTGAGCCAAAAACGGAGGGTACTATCTGCTGAAAAAAGCGAAGTTGTGGCCAAGGAAGTGGAAGAATAGGTAAAAGCAGGGATCGTGAGGCCAGTTAGGTATCCTACGTGGATATCCAACACGGTGTTGGTCAAAAAATTAGATGGAGCATGGAGGATGTGCATAGATTTCAAAAACTTGAATTCCGCATGTCCAAAGGACTATTATCCTCTGCCAGAGATTGATGCCAAAATAGAAGCTGTTATGGGGTACAAGTACAAAAGCTTTTTAGACGCCTACAAGGGCTACCACCAAGTGCAAATGTCCCAAGAGGACGAAGAAAAGACAGCCTTCTACACCGATCAGGGGACATATTGCTACACCAAAATGCCTTTCGGCCTAAAAAACACAGGAGCCACGTACCAAAGGTTAGTGGACACAGCGTTCGAGTCGCAGATTGGACCAAACCTGGAGGCATATGTGGACGACATGGTCATAAAAAGCAAGACTGAAAAAGATATGCTAGCAGACATAGCCGAAACATTCGACAACTTACGAAAGATAAACATGAAGCTTAATCCAAAGAAATGCTCTTTCGAAGTTGAGGAGGGCAAATTTTTAGGTTACATGGTGACGTCGGAAGGGATAAGAGCCAACCCAGCCAAGATCAAGGATGTCACAAATATGCAATCACCTAAAACATGGAACGAAATGCAAAGCTTAGCCGGGAAGTTGGCCGCGCTCAACCGTTTCCTCTCAAAGTCTGCCGAAAGGTCATTACCTTTCTTTGACACTTTGAAAAATATAACTAAGGCCAACAAAGAAGAATACAGATGGACGGAGGAAGCAGAGGAGGCTTTCCAACAAATGAAGAGAATGGTGATAGAGCTACCATCGCTCACCACACCCAGGCCCAAAGAAACACTTTCCTTATATCTAGCAGCAGCAAAAGGAGCAATCAACGCAGTGTTGTTAGCAGAAAGAAATGGGATCCAACGGCCAGTCCGCTATGTCAGCCGAACACTACATGAAGCAGAAAGAAACTATGATCCTTTGGAGAAGCTGGCCCTGGCCCTCCTAAGCACATCGAGGAGGCTGAGGCGGTACTTCTAAGGACACCCAATCAAGGTAATCACAGATCAGCCCGTAAGGCAAATCCTAAACAAGGCCGAAGCATCAGGCAAGCTTGCAAAGTATGCCATAGAGTTGGGGACATACGGCATTGCCTATGAACCAAGAAGCGCCATAAAGGGTCAAGTGTTAGCGGATTTTCTGAATGAAGTGCCGGTAGGAACAGACACTTCAAAGGACCTTGAGACACACGTTTCTGAGGAAGAAAATGTCGATAAAGAAGAAGAATGGGTGCTATATACGGACGGAGCATCCAATCCGAAAGGCTCAGGCACAGGTTTAGTATTGATTAGCCCCAACGGCGTGGAGTACACATATGCTTTGAGGTTGAACTTTGACAGCACAAACAATGAGTCAGAATACGAGGCCTTGTTAGTTGTCCTAAGAATAGCAGAATAGATGGGGGTAGAGCATTTGGCGGTGAAGGTGGACTCGAAGTTGGTGGCCAGTCAAATCAATGGGGACTTCGTGGCCGCCAACGAAAGCATGATCAAATACTTGAGTAAGGCAAAAGAGCATGTAGCACGGTTCAAGGGCTTCAAAATCATGAACATCGTGAGAAGTAAGAACCAAAAGGCTGACGTGTTAAGCAAGCTGGCCTCAGTGGCGTTTAATCATTTGACGAAGGAAGTATTGGTGGAGGTGTTAGACAAGCCCTCAACAGATAGGGAAGAGGTAAATGCCATTGTGGAAGAGGAGGAAGATAACTGGATGACACCCATCATAAGGTGCTTGGAGCAAGGATATGGCCGCAGGACCACAATGAAGCACGTGCCCTTCGGATGAAGATCAGCCAGTATGTGATGGAAGGAGGGGTGCTCTTCAAGAAATCTTACTTGATGCCGATGTTACGATGCGTGGGACCACTCCAAGCCAACTATGTGATCCGTGAGATACATCGAGGAGCTTGTGGCATGCATTTGAAGACAAGATCAGTGGTAGCAAAGGCACTAAGACAAGGATACTATTGGCCTACGATGCACCGTGACGTGAGGGAGGAAACAAAAAAATGTGACGCGTGCCAGATTCACTCACCAGTACCCAAGATGCCTAAGACACTAATGACATAAATCATGGCCCCATGGTCGTTCTTCCAATGGGGAATGGACGTGTTGGGTCCATTTCTCGCGGCACCGGGTAAGGTCAGGTACATCATTGTGGCAATTGATTATTTCACTAAGTGGTTGAAAGCAAAGCCCTTGGCCAACGTAAAAGGCAAGGACGTGATAAAATTTGTGTGGGATAACATTGTCTGTAGATTTAGCCTACCCCATGTGATAGTGACTGACAATGGGACTAACTTTGTGAATGACCCATTCAAGACATGGTGCAAAAAACTCAACATTAAGTAAATAAACACGGTAGTGGCACACCCACAACCAATGGCCTCGTGGAAAGGGCAAACAAGTCATTAATGGAAGGGCTAAAGACAAGTCTAGGCTGTGATCGAACTGGGTGGGAAGACGAGCTTACAAATGTACTCTGGGTACACAGAACCTCATTGAAAACAAGCAATGGAGAGATGCCATTTAGCCTAACATATGGAAGTGAGGTCGTAATCCCTGCGGAGATAGGAATGCCAACCCATAGGACGCTAATGATCAAGGATGAAGAGGCCAATGATGAAGAGCTCAGACTCAACCTAGACCTGTTGCAAGAAAGAAAGGAGGTTGCAGCTATCCAGGAGGCCAAATACAAGAAAAAGATGGAGCAGTATTACAACAAGCGGGTCAGGGCCAAATCTTTTTAGGTGGGGAGCTACGTCTACAGAAGAAATGAGGCCAGTCGCGTGGAAAAATCGGGAAAGCTGAGTCCAACATGGGAAGGTCCTTACAAGGTGACAGAGGCCTACATGAATGGCTCATATAAATTGGAAAAAGTGAATGGCAAGGCAGTACCATGCACCTGGCACGCAATTAACCTAAGGGAATGTGATGAGACTGCAATTATACATAGTCTCATTGTCCAAAAAGGGCTTAAAATGCATTAATTATCATGAAAATACTCAAATATATGCTTGTGTTTGTTGCTTGTGTATTTTAGGTACGGATATTGAGGAAATGTCAAAATATCACAAGAATCAATCAAAAACGAACACGGGAAACGAAGCCGCACAATGAACCGGGCCCAAGAATGGAATTTCCAAAGATGACCTTGAAGTTTGAAGATTGTACAAGTTTAGTCCCTCATCTTTTGAAGACTTGGCATTTTATACCCTTGCAAAACTCATAAATTGCATTATGGTCCCTTAAATGTCAAGAAATTACACTATGAGTCCTTGGAGAATGAAGAATTTGCATTTGAAGTCCTTGTTATAACTTTTTGCAAACTTGTGCCAAAAATGACAAGTTAACCAAATTACTTAACAAAGGAAATGAGATTGTTGGTGTTTAAATATAAAGTGAAGAAAGGAAGATACTTTGGGGGCCAAAACTGCCAGACATTCAAACACCTCCCAGCCAATCATCCTGCCACATCAACCCCACCCACCAATCACACCACACCACCTCACCTCCCCTCCCACGTCAACATTCCACCCATCTAAATAATCAGTTATTAAACTGATTATTTAATACTTCCCACCAAAACATTCATTTAAATCCTTTAATCCCCAAATCAGATTAAACACACCCTAATTATCCCAAGAACCCTAGCTAATCCCCAGCTTCAATTAACTTATAAACAAAGGGGTTTTGCATGATAATCTCCATAATGGTAATTAACCATCACCTTAACCCATCCCACACCCCAAAACAAAACCCACAACACCCCATGTGACTCCCAGGGGTCCCCTGCACCCGTCACTTTCCACAAAACCCCAAATGCAAACAAGATAAACGTCCAAGATGGTTTTCCTTGGTCCCCAAGACCAAATGAACGTCCCAAGATCAAAAATACAGCTATCATCCAGCAACATCACATGTGAGCCAAGGTTGACTGAAAATTCAAAAATCGTCCAAGGGCTTTTCAGGAAATTCATCCATTAGGGTTTCAGTAGTCTAGATAGTTCTATTGTAGTCTATTTAAGGAGGGTGCAACATGTGCATACCCCTTGTTCCTGATTTTTCCTTTGGTCACAATCTTGTAAAACCCGTTTTGTTAATGAATGAAACTTGGTAAAGTATTGATGATGAAAAATCCAGGCTCCATTTTACTTACTGCTGTTTGATTGTGTGTGTAATTCAGTCTTGTTTGGTGATTGTTTAAGTGACAAAGTTCCAAAAAAATCAGTTTTCAAAAAGTCTGTTTTCAAAGATTTTCTCAAAGTCTTTTTCTCTTTTTTATCATTAACCATTTACTGTAGCAAAAGCTTCAAGCTTGTAGCTTGAAGCTCTTGCTACTTGGAGCTGTTCTTTCTTGGTTTGTTGTGGTGTGCAGGAAACAAGAAGTAAACAAGAACCATTTTTATCCATTTTTTTTTGTCAAGCAAAATCTTCATAAGCATCTCAGCAAAGTTCTGCACAAGCCCGAGCTTGTAGGAAGTGACTTTTCAGTCACTGTGGGACCTGGATGTGGGTCCCACAAGGTAAATCTCTTGAACTTGTTTCAGTTTTCAATATTTCATTCTTATGTGATTTGGTATGAAATTTGTGAAATCTGCTTGTTTGTTGGTTAAATCTGCTTGTTATTGCTTCTTGGGTAGTCATTTGTGTGTTTAGATAGTTTAGGATTGATTTGGTTGGATCTTGTTAAGATTTGTTGTGTTAAATCATTTTCAGAAAGTTTAAAAGGGTGTTTGGATTAGGGTTTAAGTTGGTGTACTTGTTATTAATCATGGCTTAAATCTTGTTTAAAACCTGTTTTAATCACTCAATAGGGTATTGTTAGGTTGCATTGTTATTAGGTTTTCAGTTTGGTAGAGTTTTAAACACATTTGTAGGATCAAAAAATTGATAAATTGCCTAAAATCAGTAAGGGTTGTTTTCTGCCTGTTTAGGAGATATTTGACCACCAACTTGTGAAGTCTGCTAGGGTAGGGTTATAACTAGGGTTTCAGATAGATTGTATGCTACTTGGTGAACTTATGTGCAAAGCTTTAGGGGTTTAAAATTCGTTTTTGTGCAAGTACAATAGTTACCCTTCATCAGTAAACAGTTAGCATTCATCAGTAACTTTCTTGGCCCTTTTGTGCTTGATTTTGTGAAAGAACTTGTTGTTTTTTGTGATTCAATTGACTCCCTATACTCAACTGAGTATAGGGGTGCCTTGTTGTCCAAAGAAATCCATTCTACAAGCTTTCCTAAGCTCAAAAGGTCAACTGACCAATATTTGCACTAGCAGTGGGAAAACAGTTTCCCCTGCTAATACACAAGTTAGTACTGCTAAGCTAGCAGACAAAACAAGTCAAGTGTCACTATCAGCTTTTTAGATTTTTTGTCTTTAGTGGGTTAATTTGTGAATTAGGACTTGAAACTTGTTTCATGATTTTTCTAATTTTATTTTTGATTTTTCTGTTTAATTAGAATTTTTATTACTGTTCATTTGCTATTTTTTAGGTTTAATTGCATTTTTAAATACTTTTTATTATTCTGTTTTTTGGCATTTAGTGTAAAAAATTAATATTTTTAGATTTCAAAAATTTTATTAGATTTAGAAAAATAATTTAAGATTTTTGGTTTTAAAAGTTTTTACTGATTCACTTTTTATTTATTTATAATTAATTTAGTTTAATTAGGGTTTTAATTCAAACTGTTTTTGTCTTCTAGTGAAAAATTTATTATTTTTCAAACTTTTTCATTTTTCTTCTATTCATTAGAGTAAATTAGGATTTTTAAAAAGTGTCAAATTATTTTTGGCATTATTTTATTATTTTTTATAATTATTTTAGTTTAAAAATAGTTTTAAGTGTTTTAAAAATAGAAAATTAGTTTTTAAAATTTAGGAAAAATACTTTTTAGTCTTTAGATAATATAAGTAAGTTATTTGTTCAATAAAATAATATTTTGGGCATTTTGATTAATTATATTTAATTTTAGGGCTTTAATTAGCATTTAAAATTGAATATTTAATTAATAAAAGGTTTAAAAATATTTTTATTGGATTTTTATTCTTATTTATATTATTTTAGACTTAGTTTTAGTTTAATTAATTTTTAGGTTTAAAATTTTTATTTGTAGCTTTTTACGGTTTTACGTGAACGATCTTTTCGTCTTAGCTCGATCCGTCTTCGTAACCGTCATTCTCTTCTCACCCCATTTCTATTTCTCTTTTTCAACAATATAATCACAAAAAGTTAATCATCTCTTAACACAACGCACTTGCCTCCTTGGGAAACGAACTTGAACTTATCTGGTCATTAGTGCTTGGTTTTCCTAAACCGACACTTAATACTTGCCACTTTTGCCATCCTTTTCCTAAAGGGTAGCAAAAACACTACATCAATTTTGGCGCCGCTGCCGGAGAGGCGTGTTGTGTTTTGATTTGGACATTGTTGTTTTTATATATAGCCATAATAGCTAATTGTATTAGTAGCACTCTACTAATACGTATTATCGGTTTTTCGTTTTTTGTGAATACTATTACTATATTGTATACGTAGAACAATAAATTCACAAGTACTCCAAATACGTGAGAAATCACAACCTTGACTTGGGAGGTCATTACCCAATCATTGTATTCGAATCTCAAACCAAATAAAAAAGGCAAAAATAGATAAATACTTTCGTGAAGCTCGATTTTGAAAATACAAACTATAAGGTGGGTATAAGGCGGATATTATATCCTAAGGAAAAAGGCTCTTAAGTGCTTCGCGCCGCCTCGTTTCCCCGCTTGCTTGTGAGTATTTGATTTTGAGAGCTAATCGAGGGTTTTGCCGCCCAAAGTATTACTAAGTATCCTATATATTTTCTTGGTTTCATTTGATTAAACCCTCTTGAACGTTTTGGTGTTCCACCAACGTTCTAAAGTCATCGAAGGCGTTCACTTCACGTGATCGTTTTCATTCCTTGAGGCTTCTTTAATCAAGAGATTTGATTAAGGAGGAGATTTGTAGATTTGTGTCTACTTAATACATTCCACAAAAATCTAAAAAAGTAAAGACAATCAAAAACCACAAAAAAATAATTTGAAAAAGTAAAAACACCAAAAAGAATCTTCTTTGCTCACCCTCTCGTTGTACGTGACCTTTATGCAAACTCGCTCCAAAGCAAGACGTGCACGTAAACGAAGAAACAAATCAACCACTCCTTCTAGTGAGGAGTCTCCTATTGACGAACCCATCGTAGTGAAAGAAGCACCCATGGCTAATCGAACTATGATGGAGTTGCTTCAAGCACCTACCGAGGGTTATGGAGAAGCGATTGTGATTCCCGCTATCCTTGCGGAGAATTTTGAGGTTAAGACGAGTTTGTTGTCCATGATTCAAAACAACAAGTTTCGAGGTGACGAAAAGGACAACCCTCATAACCACATTCGCCAATTTAATCGTCTTACCGCCACTTGCAAGTTTAAGGACGTCTCTAACGACTCGATTAAGATGATGATTTTTCCGTATTCCTTAGCGGGGCCCGCAAAAATTTGGTTAGAGAAAGAGCCACCCAATTCTATATTGACGTGGAAGGATCTCGTTTCAAAATTCGTGAACCAATTTTTTCCGCCCTCTAAGACTACGCATTTGAAAAACGAGATTTCAAAGTTTTCACAAGAGTATAATGAGAGTTTTTCAACGGCTTGGAATAGGTTTAAGGAAATGTTGCACGAATGTCCTGATCATGGTTTTTCCGACTTGCATCAAATTGACACGTTTTACAATGGCTTGAACGATCATGAGCGTGATTATCTTAATGCCGCCGCGGGTGGTAATTTTTTGTGTAAGACGGTCGAGGAAGCATTGTTAATCATTGAGAATAGGTCTAAGGTCTATAGTCCTCGTAGCACGTCGAGTGTTCGTAAGACTTCGTCTTCACCTTCGCCTTCATTGTCACATACCGTTGATGCTTGCCAAATCGAGGCTAATTTGGAGAACAAGATTTTTGATAAGCTTAAAGGATTGTTAATTGAGTTTAAAGTTGGTGAACAACCCACTCCCGCTACGGCTAAAGCGGTTGAGGTTTCTTGTATGTATTGTGGTGGAGCTCACGATTACTCCGAGTGCATTACCAACGGTGGTAACACTTCGAGTGCCTACGCGGCCGCGGGAACTTATAACCACAACGGTCAAGTTACCCGCACTAATCAATTGACTCCACCGGGTTTTCCACCAAATCAAAATGCTAACAATTATCGAAACAATCAAGTTGGTTACCAAAACAATCAAAGAAACAATTACAAGGGTAATAACAACTATGGGAATCAAGGAAGTAGTAGCCAATTGCAAAATCAAAACCAAAACCGTAATTTTCAAAACACAAGTCAAGGTCTTCAAAATGTTTACACTAAAGAACTTCCAATGGACTTTTTGAATTACGCTACGGCAAATGATAAGATTTTGGAAAACATTCAAGAGCAATTGGCTAGTCAAGCTAGGAACACGGCTAAAAACACCAAGGAGTTAGCTAATTTTGTGAAGGAAAATCTTAACATGAGAAATGAGTTGAAAAATGATTTTGCTAATCAAATTAGAGGTCAAAACAATAAAATTGAACAAAGTCATGCTAGGCTTGAACAAATAATTGACCAAAAAGCCGCTAGTCAAGATGTTAAGCTTAATGCTATTTTAGAAGCCGTCATGGGGAACAAAGCCTCTACTTCAGGTAGTTTGCCTAGTAAAACCGTATCAAACCCGAAGGGAGAGATGAAAGTGATTACCACACGAAGTGGTAAGGCACTTAAAGAACCGACTCCTCAACCAATTACTCCAACGGTGGAGGAAATTGAGGAAGAACCCGAGGTGGTGGTCGAAAAGGAGCATATCTCAAGCCACAAGGTACCGCTCATGCCACACCTACGGTCGACCCTTTACCAACATTGGAACCCGAGATTCCAAAGGCTATGCCTATGCCCCAAACCACACCACCCTTACCTTACCCATCGAGACTTAGGAAGGAGAAACGACAAGAGCGCGACAATTATCAATTTGAGCTTTTTATGAAAATGTTTCGTGAGTTGCACCTTAATGTGAGTTTCACCGATGCTTTGGTCATGATGCCTCGATTTACCGCTAACTTTAAGAGTATGTTGAACAACAAGGAGAAATTGCATCAATTGTCTAGTTGTTCGTCGGTTTATCTTAATCACATACCTCAAAAAGTCGGTGATCCCGGTAAATTTTTGATCCCTTGTGCAATTCAAGATATGGAAGAATGTTATGCCTTGGCCGATCTTGGTGCTAGCATTAATTTGATGCCACTTGCAATCTTCAAGTCGCTCAATCTTCCTAATCTTACTCCTTCACTAATGTCTATCGAGATGGCCGACCACTCCACGATTTGTGCATGTGGATTGGAGGAAGACGTTTTTGTGAAAGTGGGGAAGTTCTACTATCCCGTAGACTTTATCGTTGTCGATATTCCCACGGATCCTCAAGTTCCTCTCATTTTAGGTCGTTCGTTTTTAGATACGTCTATGGCTTTAATTGATGTGCATGCTAGAAAGATCACCTTACGTTTCAACGACGAGGAACTTGTTATAAACGCAACTCAAAATTCTCAACTTTCTCATGTTTATTCCGTTGCTACCATAAACCTCGTTGATATGATCGACGTGGTTTGCGAGGAATTTTCACAAGAAGTTCTAGGGTTTGGTGATGAAGAAACTATTGGCAATCCCACTATGTTAGATCCAATTCTTGATAATTCGACACCAACCTTCACTCCATTTGAAGGTGGTGGTTTTACGTTGGAAGAATGCAATGTTCCACGTACTTGTGACGAAGACCTCGACAACAATGAGGACTTCTCGATTATCAAGGATTTTCTTAACGATTTCCCATTCCCTCCACCCGAGGAGGTTATGAGTATCGAGCCTAAATCTTCACTTGAGGAACCACCTATCCTTGAGTTGAAAGATTTACCTCCTCACCTCGAATATGTCTATTTGGAGGAGGACGAAAAGTTGCCGGTTATTATTGCGAAGGAACTTTCGAATGATGAAAAAACCGCACTTGTCGATGTTCTAAAGGATCACAAAGGGGCAATTGCGTGGAAGTTATCCGACATTAAGGGAATCGATCCCAAATTTTGTACCCACAAAATCTTAATGGAGGAGGATTACAAGCCCGCAATCCAAAGTCAAAGGAGGGTGAACCCCAAAATTCACGACGTCATCAAAAAAGGAGGTCCTTAAACTCCTTGACGCGGGAATGATTTACCCTATTTCCGATAGCCCTTGGGTGAGTCCTATCCATTGTGTCCCAAAAAAGGGAGGGATGACCGTTGTGCCAAACGATGCCAACGATTTGATTCCCACTAGACTCGTGACCGGATGGAGAGTGTGCATTGACTATCGTAAGTTGAATGAAGCCACTCGAAAAGACCATTTTCCCTTGCCCTTCATGGACCAAATGTTGGAGCGTCTTGCGGGAAACGATTTCTATTGCTTTTTAGATGGTTTTTCCGGTTACTTCCAAATTCCCATCGATCCTCGTGATCAAGAAAAAACTACGTTTACGTGTCCATATGGAACGTTTGCCTATCGTAGAATGCCATTCGGACTTTGCAATGCACCGGGAACCTTTCAAAGGTGCATGATGGCTATTTTTCATGATATGACCGAGAAGACGATGGATGTCTTCATGGATGACTTTTCCGTGTTTGGTAATTCGTTCACTTCGTGTTTGTTGAATCTTGAGAGAATGTTGAAACGTTGTGAGGAAACCAACCTTGTGCTCAATTGGGAAAAGTGTCATTTTATGGTTAAGAGTGGAATCGTCTTAGGGCACAAGGTCTCGAAAGCGGGGATTGAGGTAGATCAAGCTAAAGTAGACGTCATCGCCAAATTACCTCATCCCAAAACCGTTAAGGGAGTTAGGAGTTTCCTAGGCCACGCGGGCTTTTATCGTCGATTCATCAAGGATTTTTCGAAGATTTCTCGACCCATTACACATCTTCTTGAAAAAGAGGCACGTTTTGTCTTTGACGTAGATTGTGTACGAGCCTTTGAAATCCTTAAGAGGAAACTTACCGAAGCTCCCATTCTTGTTGCTCCCAATTGGAACCTCCCCTTTGAGCGCATGTGTGATGCTAGTGATTACGCTATTGGGGCCGTTTTGGGGCAACGTCATGATAAGCACTTCTTGCCTATTCACTATGCTAGCAAGACGATGATCGAGGCTCAACTTAAATACACTACAACGGAGAAGGAGTTCCTTGCCGTGGTGTATGCATTTGAGAAATTTCGACCTTATCTCGTCTTGACGAAATGCATAGTGTATACGGATCATTCGGCTATTAAGTATCTCATGGCAAAGCAAGATGCAAAGCCGATATTACTTCGTTGGATTCTCCTCCTTCAAGAATTTGATCACAAAATCGTTGACAAAAAAGGAGCCGAGAATCTAGCGGCCGACCATCTTTCTCGTTTGGAAGATCCGCACCAAAGTGTTTACGAGCCCAAGGAAATCATCGAAACATTTCCGCTCGAGACACTTGGTGTAGTGAATTCTAAGCTTGATCCTTCCACCCCATGGTTTGTGGATTTTGCAAATTACCATGCGGGTAACTTCATCATTAAGGGTATGACGACTCAAGAAAAACGAAAATTCTTTCGTGACGTCAAGTTCTACTTTTGGAACGACCCTTACTTGTTTCGAACTTGTGCGGATCAAATCATCCGACGTTGTGTATTTGGCACCGAAGCTTCTAACATCCTTAGAGCTTGCCATGAGGGACCCACGGGTGGTCACCACGGTGCTAATCTCACGGCTAAAAAGGTGTTTGATGTCGGCTTCTTTTGGCCTACTATTTACCGAGATGCACAAGATCTTGTGAAGTCATGTGATGCATGCCAACGACAAGGAAAATCCTCACAAAAAGATGAAATGCCACAAAATATCATCCAAGTGTGTGAGATCTTTGACGTTTGGGGTATAGACATTATGGGGCCATTCCCATCATCTCGTGGTAATAAGTACATCCTTGTTGCGGTTGACTACCTATCTAAGTGGGTGGAGGCCAAAGCCTTGCCCACTAATGATGCTCGTGTGGTAGTCAAGTTCTTGAAAAGCTTGTTTTCTCGGTTTGGAACCCCTCGTGCGATCATAAGCGATCGTGGAACCCATTTTTGTAACGACCAATTCGAAAGGGTCCTAAGGAAATATGGGGTTACACATCGGCTTTCTACGGCTTATCACCCACAAACGAGTGGGCAAGTCGAGGTTTCAAACCGAGCTTTGAAGAGGATCTTGGAGAGATCCGTTGGGGAAAACCGACAATCATGGTCGGACAAGTTGGACGGTGCTTTATCGGCCTTTAGGACCGCTCATAAGACGCCCATTGGGTGCACTCCCTATAAGCTTGTGTATGGAAAGAATTGTCATTTTCCTATCGAGTTAGAACACAAGGCTTATTGGGCCCTAAAGCATTGTAATGATGATATGGAGACCGCGAGAAAACACCAGAAAATGCAGTTGAATGAATTAGATGAATTGAGGGACATTGCTTATGAAAATTCATTGATTTACAAAGAAAAAACTAAAATGTTGCATGATTCTAAAATTAAAAACCGGGTTTTTAACATTGGGGATCAAGTTTTGCTTTTTAATTCAAGATTAAATATCTTTTCCGGTAAGTTGAAATCCCGTTGGTCCGGTCCATTCACCGTGATTCAAGTGTTTCTATATGGGACCATCGAACTAGCTCAAGATGATGGTCCTAACTTCAAGGTGAATGGACATAGGTTGAAGCACTACTTTGGCGGGGAAGTTCCATCCTTGAACTACCTCAACCAAATCACTTTCCCCAATGATAATTAGTATTGAGGGGATCGAGTCGAGCTCATGACTCGGTAATCAAAAACGAGGTGCCTCGTGGGGGAGTCCCATGCTTATCCTATGTACATATTATCGCTTTCTAATGTAGTAACGTGTGGGGATTTGTGCCCTTCCAACCTTTGTTCCGTGGTTGTTTGTGAATTGTGGACTTTAGATGATTTCACGATTGGAGCCTCTCGTGTTCGTTTTACGGGAGCACTCGATCGTTTGCTTTGAAGACTTTCTCAATATCCATGATATATCCTTTTGATGTTCTAACCTTAGGTTTATAGCACACTTCATAAACGGCTTTAAATTTAACGGTTACACCCTTTCCATGCTAGATTAGGCATTCGACTACGTCTTTAGTATGGGGGTGTTTGCACCCCTAGACTCGAAACATTGAGGACAATGTTTAACTTTAGTATGGGGGTGAATAGATACTTGCCTTGCCAAATCTTCACGCTTTCTAAAGTTTATCTTTTTGTTTAATCGTTTTTGTTGCAAAATAAGGCTAAAAATGGCCAAATTTTAAAATTTTTCTCATGTTTTATAAGTGTTTGAAGACACGAATGTAGATTTTCCGATGGCGAGAATAAGAGTAAGTTTTGACTCGACCGTGCGTGTTGAGCACTTAGCTTTGATTTCTTAACTTCACATTAGGCTAAGTCTCTTAAATGAGGACGAGAAATGATAGGGTTAATTATAAGTTACTATGCTAAACGTAGAAGTCGCTCTTCTTTCAAAAACTCATGTGTTCTCGTTGTTTGCTTATTCTCCCTTCGCATGTAAATATTTTTTGCTTAATAAATATTGACTTAGCGGTTTAGTTGTGATTGTTGGGTTTCTAGTCTTTTCTAGTAGCTTCCCTGTAATTAAATTGGGAAGACATTAAGGTATCGCCAGCGTCACGGTTTTGAAGTATTGGCACCCGAATAATCAAAAGCTTCACCCAATAATAAGATTTCAAGTGCTCACCTAAATCAAGCAAACAATTTGAAGCCCCACAAGGCCGAAAAATCTATGCAAAATTGAAAGTGAATCAAGCCTTAATCTTCGAAGCTTTAAAGATCCAAAATTCGCCTTAGCGTGAGGATATACGTCTTTGGCTAATAGAACCACCGATGAGGAGGATAATAAAAGGCAAGGCAAGACCGTAGTCATAATAAAAGCTTCATGGCGAAGTTGAATAAAAGATGGAGGTAAACCAAAGATAATAAGGCCCTTCCGTTAGGGGGCGTATAAAAGTCTTGGTAATAAGTCTCATGTTCAAAACCGTTATAAAACCGTGTTTATCGGTTCTTCTTGTCAACTTAATTTTTTAACATCGTTGTCTATTAGGAGGGGTTATTGATTTGATGGTCTTAGTTACACCGTTAGGACTCTATTTTTAGACCTAAATCTCTATTATCGCATAAGTCAAACAATGTATCCTCGTGAAACATTCAAGACAAAATAAAATTTAAGAGATACAACTTAGGAATAATGGGAGGATAAGTACGTGATTAGGGCATATGAGTTAGCATTACTAACTTATAATGACAATGATCTCGTTACACGCTTGGCATGGAATTGGGGTGAAAATCGAGGACGATGAAATTATTTCTAACAAAGCATTCACGTGTTCTTATTCTATGAACCTAAACGTCCCATTTTGCGATGAAAATCATACATTATGTCTAAAACACAAGTAGTACTAATAGTGGTAGTGTAGCTAGTTTATCGTTCAATAAAGTGAATAAAAATGAATTTTGGAGGTGCTATGATACTTTATTCTAGCATTGCGTGAGGGCACGACAATGGTTTAGTATGGGGGAGTGATGAGACTACAATTATACATAGTCTCATCGTACAAAAAGGGCTTAAAATGCATTAATTATCATGAAAATACCCAAATATATGCTTGTGTTTGTTGCTTATGTATTTTAGGTACGGATATTGAGGAAATGACAAAAGATCACAAGAATCAATCAAAAACGAACACGGGAAACGAAGCCGCACAATGAATCGGGCCCAAGAATGGAATTTCCAAAAATGACCTTGAAGTTTGAAGATTGTACAAGTTTAGTCCCTCATCTTTTGAAGACTTGGCATTTTATACCCTTGCAAAACTCATAAATTGCATTATGGTCCCTTAAATGTCAAGAAATTACACTATGAGTCCTTAGAGAATGAAGAATTTGCATTTGAAGTCCTTGTTATAACTTTTTGCAAACTTGTGCCAAAAATAACAAGTTAACCAAATTACTTAACAAAGGAAATGAGATTGTTGCTGTTTAAATACAAAGTGAAGAAAGGAAGATACTTTGGGGGCCAAAACTGCCATACATTCAAACACCTCCCAGCCAATCATCCTACCACATCAACCCCACCCACCAATCACACCACACCACCTCACCTCCCCTCCCACGTCAACATTCCACCCATCTAAATAATCAGTTATTAAACTGATTATTTAATACTTCCCACCAAAACATTCATTTAAATCCTTTAATCCCCAAATCAGATTAAACACACCCAAATTATCCCAAGAACCCTAGCTAATCCCCAGCTTCAGTTAACTTATAAACAAAGGGGTTTTGCATGATAATCTCCAGAATGGTAATTAACCATCACCTTAACCCATCCCACACCCCAAAACAAAACCTACAACACCCCATGTGACTCCCAGGGGTCCCCTGCACCCATCACTTTCCACAGAACCCCAAATGCAGACAAGATAAACGTCCAAGATGGTTTTCCTTGGTCCCCAAGACCAAATGAACGTCCCAAGATCAAAAATACAGCTATCATCCAGCAACATCACATGTGAGCCAAGGTTGACTGAAAATTCAAAAATCGTCCAATGGCTTTTCAGGAAATTCATCCATTAGGGTTTCAGTAGTCTAGATAGTTCTATTGTAGTCTATTTAAGGAGGGTGCAACATGTGCATACCCCTTGTTCCTGATTTTTCCTTTGGTCACAATCTTGTAAAACCCGTTTTGTTAATGAATGAAAATTGGTAAAGTATTGATGATGAAAAATCCAGGCTCCATTTTACTTACTGCTGTTTGATTGTGTGTGTAATTCAGTCTTGTTTGGTGATTGTTTAAGTGACAAAGTTCCAAAAAAATCAGTTTTCAAAAAGTCTGTTTTCAAAGATTTTCTCAAAGTCTTTTTCTCTTTTTTATCATTAACCATTTACTGTAGCAAAAGCTTCAAGCTTGTAGCTTGAAGCTTTTGCTACTTGGAGCTGTTCTTTCTTGGTTTGTTGTGGTGTGCAGGAAACAAGAAGTAAACAAGAACCATTTTTATCCATTTTTTTTGTCAAGCAAAATCTTCATAAGCATCTCAGCAAAGTTCTGCACAAGCCCGAGCTTGTAGGAGGTGACTTTTCAGTCACTGTGGGACCTGGACGTGGGTCCCACAAGGTAAATCTCTTGAACTTGTTTCAGTTTTCAATATTTCATTCTTATGTGATTTGGTATGGAATTTGTGAAATCTGCTTGTTTGTTGGTGAAATCTGCTTGTTATTGCTTCTTGGGTAGTCATTTGTGTGTTTAGATAGTTTAGGATTGATTTGGTTGAATCTTGTTAAGATTTGTTGTGTTAAATCATTTTCAGAAAGTTTAAAAGGGTGTTTGGATTAGGGTTTAAGTTGGTGTACTTGTTATTAATCATGGCTTAAATCTTGTTTAAAACCTGTTTTAATCACTCAATAGGGTATTGTTAGGTTGCATTGTTATTAGTTTTCAGTTTGGTAGAGTTTTAAACACATTTGTATGCTCAAAAAATTGGTAAATTGCCTAAAATCAGTAAGGGTTGTTTTCTGCCTGTTTAGGAGATATTTGACCACCAACTTGTGAAGTCTGCTAGGGTAGGGTTATAACTAGGGTTTCAGATAGATTGTATGCTACTTGGTGAACTTATGTGTAAAGATTTAGGGGTTTAAAATTCGTTTTTGTGCAAGTACAATAGTTACCCTTCATCAGTAAACAGTTAGCATTCATCAATAACTTTCTTGGCCCTTTTGTGCTTGATTTTGTGAAAGAACTTGTTGTTTTTTGTGATTCAATTGACTCCCTATACTCAACTGAGTATAGGGGTGCCTTGTTGTCCAAAGAAATCCATTCTACAAGCTTTCCTAAGCTCAAAAGGTCAACTGACCAATATTTGCACTAGCAGTGGGAAAACAGTTTCCCCTGCTAATACACAAGTTAGTACTGCTAAGCTAGCAGACAAAACAAGTTAAGTGTCACTATCAGCTTTTTAGATTTTTTGTCTTTAGTGGGTTAATTTGTGAATTAGGACTTGAAACTTGTTTCATTATTTTTCTAATTTTATTTTTGATTTTTCTGTTTAATTAGAATTTTTATTACTGTTCATTTGCTATTTTTTAGGTTTAATTGCATTTTTAAATACTTTTTATTATTCTGTTTTTTGGCATTTAGAGTAAAAAATTAATATTTTTAGATTTCAAAAATTTTATTAGATTTAGAAAAATAATTTAAAATTTTTGGTTTTAAAAGTTTTTACTGATTCACTTTTTATTTATGTATAATTAATTTAGTTTAATTAGGGTTTTAATTCAAACTGTTTTTGTCTTCTAGTGAAAAATTTATTATTTTTCAAACTTTTTCATTTTTCTTCTATTCATTAGAGTAAATTAGGATTTTTAAAAAGTGTCAAATTATTTTTGGCATTATTTTATTATTTTTTATAATTATTTTAGTTTAAAAATAATTTTAAGTGTTTTAAAAATAGAAAATTAGTTTTTAAAATTTAGGAAAAATACTTTTTAGTCTTTAGATAATATAAGTAAGTTATTTGTTCAATAAAATAATATTTTGGGCATTTTGATTAATTATATTTAATTTTAGGGCTTTAATTAGCATTTAAAATTGAATATTTAATTAATAAAAGGTTTAAAAATATTTTTATTGGATTTTTATTCTTATTTATATTATTTTAGACTTAGTTTTAGTTTAATTAATTTTTAGGTTTAAAATTTTTAATTTGTAGCTTTTTACGGTTTTACGTGAACGATCTTTTCGTCTTAGCTCGATCCGTCTTCGTAACCGTCATTCTCTTCTCACCCCATTTCTATTTCTCTTTTTCAACAACATAATCACAAAAAGTTAATCATCTCTTAACACAACGCACTTGCCTCCTTGGGAAACGAACTTGAACTTATTTGGTCATTAGTGCTTGGTTTTCCTAAACCGACACTTAATACTTGCCACTTTTGCCATCCTTTTCCTAAAGGGTAGCAAAAACACTACATCAGAATGCTACATCTAGCCTAGCATTTAAACTTATCTTATCATTGTAACACTTTAATGATGAAGTTAATTAAAGCTATCTCCCGGCTGAGGAATAGCAATTTTCCCTATATATGGCAAAGGAGTGTAAACATAAGAAAAATGTGGCCCCCTCCGAAAGGCCAATCACCTGCGGTAGGAACATGTGGCCAATGTTTATAACCACCATTTTTAAAAGAACGAACACACGAGTGGTTCTGAATAATCCATGTTCGTAGATAAACAAAAAGTGATCCTAACGTGATCGATATCTAGCAAAATAGGCAAAGTACAAGCGACCTCGACGGAAGGCTCGCAACCTCCAAAATCGATAAATATGGTCGATGTCTATGGAAGGGGAATAAAAGGATAAGTAGCTCCGAGTGGAACTTAGATCCCTCCACTCGATATATGTAGTCAATGTTCCCCAACCAAAATCAGGAGCTGAATAAATATCCAAGTGGCTCCGGAGGGTAGGTGATTCCTCCCGGCCGATCTATGTAGTCAAGGTTCACTCTTAGAAGTAAGATACATATAAGTCAAAATACCTACGGGGTCACACATGAAAGGCCAAAAATAGAAGGACAACCAAAGAAACATAGATAAGGCGGCACGATGGCCAAACGTACAAACACCACAAAGTATACGAATAAGTTAAGGCCAATGGCCATCAAATGGTTATTACAGACATGTTAAGGTAAAATTCAGAGCAAGTCACTGGGCAAAGGAGCAATCCTGCAAAAGAGGCCCTTGGTCGGGAGTCACCTCCCCATCTGGCATCAAGTTTTGAAGCTCTATGGGACTCTTAAAACATGCTCGAGAGACCTTCTCCACAAAGGGATACCGCTTCACGAATAGGGCATCGAATGCCTCCATTAAACTGGTCTCTGTCAAAGAAGAGTCAATACCGGACGCCTCGGCCAAAGCAGCAGCAATCTCCTCCTCAGTCCTTCCATGACCCACGGCCTGCATGAAGCCCAAGGACAGAGCAAGGCTGAAAACGTCCCCATGTGCAGATTTATATTCCTTGCTTGCTAGAAGGCGTCGAACAAACATAGGAAAGAGGTCCTTCACAAGGTTCTTCCTTAGAGTGGCCTCACGGCCCAGATCAACGGCCAACTTGGTGTTGTCAGTTCTCAGCCCTTAGGCATCTTCCTCAGCAGCTTTTAGCTCATTCTCCAAGGCCGTGATCCTAGCGTCCCTCGTGGCAATGACTTTTGCATGAAGTTTCTGAGCCTTCTCAAGAACGGCCAAGCGTCCAGCCATGTCCATCTCCGAAGAAATAAGGAGATCAGGTTCACCAAGAAGCCTGTCATAGTCTCGGTGGCTCGTTAGCAGTTCCTCGTTAGCAGCATCAAGAGACCTTTGATAAGCCTCCAGCTCGGATTTGGAGGACACGCAAGCATTATGCTCTTCCAGCAAAGATTCGAAGCGAAGTAGAACGTTGGACTGCATCTGGGTGCTCTGAGCCAATCGGCGCCAACTGGACCGTATGGCCACCTCATGGTCAATGCCTTCGTTAAAGTACACAAGGTCAGCAGGAGTGAAGAGGTTGGCAAGCAGGTCACGGCAGTCCTTGGATTTATCCACACGAGTAGACTCAGTAAGGCCCCACTGGGGATTGAAGGGCCGCTTGCCAAAACGCTTGTAAGGATCACCTGCCAAGATGAAGTAAACATAAAAGGAAGGATACGCGCACAAAATTAGTAATAACTACAACAGACAAGTTGAGAGGCCTTACGGTAGGAACTCTCAGCCTCGTCAGGAGAAACATCAGCATCCAAGTTAATGGGTTTGGAAGCATCAACTAAATAGGGAAAACAACAAACGTAAGAAAAAGGGGGGAAAGTGCGTGCAAAAAAAAGAGAAAGAACTAACCTCCAGGAAAGGCAAGATTCTCACCATCAAGAGAAATATGACGCCCAATAGGAACAACAGATGGCGGACGAGAATCAGATGAGGGAGGATGCTCCTCCACATGGGGCTCTCCTTTAGAAGCTTGTGGTTGGGATAAGACATCGTCAGTATGTTGTCGGAGGTCTTCCATGGCATTAGGCCTCTCGGCCGAAGGAGCAGGAGTGTGAGACTTACCATCAACATCTTCCTCAACGGGCTAGAAGGCGTCGGAGGAGGAACGACGGAATCCCTAGTTGCCTTGCTCTTTTTATGGGAGGATTCCCTCTTCTTATGAGAAGAGCCCTCACCGTCATCTTTTCTCTTTGACTTCCTAGAATGTATAGTAGCCCGGGTAGCCCTAGTACCAGCGCTATGGGAACCACCAGCCACTGCATCCTCACGAGCGGCCTTCTCAACGACACGCCTTTGTTTCCTTTCACGATCAGCAACCACCTTAGCATCAACAGTCTCAGGTTGCTCTATGGCAATGGTCTTTGGGGGGATCGGAGCATCCTTAGCCAAGGGAGAACTAGTGTAGGTAGGGACAACCGTCCCCTGCGGCAAAGGGTTGCCCTTACGAATGGACGCGCCAGAAAACGGGGAATCCTAAAAAACTCAGACATAGTAACACCTGTAAAAAGGGGGAAGGTCAGGCAATGTATAGAATACAAAGAACCAAGCAAGAGAAAAGAGGGAAACATTACTTCCCCAGCCGGACCGCTGAGGACGCAATCGAAACCTGAATACTTCCAAAAAGGGGTAAGGCGACCACATAAAAGAGACTTTGATATGGTCTACGAAGGGGAATAGCAAATTCACATAGTTTTTTGGCATCCGAGTGGTCGTATTCTGAAGCTTTAGGAAGGGGATCAGCCACGCTGGAGTCATGGTGTCTCCATGGCATAGCGATGGGAGCCGCCCTTCGATCGACACAGAAAAAGAGGCCTTTCCAACCCTTCAAACTCTTAGGACCATCTTTAAGGAAGGCACGGTAGGGCTTGGAACCACGACTCTGAAAAGAGAACCAATCGCCCACCTTACAAAGTTTGTAAAACAGGCGAAACAACGCCACAGTAGGAGTGACACGCAAACCACGACAATAGATCTCGAAAAGGGTAGCTTTATTGACACCGATGGGAACGAGCTGTGAGATACGTATACCAAAATGTTCAAAAACACGGAGGAAGAAGGAAGAGAAGGGAATGCGAAGACCACCTTGAGAAAAGTGGTGAACATAGATACCAATGAGGTGAGAAGGGAGTTCATTCATGCGAAAGTTACGAGAAGGAGCAGAAGGATTCAGATCTGGTGGAATATGATAAGCTTCAGCCACGCGGCGCACATGATCCGAACTCAAATCAGAATGATAGAGATGCATGACAAATTTGGGCATAACTTGGGCCTCATTAATGGCCTCGCGCTGCTCTTAGCTAGGGAGGCCAAGCTCATAAGACCCGTCAGAAGACATAATGATAGGCCGGGGAAGACCAAGAAAAGACAGGAAAGGAAAACTAATAAAAAGAAAAAGACACACCTGGAAAGAAGGGATGTACCTCACGGCTCTCGACGGTAAAAAAAGAGAGAATGCAAGAAATGAGAAGAGGAAAGGGGGTATTTATAGAACCCCAGGGCTGACCAAAGGTCGTTTCAACAAACAGTAAAAACACGTGGCACACCCCTCGACCACATGAAGCATAAATGCCATCCAGCTGGCCGACAAAACGCGCAGAAGCAATAAATGAGGCGCAATTACCAGTATTTTTGACTGGAGGTAATTAGGAGGGTAGGTACGCACCAAAAAAAAGAGGAAAGAGAAAAAAGAAATAAAATATTCATGAGTTATGAGTACAAGAAAAAAGAGAAAACGGAGGAGACGGCAGTACGGTTAAAGTATTGAATCACCAAGGCTTCACAATGATAATCCAATACTGGGGGGACATGTTCGCGTATATGGCCGCTTGGCCATATCCACGTGCCAACCATCTTCTAGAAATAAGATTGGTCGTACGGCCTGGCAGACCGGCCCACCTACCAAGCGCAAGTCCAGAGGGAATCTTCGAAGGTGGTTTCAATGCATTGGGAAGGAACGGCACACCCTATTACCCAGTGGGTACTCGTCTGGCGCTCGGATAGAAGGCTCATCCACCTGCACACCTCAAAAGCAGGACAGATTCCCTCAGGAACAAACGATGCATCCTTTTACTTAGATGCCTCACATAGTCTGATGGACCAAGGCTTGGCCTGTCAGGTCATAAGGCTGAAGGAGTGCTACCTCCAAGGAGCTACAGTCCGCTACAGTGTTCTCAACATAAATACCCCTCATTCAATGTAAGTCGCAGACATTCACACACATGCATTTATTACACACACTACATTTGCCATTCGGCTCTACATATTATTGGCCATCCGGCTCAATCAGATTCTTACTCTCACACCGGAGTTGGTCTCGGGCCTCCCACCCGAGGCGAGCTAACGTGTGCTACTTTCTTATAGGCTCGTGGAGAGGAAGACCCAGATGGCCCAGAGGTATTTTCGGCCCACTTAGTGGCCCAGCGGACTTTTGCATCTACACATCTGAATAAAGCATCCATAAGAAACATAAATTATTGTTGCAGGAAGAACAAATAGATCAAATATCACCGATAAACCGATTTGCAACAAAACCAAACATGATATTTCGTTAAGAAATCAATTCATTTATTATGTAAATATCCAACATAAAAAATGTCCAATTCCAGATTGTTTTATTTTAAGTATTTCAGCATCTAATGATGCCGCCTTATGCGACACCAGTTCCATAACCTGCTATTTATTCACCAGTAGGGGTGCGTATGGTAAGCAGAATTTCGCCTTCATGAATTCAGATCTAACAATTGTACATGTATCATATTCTCATTCTCTTATTAGTGTCATCAGATCCCCGACGTAGTGCAGGCAAACACAGAAATTGATTAAAAAGCCCCTAACGGGAAGGACTGAGTAAAAAAAACACAAAGGGTGGTTCGGGAATTACGATGATGGTGTTACTATTCCAGACCCATTTGCATCACAAACACCGATCTATTTGTAATATTAAATTACATTCTCAAGTCCAACATATAGTAAAATTACATTCAGCTAAAACACGCGATCTGTCACTCTTATGTTATGGTATGATACCCCTAAAACAGCCACATCGGATGTATCATTCTTAAGTGACTTTTCAAAATATATATATTCAAGCATATACACCTATATATATTATATAAGTTGAAAACCAACTACTGTAAATAGAATGCATTAGACTTGTGAAATTCTTTACGGATCGAAAAACATCTTACCCTCTTGATTAACTGTCAAACGCGGTAGCCTTTGTCTCATACCAGCAGCAGTTGCAGCAACCACCAGTTGGTACGTCGGTACCATTTCACCCTTTGAAGTAGTGTAATACACTTGTCTACCCGTGGCATCAACCCTAACCAGTCCAAACTGCCCAACATGCCCATACCCAAGCTCAGGTTGTGGCTTAATAATCCCAATTGTCTTTTGATATGCTCCAACTCCAACTTTCGGCTATTGAATTTGCGGTTGCAGAAAACTGATCAGGTTGATGAACAGTTAAATGCAATGTTAGACTAAGAACAATGAAAAGATCAAAACATGTTAATGCAAAACATATTTTTAGAATTATTAAAATAAGTATACTTATAAGGTCACCGTAATAAAGACTAATAAACTAAAGTCTAAAGCATATTAGACTAACCATGTTTGAACATTTGATATATTTTAATATAGATGAAGACTAAATAAATGAAGAGGTATAACATTTGATATATTTTAACCATGTTTTGCAACTAGTGGTTCTTTATTTGATATATTGTTTAGGTTGCAGCTAATTTGTAGCAATTTGGCCTATTGTTTCTCGTCTTCCCCAAAAGATGAGTCATATTCGACAAAATTCACAAAACTAAAGAGTCTGGTCAGCCACTCATGTCACTGTCCTATAAAGCGGTTGCTCCCTAGAAAACTGACCAGGTTGATTAACATTAACCATCCTCAACATCCCATAGTACATGTGGCCTTGGCCAACCTGAGGCGCGTGCCTCATTGTCATTACAGCTGGAACTGACATAGGAGCAGCTGTTGGAACAGACTATCATGTCCTCGGTTACGGTGACATATTTTAAAACAATCTTGTAGTAAGGAACAAATCAAGAGATTATGGCTGACCCGTAATTATCCATTCATAAGCAAATGGGTCACCTATTACACAAGAAAACTAATGTTGAACACTAACATTAAGCAATTTCGCATATTCTGATTCTTTGTATCAAAAGTTACGTGTGTCCCAAGAGAAAATCGTTGTTCCCGGTGAGCATGAAGCACCTTGGATACACCTGCATGTGCAACATTACATATTTACACTATATTGTTACTACCTGAGTGCTAGCAAAGAGTTGCACCAGTAATGACTCTATAGTTTGAGTCGATGAAATGTCTTTTATCATGTACCTTTCAGGATCTAAATATTTTCCTAAAGCGTACAAAACCATTGGAGTTTCCAAACTATCACAGACCCGTCATAAGAACACGATGCATAAAAGTAACTGCTTAATAATGGGAGGAAGGTATGTGCAATCGTTGGATCCATGTGAGGGTCTATTCCTTTACTCAAAACCCTTACATACCAAAAGAAATGTCTGTTATTTTTTTCTAACCATTGACTTCAAACTTTTAATTTTCAACAACTAAATGACCTGCAAAAAAATATTAATATATTGATTCAAATCTTAAACAATTCCAATTTGTATATAAGAAATATAAAAGTAGAGTCTTACTGGTTGGTGGAGATGTATGCATCAAGGTCACTCGAGATAGCATAGATTTGGCAAAAACAGGACCGGATTTCATACGTAACTATATATGTGTAATAAATTAATGGCTACGCTCAGTCACCTTATGTCAAATAGCTTAAGCTGTTACAAAAACTCCAAAACAAAAATCATAGATAATCTAGTCAAAACGGCCCTAAATACGAAAAAAAATTCATAAACGACCTTTGCGCCCGAAAGTGTCAGGCCAGCCGTGAACTTGTGATCTTGTTTTGATCACATCTAACATGCTCACAAAAGTGGCAGCAATAGCACCTACAAACATATTAAATCCAATCATAGTAATATTACCACTGTAATATTCAAAAATTAGAGTCACAACAAAAATATGCAATACTGGACGGGTATGTTCCCAATAATACCTATAAAGATTTTTCACTATTAGGTATCCTTTATCTTTTTGAAGGAGATCCGTGAACCTCGAATGGAGGTCCTACGAAAGAGTAGATTCCACAAAAGATTGTCACAAATCTAAAATAAAATGGCTGTAAACAGTTGAGTAAGAAAAACAACATTATACATACCTTCCAAAGTTCGAGTAACATTTAGAAAAATCTGAGCCTACGCAATTCGTAAAATGATATAGATTTCTGCATAAGTCCCAAACACGTCTTAAAAATAGAAATTTCATATAAGAAATTTCTTATATGCATCCAGATATAACAAGTCCAATATCAGCAAGTTTCAAAGCTGGAGCATCATTAACACCATCTTCCGTTACTGCTATGATTTCACCCATCTCCTTAAGCATCCTCATTATCTCTTGTTTGTGCCTCGGTTCAGCCCGGGAGAACACTCATGTAAATTTGTAGGGTGATATAAATAAATCATATTTTATTCTATCACCATCACTATTTATGCAGCTCAACATCCTTTAATTGTGCCTAGAAAATGACACTGTGAGCATAAAAAATGTTAACCAATAGAAAAAAAGGAACATAAGTTTTGCCTTTGGGAACTGGTGTTAAAGATGGATTTACAAACAGCTTCTTGAATACTTCTACCTAATTGAACTACTTTACTTACTCAATACCATGTAAATAACAATTACTTGAGTATCGTGTGGCTACTCCTTCTTGTGATGCCTTAGCTTCCTTCTTCAGAGTTCCCTAGTCTAGCCCTTAGTCGCCTAGGCTAAAATAAGAAAGAACACTGTTAGCTCGCTTCGGGGTTTGAATCCGAGACCAACTCCGGTGTGAGAGTAAGTATATGATTTTATTAAGTGTGTGTTTTAGAGAGAGAGAGAGTAAATAGTGAATTGTGTGTGTTCAACTTAACCTTTGTTCTTGGAGTTGTTCTTGGAGGAACATCTCTTTATATACTACTTGGAGGTGACTCCAAGACACACGATTTGTGGAGTCAAGGTTGTCTTGTAGGAGCAGCATCTGAATAGTCGATGAGTACCAAGCTTGTCTTTCGGAGTCAGGGTTGTCCTCATGCTCCTCTAGTACTAGTCGTGGTCCAGGCGTCTGTACCACTCGTACAACATCGTACTATATATGTCAGGCGTTATCATCCTTCCTCCGATGGAGACTATGCTCTGCTCTCTAGGTGTTGCTCCATGTGTATATGTCTGGCCTTGTGCTTGGGTCTAGCCCTGTGTCTGGGTCAAGCCTTGTGTCTGGGTCAAGCCCTATGTCTGGGTCTAGCCATGTGTCTGGGCCTTGTGTTGTTTGTCTGCTCCTAGAGAAAGCTTTACCTTTTGTCATTGTCTCTGCACCTGAGATGACCTTCGTCACCTTAGCTATTCCAGTGAACTGTTCTAACTTAAAGTAGCTTTACTTGCGGAGCATTAGGATTTACTTGTTGATGTCTCACCTTAAGCATGGGGGTGAGATTATACCTCATCAATAAGAATCGGTTTTTCATATAGTATATGCTCAGTCTATTTTTTTGAAACAAAATCTATTTTTCAAATCTTATGTCGAATAAAGCATAAATTCATTTTTGGGTAAAAATATTGTAGCCAATGGGATGCTTCTAAAAGGACATGTAGGTAAATGATTGGCACCCTTTCATTATCCTAGTCAAACTTAGCCTCTCACACACACACACACACACACACACACATATATATATATATATATATATATATATATATATATATATATATATATATATATATATATATATATATATATATATATATATATATATATATATATATATATATATATATATATATATATATATATATATATATATATATATATATATATATATATATATAAATATATATTTATATATATATATATATATATATATATATATATATATATATATATATATATATATATATATATATATATATATATATATATATATATATATATATATATATATATATATATATATATATATATATATATATATATATATATATATATATATATATATATATATATATATATATATATATATATATATATATATATATATATATATATATATATATATATATATATATATATATATATATATATATATATATATATATATATATATATATATATATATATATGTATGTATCAAATCAAATCAAATCAAATCAAATCAAATCAAAAACCCTTATATAAGAGAGATGGTGAAACAATATCTTAAATACAAAATTATATCAAAATGACACATGCCATTCATTAAAAGGTTTCCATAAAATGCTTCAAAAAGAAAATAGGAATTAAAAATGATGCCTTAAATACAATATTCTATAAAAAGGATGGTGAAAAAATGCCTTAAATAAAAAAAGAAAATAGGAATTATAAATGATACCTTAAATATAAAATTCTATAAAAAGGATGCTGAAACAATGCCATATATACAAAATTTTATAAAAATGACACATGTGGTTTCCATAAAGTGCTTCAAAAAGAAAATAGGAATTACAAAATTCTATAAAAAAGATGGTGAAACAATGCCTTAAATACAAAATTATACAAAAATGATACATGTAATTCATTAAAAGGTTTCCAAAAAATGCTTCAAAAAGAAAATAGAAATTACAAATGATGCTTTAAATACAAAATTCTATAAAAAGATGGTGAAACAATGCCTTAAATAAAAAAAAATAGGAATTACAAATGATGCCTTAAATACAAAATTCTATAAAAAGGATGGTGAAACAATGCCTTAAATACAAAATTCTATAAAAATGACAAATGTAATTCATTAAAAGGTTTCCATAAAATGCTTTAAAGAGAAAATAGGAATTACAAATGAGATCTTAAATATAAAACTCTATAAAAATGACACATATAATTCATTAAAAGGTTTCTATAAAATCCTTCAAAAAGAAAATAGGAACTACAAATGATTCACAATAGTTTGACTTACTAAAATGAAAATATTTTTAGATATTCGGACTGTCAAGTTTTGGACTGGGCTATATACTGTTGCTAAATTATACACGTGACAAAAAATAATCCTAGAAATGAGCTTTTTGGGCTTACTTTTGCTAAAATACACTTTACCACAAAACTTACAAAACAAAACCATTTCTTGCTAACAAAAAAAACTTAACAATAATATTAATTTAAAAAAAAATTAATGTAAAAAGTTATTCATAAATTAACATATACAACATTTATTACCTCATAAAATTCAAAAATAAATAAAATATTTCTACAATGTTATTAAAGTTCTAAGAAATTTTAATGTACCAAACTTATTCATAACGTTAACGTATGCAAATTCAATTAACTCATGATATTTTTAAATAAATAAGATATCTTATACTACGTTATTTTTGTTCATTCTATATTACATTATTAAAATATTAATGTCATGTTTACACTACATATACTAAACTTCTAATACAAACACACATCACTTCAATTTTCATTAAAAATATATATATTTAAAACTAGTCCGTCCACAGGACGGTTCTAAAGGCTAGTGTATATATATATATATATATATATATATATATATATATATATATATATATATATATATATATATATATATATATATATATATATATATTGACAGAACTTGTAGAACTCATTTTAACCAATCAGATTTTTTAGATAATAAAGAATTTAAATTTACCTTAAAGGGTATAATGGTAAAATATAATTTTTACTTTATTTATGATTTTCATATTACATTTAATTTTTTAAAATCTCATAATATTAGGATGATCTGTACTTTTTTATGTTTTTTTTTTCTAAAATGCATTCTAAAAAAATAGTCCATCTATGTTTTTTACATCTCGTTAATTTATATGTATTTTTAATATATAAGTTTTTACACTTTTTTTAATCAACTTACCAATATTTTTTATTTAACAATTATTTAATTGAAGTCGAAACACAAATAAAAAAACATAAACCTTTATAAACAAAAAAGTACAAGATTCATTTACATACATGTTTCATTTCATTCAACGAGTACAAAAAAACATATATATCGCTTCAAAAATAGCAAATTATCTTCATGTATCTGTTCATCAATTCCTGTTCTTTAAATGATGTCATAATCTTCATCATCTTCATGTATCTGAAATAAGCATTCACAAATAAATATCTGAAACGAATACATGCTTTACTAGTTGAAACATACAATTTTTTACAGTGTAAAATATACATGTTTCACTCTTGTTGAAACATATATGTTTCAGATACATACCCCTCTTACAAATCTTTATACGCAAGAAACAAATATGTTTCTTATAGGGTAAAACATACATGTTTCACGCTTTATCAAACATGCATACAAGTTTTTCACAAATTTCATACACGTACGAAACATACATGTTTCACGACTTAAAACAAACATGTTTGATGACTTAAAACATACATGTTTGACGACTTAAAACATACATGTTTCTTATAAACGCATGAAACATACATGTTTTAAATGCATATGACTCTTTTATAAGTCGATCATCTTATAAGTGATGCCACAAAAAAAACCATGTATTACAAATTACTTGTTCAATTGTTTTATAAAAGACAAAGAAGAATATTTTATAGTTACCTTTTTTTCAAACAATAAAAAATAAATTAGATAAAAAGAACAAGAGACCAAAAGATTTACACGTAAGCGTACTACTTAGATCGGTTTGTGGTTCAATAAATTAAATTAAAAAAAATATTATTTACCTGGTCCTCGAATATATCTATTTTTTATTTTCACCGAAAGAATGCACATCGCGTATTGAGCCTACATCAACAACTCCGATGAGATCTAGAATTCTAACTCGGTAGATTATGATATGCAAAAAAATTAAAAAGTAATTTTTTAATATATTTAAAGGATTGAAGAAACAAAGTAAAACTAGTACATCGGTTGAAACTATAGATCATATTCATGACCAAATTGGTATCAATCTTCTATCATATAAAAGTCAAACACGTATGTATAATACATCTGTTTATAAAACTATCCAAAACTGATTAAAATAGTAAAGAAAAATAAAAAAGAAACATTAGTTTGTAACGATATGCGATAACCTGTTTATTGAAATCGATTTTGATACGAAAGTAAAAGTAAAAAATATATTACATTTATCTACAATTGGCCGAAATTAGTAGAAGCATCAAATTAATGATATGTATAAAAAAATTATTTAGTGGGTGGCTAGGGTTCTTGAGAGGAAGAGAGATCAAAGTTAGAAAGAGAGAGAGAGAAAGGGGTTGTGAAAAAATAAACCCACGGTTATTGGTAACTAGTTTTGGGTGTGAGCTATTTTTATGGATGAATTAAATTCCTATTTTGCCCCAAACTGATTTACATTTACTAAACTAAGTTACAAATATTTTCAAAAATGCCACTTTGCATTGATATATTGTACATTATGTTTTATTAAGGGTACAAAAAGTGGTTCTGTGAGTTCTGTCACTTAAATGGGTTCTGTAAATAAAGTTACACTATATATGTATATATATATATATATATATATATATATATATATATATATATATATATATATATATATATATATATATATATATATATATATATATATATATATATATATATACTAGCGTCGTAATCCGCCCAACGGACGGGGTCCCTTTTTTTCTTGTTCCAGATGGTTTATTGTTGAGCGTTTTTAGTTTCTTGAATTTTTAATTTAACCATTAGTATATTTTAGTTATAGTTTACGTTTAAGCAACATTTATTTGTGGTCAACGGGCGGGATTGTTTTTTTTTTTTTTTGAACGAACCACTGACGATGAACCCGTGACCCGGTGACTCGATCGGGTTGACCCAATGGTCGATCTTGTTACCCGGTCACTTGACCGGGTTGACCTGGTGGCGAAACCGTAACCTGATATATTTCTATAATATGATTCTTAAATTTATATTAAAATAAATATTTTTAAAAGATTTAAAATTCAATCTTCAATTTAAAAATATATATTTTGAAAATTAATAAAATAAATTCTATGTCTAAACCTCACAAACACGTATTAATGAAAACAAAAACCTTTACACTCGGATAAACCTCAAAAGGAATACCAAATTTTACAAAAACAACGTTATGTTATTTTCCTATACAACAATGACGCAAGTTTAATAGTAGCAATTGCTACTTTGGGTCTTTAAATATATTTTTATCCGACACAAGTTTTTGTTTTTAATTTGTATTATTCCATGACAATTTTTACATGTCTGAACCTTTACACTCGGATAATTATTGCGTTGTGAAAATTAATGCGGATTTTAGACAATAAAAAATTTTGAAACTTAAAAAGAAAAACTAATGAAAATATTTCAAAAATTAAAAAAAAATACAGGGGCTATTTAGTTGTGGAAACTTTTCATAATTTTCTGCTTCTAAATTTCTAGAGAAGGAAAAAGTTTTCGTTTCTAGGGTAGAGTTGAAAATCTCGAACACATGTTTAGACAATATATTTCATTTTCTAAAAAAATGAACAATGTTTAGACGAAACTATATTCTATCATTTTTCATGATCAACCTTTTTCACGTTTTTGCTAGTTTTTTATGTTTTAATATGTTTTTTCCCGTCTTCTGTTTTCACGTTTTAGTAAGTTCTTTTACGTTTTCATCAAGTTTTTTATGTTTTCATCAGCTTTTTTTGTTTTCATCAGTATTATTACGTTTTCTTCTGATTTTTTAGGGTTTCAATATGTTTTTTACGTTTTCGCTCGATTTTTTTACGTTTTTGTCCGACTTTTTGGCGTGTCCTCAACGTTTTTACGTTTTCGGCAGTGTTTTTACGTTTTTGTCAGCATTATAATGTTTTCATTAGTAATTTTACGTTTTCGTCAGTAATTTTATGTTTTCGTCAGTAATTATACGTTATCGTCGGCATTTTTACGTTTTCCTCAATATTTATATCTTTTCGTCAGTATTTTTACGTTTTCGTCCGTATTTTTATATTTTTTCTGTATTTTTATGTTTTCGTCCGTTTTTTACTTTTTCATCAGCGTCTTTTACGTTTTCATAAGTGTTTGTTACGTTTTACTTAGAAGGTTTTGCACATTTCGGACGAAAACGTAAAAATAATGACAAAAATGTAAAAACACAGATGAAAACGTTAAATTACTGACGAAAACGTAAAAATACTGATGAAAAACGTAAAAACGTTGATGAAAACGTAAAAAATTAGACTAAACCAAAAAAAATCGGCCGAAAACGTAAAAAACTGTCTCAAACGTAAAAATCGAATGAAAAGGTAAAAAAGCTGACAAAACGTAAAAAAATCAGAAAAAGCGTATAGCAATCGGACTCTAACATAAAAAATCAGACATAAACGTAAAAAAACCGGACAAAAACGTAAAAATACTGATGAAAACGTAAAAAAATCGGAAGAAAAAGTAACAAATAAGACGAAAACGTAAAAATCAGATGAAAACGTATATATTATGACGAAAGCGTAAAAAATCTGACATAACGTAAAAGTATTGACGAAAACGTAAAAGTTCGAACGAAAACGTAAAAATACTGACGAAAACTTAAAATTACTGATGAAAACGTAAAAATACTAACGAAAACGCACTAACTCGAAGAAAAAGACTTAAAAAAATACTTACGAAAACGTAAATATAGTGTTGAAAACGTAAAATTATTGATGAAAACGTAAAAAACTAACAAGAACGTGAAAAACTAACGAAAACGTAAAAATAAGTGACGAAGACATAAAAAACCGTCAAAAACGTAAAAATAAGTGACGAAGACATAAAAAACTGTCAAAAACGTAAAAAAATGGCGAAAACGTGAAAAATGAAGAAACGTAAAGAAAACTGACAAAAACGTGAGAAACTGTCGAAACGTAAAAAATTTGAAAAAAAAACGTTAAAAAATGACAGAAACGTTAAACGGGGTTATAAATAGATATGTGAACATGTTTTATTTGTATTTGAGAAAAGAAATAGAAAACGGTAATATGGGGTTTTCTAGTTTCTATAAAAAAAACAGAAAATGAAAATTTCATGATTTTTGGAATATATTGAAAGAAAGTTGAAATAAACATGTTTTAATCTGAAATTTGGAAAATAAAAAAATTGAAACTTAAAAAGAAAAGTAATAAAAATATTTTGAAAATTAAAAACAAAAAATAAAGGTATTCAATTTTAGTGAGTTTAAGTATATATGAGTTAGTAACAATTAAACAAAAACATTACCATAGCAAGTTGGTAAGTTTGATTACCCCTAAACGAAAGGCCACATGTTCAATTCTTGCAAATGGCATATTTTTTTTAATAAAAAACAAAAATAATCAAAAACAGCGTTTCGAAAACACAATTTTCAAAACAGCGTTTCGAAAAAGCAGGTTTCAAAAATGCTTTGTTTCGAAAACGCAATTTCCAAAACAGTGTTTCCAAAACGCAGTTTTAGAAAAGTTCCAAAACGCATTTTCAGAAAATTGCGATTTCAAATCATAAAAAACGTAGAAAATGGAGATTTTCTAGGAATTTCTTAAATCCTATTGGTTTAAAGATGTGACTGGGATATATGACTGGATTAAAAAGTGTGGTTTCAAATCATAATTATACCTATATATAATATAAAGATATATATATATATATATATATATATATATATATATATATATATATATATATATATATATATATATATATATATATATATATATATATATATATATATATATATATATATATATATATATATATATATATATATATATATATATATATATATATATATATATATATATATATATATATATATTAGTGTCATAACCCGCCTAACGGGCGGGGTCGTTTTTTGTTGATCTAGAATATTTTTTGTTTGTGTTTTTTGAATTTAGTGTTTTGTCAATTTATTTTATAGTATATTTTAGTCATAGGGTATGGTTAATTGACGTTAAATTTATGTTTAGTTTTTTTTTTGTTTTTTTATTTATATATATTTGAAGTTGGTCATATAAGGTTTATAATTATTACTTTTCTATTAATAATGGGCGGGTTCATTTGGTAATTTGTTTTCCAAAAATATGTTTGTTTATTAGTTATATATGTGTCTATGAGACTTATTTTTTTAAAAGAAAGCTAAAACGAATAATTTTTGTGTATTTAGGCCTTGGCCCAACCAACGAATATGTTTTGTCCTAATTGAATCTTTTGTTGTACATTTTTTTGTTAAACATAAACTAACCTTTGATAGTATTACGCCTTGGTACGCCTAACGATAATGACTGTGTTTGGTGTCATGGTAATTTACGAATGTACATAAACCTATGTTGGGGTGTTTTTGGGTTTGAACGGTCGGGGTCTTTTTTTTCCGCGTTTTTATGGTTTTTGCGTTTTTAGTTCATTATTTTTTTAATTTATTATTTTGTATGTTATTTTGAACTAAAGACGGCTGACATTTTTTTAACCAAATTAATTCATGTTAGTTATTCAAGGAATCTGAATTATTCACTTACCGAAGCAGAGTCTTCCATTTCATGAAGTTTTAGATGTTATCTAATTTTGTCCTTTACATTGTGTGAACTTGAGAGAATATGAATCTGCATAAAACTTTTGAATTAACATAACGTTAGTTGAGAAACTATTCTCATGTTTGTGTACCACTCAACCCTGGTTAAAATTTTGTGTTCAACATCAACAAATATTAGATAATGAACACCAGCCATAAGAAGATCATTATTTTCCTTTGAGAGTTGTTCCATTGTTTAATTTCATTATTAATTAATTTTGAAAAATATGATACTTTTTATGTTTCATCTTATTTTAAGTAGTGAATAGCTAAATAACAACACGTCTTTGATAAATTTGTTTTTATTTCAAATAATAATACATGATTGATTGTATATATATTTTATATTTTTTTTCAAATTTAGTGATTGTGATTTAATTTTTATGACTGTTTATAAACTTTTGATTAATATTTAATTCACCAACACAAAAACAAAAATTAATAAAATGAACCAATTTAAGTTTTTTTATCTATTTCAATTTTTTTTGCATTAATATTGTGTATGTTTTGGCAACCAAGATAATGTTACCCGATTCATACCAATTTAGGGATTTATCGACCGAATGTCATGAGAGATCCAAAATAATCATACCCAATCCAAACCAATTTAGTGATATATAAAACCAACAAATCCCTAATTTGTGTCACTACTTAACCTAATCCAACTATCTAAAACCACCCAGCTATGTTCTTTCAAATAACGCAACCACCACCTACTAAACTTAAGATGATCTTAGATATGTGTTTGACTAAATGATTATTTGTTTAGTGTTTTTAATTATAAGGTACCCGTACCTGTGCACGGGCCTTGTGCAGTAAACCCCCTACGGGGAGCAACTTCATTCATTATACCATTACGTTTTAACTGGCAAAGCACATGTCAAGTAGCTCCAACTTCTTGTTATGAAATTTGGTTTACTGTGCGTCCGTTGCAGAAGTTGTGCCTATAAAAAACGAAGATGTGTTGTATGAAGCTTTTGGATATTATTAGTAAAACCATAGATACCCTAATTTTGGGAAGTTAAATAGTGCACGGACGATGTTTTTTTAATTTTTGTAAATAATATATTTTTGATCAATTAAAAGTTAAAAAAGTTTAATTTTGGTTTTTTTTAATTATGTTTTTCAATATTAGACTAAGCTGTATTTTGATTTTGTGCACAATTCGCGCCTTGTTTTCATGAAATATTAAGAAAGTTAAATAGTGCACGGACGAATTTTTTTTTATTTTTGTAAATAATATATTTTAATCAATTAAAAGTTAAAAAAGTTTAATTTTGGTTATTTTTAATTATGTTTTTCAATATTAGACTAAGTTGTATTTCGATTTTGTGCCTTTCAAAAAAATAGTCCTTGCAACATATTTGGTGGAGCAGTTACCCAGGTTGTACTTTGCTTACCCAAGTTGTATTTTGCTAATTGCACGTTGAGTGGCACTTACAATAAAGTGCATTTTATACAACATAACTTCAACACAAGTGAACATATTTTACATAAAAATATTCTATAATATGTAAATGTAATAGATGTGGAGACAGATTTGTGGATGCAATTGTGTATCGTTACATACACTGATATACAATATGTCACTCGTTCATACATTAACCACAACAAATAGCCAATGCAGTCGGTGCAGCTAGGGGTGTCAAAAAAGTTGACCCGACCCGAACCCGAACCCGAATAATCATATTCAGGTCGGGTCACTCGGGTCCAAAAGCGTATTCGGGTCAATTCGGGTTGACCCGAATTGACCCGAGTTTCAATTAGGCTCGGGTTCGGGTTATATATTTTTACCCTTGACCCGACCCGAGTTGACCCGAACCCGACCAACCCGACTTGACCCGACTGAAATTAGACTTTTTACATTGTTTTAGTACAAAATTAGGCCACTTTTTACACTTTTTCCTCAAACTCGGGTTGACCTGAACCCGAGTTGACCCGACCCGAGTTGACCCGACCCGAGTTGACCCGAACCCGAGTGACCCGAGTTCTAATTAGGTTCAGGTTCGGTTTATATATTTTTTACCTTTGACCCGACTTGACCCGAACCCGACCGGGTCAACCCGAATCACACCCCTAGGTGCAGCAACTGCCGCATGTGTTTGAGCCGGTAGGAACGTTGCAAATTGCACACTTACAAAAAGTCATGTCATTCATGAAGAAGCAAACCTTAATGATGATGACGACTTTTATTTCAAAAAAAACATTAAACGGAGTCATAAGCGTTTGTTTGAACCATGTAAAGCTTCCAAAAGGTAGCTACAAAAGTACTCTTAAACGTGAGTAACAAACGCTTACCAGGGAAGAGCCCTAAATCAGATACTCATGAAGCTTCCATCATATCAGTCACCCTGTACACGTCAAGTAGCTGTGTTCAGCTATATATCACAAAAGAGGACTCATCATCGTATCGGTCAGTCTTTTCAGAAAATGGTGAGTGTGAACCAATGGTATTACTAATGTTACGCATAGGATTCCCTTCAAAGCCACCCTTTCCCCCACAAACAGAAAAGGTTGGATTAGAATTTTCACCACGTCCTCGACCATGAACCGCCATAGGAGATTGCTTGTTTGAGGTTGGGCTAGGGTAAAGAGGCTCGGTTTTTTCTCTACTAAGAGCAGAACTAATCCCTTGTGTTTCAGCCCTCAAACTGGTGTCTCCAAACTAAAACAGCAGAAACAACAATACATTTTTATTCAGAATCCCAATTAGCCATTGCTGAGATGCATATAAAACTTACCTTTTCAAGAAACGAGATAAAAAGATCAGCCAAGGAGCTTTGATTAATCGGTCTTGACCTATCTGATTTGATCCTGTTTATGTTCACGCTACATATCTCGTCAATATGTTTCTCAGCAGCAAACATAGAGACAGCAACCACCATAAATTTACACCATTTGACGAGTCCTGAAATCACCAAAAATATATAAAACATACAATAGAACACATACACTATTGCTCTTACAGAATGTCCAAAATAGTATCTTAGTGAAATAATTGGTAACAGATGCCTATAATAAACAAAGATGAAAAAAATACCAACTTACAATTGTTTGCATGCCTGTTTCAAAACGATACCCAAAAAATTTAGGTAATGAGAATATTACATAGACCTTTATGAATGATAGAAACCAAATTTTGCAACTATAGATTTTTGACACTCTAATTGTAACAGGTCAAGGTTAAAAGTGGGATTTACCTGGATATCGGCTGAAGCCGAAGTGTTCTCCATATTTTCTCTTAATTATTTAATGCAAAAGCAATACCAATGCTCGAATAGACAAATAATTAAAGTAAATACGGATAACATTACCTTGATGAGAAGATGAATCAGGAAGCTGTAACATGTAAAAGAGTATATCAAGTTGAACACTTGATATTGATTAGGGTTTTAAATAAATGGATGTTAAAGTATAACTAAATCAAAAGAAAAAATGATTATGGTAAACATGCAAATTTTTTATGAGTAGCCAGGCAATTCTTAGGATAATACGATATTAGGGGTTGAAGAATATACATACGAATGATATTAGGGTATATATAGAAAAAGAGACATATGTTATATATATCGGTACATGATAGAGATTTATTACATTCAAAAGATTTTAAGGATACCAATTAGTAAGACCACTTGCTATTGATATATGATAAGACATACTCCGTAATATAAAGAAAAATGATCAATAAAGCTTTTAAGAGGCAGTGAGTATTGCGAAAAACCAATGGACCTACTGTAGGAGTCTACCAGGCGGTCATGTACCATATCTGATCAAAACTATTACACATTATGCTATTAGTTATTACTTCACAAATACGCACATCTCAATCAAACAATAATAATAATACATATAGGCCAATCTTACCTTTAATAAGGATGACGCATGAAGAAAAGTATGAGAATTATATTGGGTTCTACTAAATCATACAACTTGGTATGGTTATGCTATTTTGTATTAGGCTCTCATCAGATGGATTCAAGCCTCATTTTCCTTCAGCTTCTGAAGGCTCTATTACCTTAACAGGTCCATCTCTCAGTCCCACTGCAAACTGGTTTTGCCCCTGCGGATGTGTTGCCACCACAAGTGGGTATAGAGATTGATTTCTACATAAAAAGGTTATTTAGCTATCTTACACATGATGGACTGCATCGGCAGAATACCTTATGTATGTGTATGCATAGAGATGGTAAGGTGAATTAGGCGGCTTGGCTAATGGGTTAAAACAGGTCTGGTTAAAATCGTTCAACTTTTTGTTCAGGTTGAAACTGGTTGGCAGGGTAGGCCAGTTGACCCACATGTTGTTTGTCTACTTGTGCACTCAGAGGCGTAAAACCATTGATTTTATCCATTCTGCATGAATTTCTCTTATAATCCCTAAGCTTTAAGAACTTACCTAATCCCGAGCACCTAAATAAGTTTACCCAAACAACCCTCTATTAGCTCTTTTCTAACTTATTACGCACGTGAAGTCTTACCTGTGATTTTTGTATATATACAAATGTGATTTTTGTGTTAAACATACTATCAAAAGAAACATTTACATTTCCATGTATTAGAACAAACCTGTATACAGAATGATTGTCACAGCCCAAAAATAGCCGACTGCGAAGTTTCTTTTTTACAATTGCAACCGAGAGGGAGGCGGCATCCTATAGAGATGCAAACAATGATATTTTTGCATTTGTTAAATGCAATCTGAATGATGATTGAAGATATATTAAATGTGTGAATGGGATAGAACTAACTATTAGCATGAATTAACATACCTGTGCAATTATTGAAAGATGCATCTCACGACTAATAATAAAAAAATATTCTAATTAATTTACAGATGATATCTCCTAAACTTTTACAAAAAGTATACCTATGTGATTATTGAAAGATTTGTCATTAGTACATTTATCAAGCACACTAAGCATAACCTAAGGAACGCTCACTATACATATTCAACCATATATCAACTAAAACACTTGTAGTTGCAGAAATCCTGCGCCTAAGTTCCATTTATAAACTGAGCTGTCTTTTTACTTGAACCGAGCCTTTACGGGCGTCTGCCTTCAGCTTGCCTATAAGAAAACTTCTACTTTAGGGACATTATGAATAAACTCAGTAGGGACATTATACAATTATGTCCTAAGAAATCGAAAGCTACCTGTATTTTGGAGATCCTATCTTCTGCACTGTTGGCAGTCGTTTCAATAACAATAGTATAGTAATCTACAAATTCTAATAAGTTGTTAATTTCTAGAGAATAATTTCTTTTAGTATATATTTTGCAATTAGACTGCATGTAAAACTAATGCGACTCTTATTAAATGCTCAAATAGATTGGTTATTAGAAGTTTACGGCTCAAGTCTTCAAAATATTAGGAGCATCACCTGTGATAGTATAGTATTTACCTTCTGATCAAGGAAAATAAACTTGAACTTCCATTTTTTCGCTGATCGAAACCTGCATCCATTCCTAAAACAGAAATAAAGAATACCATGGATAAAAAATTGTTTAACTGCTTTCAAAGCGTGTGTATGTTCATCAATCCGTTTAACAAATCGGCAACTTACATCATCAAAACCAACAAATCCGATCATTGCCTCAGAATAGAATAATTTATATACCTCTAATTCACGAATAAAACTTAATCACCTATAATAGAGTTCATTATTAGAGTTTCAATAAAAGATGCATTTATATATTACCTGCATATATAAACACAAATAATTAACCTGTAAAACAAAATAAAGAAAACACACATACCTTTTTTACGTAAAATATATTAACCTGCAAAACACAAATAACACAAATAGAGAAAAAGATGTTTGAATATGACCAATCTATCAAAAGAACTTGATTTTAGTTTTTTAGCCTGAGAAACAAAACAAAAAAACAGAAAACGATTAGGGTTATGAGAAAAAGAATTTTACTGACAAAAAAAACAAAGAAGACGATCATTAAGGTTATTAGGGTTTTAGAATAAAGAGGATACCTGTGTTTTTTATTTTATTGATAAAAAAGAAACGTATTTTCTTTTAAAAGATACGTATTTTCTTTTAAACAATATAGGATACATTTTAAAATATTATTGTTATTATCTTAAATCTTTTATAAAACATGTATATCTAAATATTTATGTTAAAATTTATAGAAGATATTAATAGAGTTTTTAATATGAAAACACAAACAATTGGTTAGCCTAATTGGTAAAGTCGGTTGTGTGTGAATCTCGCATGTGAATGCGCAGACCATGGTTCAAACCTTGCCATGAACATTATTTTTAATAAATTTCCAAATTAAACAAATATTTATTAAAATCCGAAATTTAATAATAAATTCGGTAAAAATATAAATACGAATTTATATATCCATAAATATCAACACCTTCAAAACGCAGTTTTCAAAACTGCGTTTCCAAAACGCGATTTTCAGAAAACTGCGGTTTTAAATCAAAATTTCGTGGAATTTGGAGATTTTATAGGAAATTATGAAATACTACTGGCTAAAAGAGGTGACTGGGATATGACTGGATTAAAAAGTGTGGTTTCAAATCATAATTATACCTATATATAATATATATATATATATATATATATATATATATATATATATATATATATATATATATATATATATATATATATATATATATATATCAAATCAAATCAAATTAAATCAAATCAAATCAAAAACCCTTATATAGGAAGGATGGTGAAACAATTCCTTAAATACGATTCTATAAAAATGACACATGTAATTCATTAAATGGTTTCCATAAATGCTTCAAAAAGAAAATAGGAATTACAAATGATGCCTTATATACAAAATTCTATAAAAATATATAAGGAAGGATGGTGAACAATGTCTTAAATACAAATTTCTATATAAATGATTCCATAAAATGCTTCAAAAATAAAATAGGAATTACACATGATGCCTTAAATACAAAATTCTATATAAATATGTATAGGAATTACAAATGATGTATTAAATACAAAATTCTATAAAAATATATAAGGAAAGATGATGAAACAATGCCTTAAATACAAAATTGTATAAAAATGATTCCATAAAATGCTTCAAAAATAAAATAGGAGGATGGTGAAACAATTCCTTAAATACGAAATTCTATAAAAATGACACATGTAATTCATTAAATGGTTTCCATAAATGCTTCAAAAAGAAAATAGGAATTACAAATGATGCCTTAGATACAAAATTCTATAAAAATATATAAGGAAGGATGGTGAAACAATGTCTTAAATACAAATTTCTATAAAAATGATTCCATAAAATGCTTCAAAAATAAAATAGGAATTACACATGATGCCTTAAATACAAAATTCTATATAAATATGTATAGGAATTACAAATGATGCATTAAATACAAAATTCTATAAAAATATATAAGGAAAGATGATGAAACAATGCCTTAAATACAAAATTGTATAAAAATGATTCCATAAAATGCTACAAAAATAAAATAGGAGTTACAAATGATGTCTTAAATATAAAATTTTATCAAAATATATATAGGGATTACAAATGACGCCTTAAATACAAAATTCTATAAAAATATATAAGGAAGGATGGTGAAATAATGCCTTAAATACAAAATTTTATAAAAATGATTCCATAAAATGCTTCAAAAATAAAATCGGAATTACAAATGTTGCCTTAAATACAAAATTCTATAAAAAGATATATATGAATTACAAATAATGCCTTAAATACAAAATTCTATAAAAATATATAATGAAGGATGGTGAAACAATGCCTTAAATACAAAATTCTATAAAAATGATTCCATAAAATGCTTCAAAAATAAAATAGGAATTACAAATGATGCTTTAAATACAAAATTCTATAAAAATATATATAGGAATTATAAATGATGCCTTAAATAAAAAATTCTATAAAAATATATTAGGAAGGATGGTGAAACAATGACTTAAATACAAAATTCTAAAAAAATGATTCTATAAAATGCTTCAAAAATAAAATAAGAATTACAAATGATGCCTTAAATACAAAATTCTATAAAAATATATATTAGAATTACAAATGATGCCTTAAATACAAAATTATATAAAAATCTATAAGGAAGTATGGTGAAACAATGCCTTAAAATACAAAATTCTATAAAAATGATTCCATAAAATGCTTCAAAAACAAAACAGGAATTACAAATGATGCCTTAAATACAAAATTTTATAAAAATATATATAGGAATTATGAATGATGCCTTAAATACAAAATTCTATAAAATTATATAAGGAAGGATGATGAAATAATGCCTTAAGTACAAAATTTTATAAAAATAATTCCATACAATGCTTCAAAAATAAAATAGGAATTACAAATGATGCCTTAAATACAAAATTATATAAAAATATATATAGGAATTACAAATGATGCATTAAATACAAAATTATATAAAAATATATAAGGAAGGATGGTGAAACAATGCCTTAAATATAAAATTCTATAAAAATGATTCCATAAAATGCTTCAAAAGAAAATAGGAATTACAAATGATGCCTTAAATAAAAAATTCTATAAAATATATATAGGAATAACAAATGATGCCTTAAATACAAAATTTTATAAAAATGATTCCATAAAATGCTTCAAAAATAAAATAGGTATTACAAATGATGCCTTAAATACAAAATTCTATAAAAACATATATATGAATTACAAATGATGCCTTAAATATAAAATTCTATAAAAATATATAAGGAAGGATGGTGAAACAATGCCTTAAATACAAAATTCTATAAAAATGATTTCATAAAATGCTTCAAAAATAAAATAGGAATTACAAATGATGCTTTAAATACAAAATTATATAAAAATATATATAGAAATTACAAATGATGCCTTAAATAAAAATTTCTATAAAAATATATTAGGAAGGATGGTGAAACAATGACTTAAATACAAAATTCTATAAAATAGATTCCATAAAATGCTTCAAAAATAAAATAGGAATTACAAATAATGCCTTAAATTCAAAATTCTATAAGAATATATATAGGAATTACAAATGATGCCTTAAATACCAAATTCTATTAAAATATATAAGGAAGTATGGTGAAACAATGCCTTAAATACAAAATTTTATAAAAATAATTCCATAAAATGCTTCAAAAATAAAATAGGAATTACAAATGATGCCTTAAATACAAAATTTTATAAAAATATATATAGGAATTATAAATGATGCCTTAAATACAAAATTCTATAAAAATATATAAGGAAGGATGATAAAATAATGCCTTAAATACAAAATTTTATAGAAATGATTCCATAAAATGCTTCAAAAACAAAATAAGAATTACAAATGATGCCTTAAATTCAAAATTATATAAAAATATATAAGGAATGATGGTGAAACAATGCCTTAAATATAAAATTCTATAAAAATAATTCTATAAAAATAATTCCATAAAATGCTTCAAAAATAAAATAGGAATCACAAATGATGCCTTAAATACAAAATTCTATAAAATATATATAGGAATTACAAATGATGCCTTAAATACAAAATTTTATAAAAATATATAAGGAAGAAGGTGAAACAATGCCTTACATAAAAAAATTTATAAAAATGCACAACAATAATATTAATTTCAAAAAAAATTAATGAAAACGTTATTCATAACATTAACGTATACAAAATTTATTACCTCATAAAATTCAAAAATACATAAAATATTTATACAATATTATTGAAATTCTACAAAAAAATTATGTAACAAACTTATTCATACCGTTAACGTATGCAAATTCAATTCACTCATAATATTCTTAAATAAATAAAATATCTTCAACTACGTTATTTTTGTTTATTCTATGCTATATTATTAAAATATCAATGCCATAACTAACACTATATATACTAAACTTCTAATACAAACACACATAATTTCAATTTTCATTAAAAATATATATACTTAAAGCTAGCCCGTCCACCGGACGGGTCTAAAGGCTAGTATATATATATATATATATATATATATATATATATATATATATATATATATATATATATATATATATATATATATATATATATATATATATATATATATATATATATATATATATATATATATATATATATATATATATATATATATATATATATATATCTTTACATTATATATAAGAGGAGGGATTTGCCACGTCACTAATTATGCTCTAATCCACGTCAGCACATGGGCTTACGTTGTGGGCTTACAAATTCCCGAACCCAAAAAAACCTTATCTGTTTGCAACTTTCTTCTAATTGAATCCCTAGAAATCGATATCAGTTTGATCAATCTTCCACTGAACCCTAATATCAGATTCATAAATTTTAAAGGAAGAAAGTACATGAATAACGATGAATTATTGATGTTGAACCCTTCAAAATTGATTGATCGGATTATCATTGATGTTCATACATTCATTCTTTTAGAGATACCAAACGGATTTATCAAAGTAAGTTTATACTGAATAACGATTAATTGGTTGATCGGATTATCGTTGATTAGTTTTAATGATTATGTTAGTTAATTGTGTTGTTGATCTAATATACATCATGCAGCTAGGATGAATTCATCAGCCTTTTTTCTTAAGGGTAATTCATATCATTATTTTAAAAATAACATATCATTAAATTATAATATATGTGATTGTTATGATGGATGACACAGGTCGGTGACGAAGAAGTTTAGTTATGTTTTTTTGACCATATAACTGCAATTGCACTTCTTCTTAAGGCGTCATATAATGGGCAGATTAGCGTGGGCAGGACTGAATCATGGCTAAAGGTCATTAAATACCCTCTACTGGATTTCAAAACATAGTAAACAAAATAAGAACTTTAGTACTCCATCCCAAACATATAAAGGGGTGTTTGGAATAAGATCTATTTAGAAGGTTTGATTAGACTGTGGTATTCGTATTTTGGTGTTTCAAATTAGCCTATTATGGGCGTATTGGCTTATCAAATTTTGATGCTCTCTTTTTTCTATGTTTGTGTTTTTGAAAAAAGTGTAATTTCTGGTGATATTCATGCTACAACTATGGTAACAAATGTACATTTTTTTCACTTTAGATAAGTTAATAATTGTGTTAATTTTTAGATTAGTTTGAATACTAATCATACACATTTATTATTTTTGTTCTATTATAGGGAGATGAAAAAGCAACAAAACTGACGAGAAACGTGTTGGTACCAGATTCGTGTATGTAAAATGACCTCTAGAGTATCTAATTCGTTTTATTGCAGCTATTGATGTTTCAAATGGCTTATCTGAGACCAGAAATGCAGTTCTCATTAATGCATTTGTAAAAGCCGAACCAGCTGCTAAGGATTGGCTTAAGCGAATTATGTCTAGACATACAGTGAAGATTATTATTGTTAATATATATACTATAAGTAACTCTTGCATATTCTTATTTTCATGGAATAGTCTGCTTTTGATTATATGACATGAATGTCGAATGTAATGATTATATGACATGAATGTCGAATGTAATCTGCTTTTGAGCAACCAAATTTAACAATGCCTTATTTTCGTGAGCTCTTTTCTATTCTGTTTTGTAATAGTCAGATTTTTCTCTAATGATGAACTCGATGTTCAGTTAGAGACACCATGCAAGGTGGTGTTCACATCTTCTGTAATCTGCATTACTTCTTTTCATTTTATGATTATTGGATACTTCAGAAACAGTATTGATCTTATTAGCTTCATTTTTTCTCTTTTGTCCTATGGAATATTAGCGTAGAGCTGTTCATTTTGAGAGCCTTTAATGTTCTTAAGCTTATGATGTGCTTTAAATGGCGTGGGTAGATTTGGGTTTGGTAGGATTAAATGAGATTTAGTTTTTGGTGGGATTAAATCCTGGATAAAACTTAATAATCAAATCACAACAGTTAAAACAAAAAAAGTAGAAATTTTATGATTAAGATCATAGGCTGAGATTTTAGAAGTAATTTTGTTGTAGGATGATGGAACTACTACATAGCTCAGCTTTCAAGTGGTCGATTTCATTAGTACTTTTGGTTGCTTACGTAGTTTAGAGAATTCATAATGTTGCACGTTTTGAATCACATGAAGCTACTTTGATGGCTAGGTATGGCGTAAGACCGGGTACTCTATATATCGTCAGTGCGCTACATAATGGAGTTTGTCACAGGGTATTCTGTCATCTGGAGAAGACATTGCAGTAAAACTACTTTCCTTCAACATCACCAATAGTTTTTCCACTGGCAACGTCATCAGCAAGGGACATAGGCGTGGCTAGAAATATGTTTTCCTACTCATCTGACTTTAGTTCATCAACAGTGTTGTTTTGGTTAGTTATTGTTTGTCTTCATCTCTTGAAAGTTTACGTACTATTTGATAAAAATATGTCTACATTTATGTTTATGATATGATGCTTTTAAATATATCAGGGATCAATTTCAAGGATTTGAAATTGTAGAATAATCAAATTATCGTTTATTTGATGTTTGGCTAATTCAGTTGTTTAATGACGCAGGCGGCAGGACACAAAAGCGTATGATGTACCATTGAATGTTTGCATGGACAACATAGTAAGGTACTCTTTCCACTTTCCTTAATCATATGTAGTATAAAATCTCAATTTTACTATTTATTCAAACACTTGGATATCTAAAACTATAGAATTTTTCCATTGCTGGATCTATGTTCCAGTTAAGTAACATTTGAAATAATTAATTCAGTTGCTAGAAGATAGCAATAACCTCACCCTTTTTCCCCTAATGAGCTCATTTGTTTAAGCTTATGGACTCAAACAGGCATTGAGCTAATAAGTTTATGAAAGAAGTGAGCTTATTGGCTTTTCCATGTTTCAAGAAGTCAATAAGATGAAGATATAAGCTAATCAAAATACCTTAGTTGATAAGTCAATAAATGATGTGTATTGAAGGCATACCTATATGACAAATATCTCCAATTGACAGCTCTTATAAGTCAAATTTTAACCATTAGAATGCCAAGTTATGAGTTGATTATGGTTAGCTAACCAAAATTATATGATCAGTCGGTCAATTTATGTGTGTGAAGGAAATTCTGAACCAAATTGGGCCATGAAATTAGAGTACACTAATTGCTATCGTGTTTGTTATTATGTTTGGGGTGGTACCCCCACCCCTGATTTAACGAATTATTATCAAGTTCCATTGGATTCATGGGGTCTTAAATCACCCAAACTTTCATATATTACAATAGGTTATGTTCTTTGCTACACCATTGTTCAAAAAGTCTCCAATACCACCTAAACCTACAGACTATACGTACTATATCATGTTTTGGTTCAATTGCTGACAATAAGTTAAAAGTGGGAAAGTTTACATGTGGTAATTGAACGACCTCCCCTGCAACTTTAGAATAGCTGACAATAAGTTAAAAGAGGGACAGTTTACATGTGGTAATTGAACGACCTCCCTTGCAACTTTAGCCAGTCATGATAATTATGGACATACCATATTGAGAGTTCAAACGACTCAATAATATAAATTTAGCTAATAAGAGGAATGAATCAAAGATATAATTTTGGTGTGCATATGGAAATGATGCAAATGGTGACAGTTAAGGATCACCAACCTTGCAAACTATCATTGATAATATAGTGACTAGGAAAACAACATTGTAAAAAATAGGTTCACAGGACTACAAAAAGGAATCCCGCTATTGGAAGGCTTATCTATGTGCATACAACATGTGGTGAGCTTTTCAATTTAAGGATGTTGCTAGGACATCAGGTATGATGTGATACATTTACTGATATTTGGATAGTAGGGCGAGTCGTGTTACCCACTAATTATTCTACATTTGCAAATCTAGGATTGCTTGATGACGATAACGAGTGGAGTGAATGCTTTTAATGAGGCTTCTTTTTGGGCATTTGTCGGGTAAGTACGATATTTGTTTGCTCAATTGCTTCTATTTTTTGAGATTTCATATACCATTCACATATTATTTTTTAATGCAGGAGAAACATAGTAGTTGTATACAGTGGCGGAACCAGGAAAATGAAATATGGGGGTCAAAAAACAAATTTCGACAATAACAATAAAATGAGGAGGAAAAAGCTATAATTGTAATGATAAATCGATTATTTTTACATATACATGAAGAATTTATAAAGGTTTAAAAGAGTTGAATTTAAGTTTTAATATGTGAATGGGGGCGATATGAATTTTAAGTGGGGGGCATTCTCGAAAAAAAAATTAGAATTAAACTAAAATCGCGTCTTTTTTGGCTAACTATGGGGGGCGTTGCCACCCCATAGCTATAGAATACATCCGCCCCTGGTTGTATACTTTCGTAATTTCTGGAATAAATGTTGATTAAATGTGTTATCAGACTCATGGTCAGGTCAAATGGCTATAAAATCCTTATCACTTCAGCAACGAGCAATTCCTTGCGCGTCTCTTATGTATAAATTCAAAGTAGTGCGTATATCAGTAGGCATTCCTACCGTCATATCAAACTACAAATATTAAAGATTTTGTACAGCTAGGACCAACACCGTTCCAAGGTATAAAAAAGCAATACTAAATCGAGTCAAGATATTTACATAGAAGAAAGTAGACATCAGTATAAGGTTTCCTGATCTTTGTAAATGCTTTAAATAATTCAAATGTTTAGTTGAAAGAAGGGGTTTGAGTTATCATGGAGATAAGTGAGGTATCGTAATCTGATGCTTTTTTTTAAGTCTGATGTTACTACTTATTAAGACATTTGATTAAAGTCCACATTTATGTCTCAAAATATATATGTTCCTGTTGGACTTGATTCAAGTTTCCCGAGCCTTGAGGCAGGAACTGGTGCTCCTTTAGTAGCAACTGTAGAATAAGTTTGCTGGTTTTGTGATTTTGATACACCACTACAAAAATGCTAGAAAGCCCATTAATGGCTGAGGACATGGCTATGATATTCTTGGTTAGAGAAGAAGACAATTTTTTGTTTGCTGATGAGAGTTACCAGAATGCTCAACGGTGTTTAGGCTTAGTGGAGACCGTGCAACTTGGTCTCATGGTGTGGGACAAAAGGGTACGTTGGTTATTTGAAACTGATTTTCCTCTGAAATAAACAAGTTCTGTGTCAAGAAAGCATCTATAACATGCTGCACCAAATCCACCTCCTTTGAGCTACACTCATATCAGGACTTAAAATCCGATTATTTAGTGGTAGATGAAGCTGGCCAACTAAAAGAAGCTAAGTACACCATTCCCCACTCTAACTACCTGAATTGTTTGTCGATAGATCTATCTAGAATATGTGTTTGAAAGAATTTTATTTGGTAGATTAAGCTTGTTGGGTCATCCTAAGCAGTTATTGAAAGTTCAATATAGAATGAATGCTGACATTAGTTCCTTCCATGTAGATCGTTTTATAAAAACTAGCTTGTGAACCGACTTCATGCATATGTTAAATATATTACTATCTTTACCAAGTGTTCTCACAAGATTGATCCCTAAACCCCCACTTTGAGTCTTTGCAGCTTAAGCTAAGGATGTCACTTGCTCATGGTGTCCTTATTTGGGGACTTCATGAGGCTGCTAAAAGTGACCGAGAAGCATGCTGCTCAGATTTGTGTATTGGCTGAGGACTGTAACCAACCCGAATACCTGAGGTTGCTCAATACTCTTTGTGTGACAATGGTTCTGTTAGTCAATCTGAATGATGTCACAACTCATAAGGTCTATAGATGATCCGAAAGTGTACTCGCCATTCAATGTTTTATTTTACTATTTTGGTGTATTTCCACATCGTATCGATGTGTACACGTATTTAACATGACTTTTAGTTGTCCACTAATTTTGTATATGATAATATACAAAATCCTGGACAAGGAGAGTTGCTGGTCAAGGACTTTTTCCTCATTAGGTTGAAAGACTTACTGCTGCTTAGAGCTTGAGACGAGGGTCTCTTTTCTAAATTAGCAACACCTAAACTGTTACCCGTGTTTCTAATTGGAGGAGCAGATCCAACATTAGAGGGTACGGAAAGAGAGCTAACTGAAAATTTGTTGCCACCTGTTCGGCTCAAACTCTCCTTTGGAGTCGAGGACATACCATTCTTTTCTCGTGAGGGCTTAAGAACAAGCAGTTTCCTCATAGCAGATATCTTTGCAACATCAGGCTTCACATCTATGGAGCAAGAAGTATGTTGCTGGTGTAAAAGGTGAGAGCTGTGAAGCTGTGATGGAATGGTTATTTGCAACTTCTCATCTTTTTGTGCTCAAAATTTTCAATATAGAACCAACTTCAGGATTGGACACATACGAGGGACATGGGGTTAAATGGATCAAATCGCCTTCCTTAATAGAATCTGATTTTTAGGTACAGTGGAAAAGGGAACATGTCAAATCCTTTGTCATCCTTTCATAATTCTGTTATGTGGTAGTTCTATTATAACTTTTCAAATATGCAAAGGTAGTAGAACTACCTAAGCAGGTTTTGTACTTTAATGAAAGCGTTTGCTCATTTATAAACGATTGCAGCTAATTGCATTGTGGTGATATCTTTAACCAAGTTTATTGACCGCATATTAGATTTCAGTGGTGGGTTTAGTGGTGGGTGATCACTTTTTCATTAAGATCATCAGCATACTATTATTATAAAAGGTTTTTTTTTTTTATTTTTATCTTTAGTGCTTTAACTAAATAAATACTTAGTGGCTGGATCGTCGCCATTATGTTAACTGCTTCATTAAGAAGAGAGCTTAACTATGCATTGCAAAACCTTTTGCAGATTGACCAAACGCCCTTTAAATTGTTGTTGCAGCAGCTTAACTGCTGCATCATCCATACCCAACCTTAAAGATGATCAACAAGTGTACACAGAATACCCTATATATTATTTATAAATAAAAGAGCAGGCATTTATTACTCTTTTTAGCATATTCTTTTGAATACGACTTTTAACCCGTTAGGCTCTCATATAAAAAGAAGTGGCTGAATTTGCAACCTGCTTTTTTTTATTTTCTTTCTTGATTTTCTGACCTTTTTTCTCATGTTTCCTAATCTTCTAAAAGCTTTCGATTAGAGAAAATTATTCTAGATTAATATGAGAATTCAATGTCTAAAATGGGAGCTATTATTGCTTCTTGGTATCCTAGACGGTGGTGGAAGAAACTTGACGAGACGATGTCTAACGGGTCGAGAGCTGCCCAAACCTTATGCTTAATGGGTTACTGCATATTACCTGACAATAATTTATTTTCTTTCGATAAATAAGACTATTGCTGGAGTAAATTATTTTTATAATCATATTTAACCTGCTAATTATCAACTATATCTGTACCAGAAGACTATCTGTGGACCTAACCGTATTAGCAACTTCAATTGCTTGGATTTTATCACTGTTGGTCTATTACTTTATTGGATTTATTGTGAAACACACATCTATTTTACAGTTTGCTCTTGCGTGTCTTTGTTTCCTGTTGCGTGTTTAAGATATGTTTTTAGCATGTTTAAAACATAAATTGACTGATGTTCTTAGCCACTCAATAATAGTATGCCAAACGTTCCGCATATCACTCATTTAAAAAAGTTTCCCATACTCAAAAAGTCAAACATGACCTCTCATTTCAAAACAAATTCAACCGTAGAGAATAATGTCTAAGCGTATTTTCGTTATTCATTGTTTCACTGATACATCTCACGGTCTATTTACTCATTTCATTATATCATACTTTCACACCCACTACACACATTCGCTGCCTGTTTCACATCCATATTCGGCTCTAAATGTGGATCCCGATATATATCTTCTTTTACTGTGTTATATAATCAGTATTTTTTGATTATTTTTGTGTTTATTCAAGTATTTTAGGTTTTGTTGCTTATTGTACATATATAGACATTTTTAAGGGTAAAAATAAATTACTCAGAGGTTTTGCTTATTGTAATATGTTTTAAGTTTTTCTAGCCTTTAATTTGTTGCTTATTTAACCTTTTATGTGTTTATTGTATCTAGATTACTTTGTTTTTTGTTGATTTATTATGTTTTGCTTATTTATTTTGTTATTTTTTCTTACTAATGTTCTTTTATTGTTTTTTTATTTATTTTAGGTGTTGGTTATAGTTACTGGTAAGGGAACTAATGTTGGCGCAAGTAGGTAGTGGTAGCGGTAAAGGTAAACTTTCTTCTAAAAGAATTTTTTTTTGGTGTAGGTCGAAGTAGCGGTAGTAATATTGCGTGTAGGTCTCAGTTGGACACCAAAATTCTACTAAGTGGATTCTTTGAGAAAGGTTTCCTGGAGGTCTTGAACTCAAGATCTGCTAAGGGCCCTTTCAGACGAAGCAGATAAGGAGTTTAACATAACTAGGCGAGAGTTCGAAGAAGACATTCTACCGCTTGAATGTCATTGCACGACTCGACTCACTAACCTCTGATATTTACCGTTCAAAAAAAATATTGTGTGTAGGTCAAAGTAGAGGTAGTAATGTGGGGGACGTAGATCGAGACAACCAGACATAATTCTCTCTATTGTCTAAAAATCAATCTTAACAACATTTGTTTAGAAAAATGTTGTAACAAAGAGTGATAACATAAATGCAACCAAATAGCACATATAAAGGAGAATAACAAAGAAAAAGGCAGCGACAAACACAAATTGAAGGCCGAAAGATTTTTCGGGTTATTGGGTTGAATCTGAAGCCAATAAATTACGAAAAAATAACCCTAACCCGACTCTATATGCTATAGTGATTCAAGTAATCTTTGCATTTAACTAATTTGTTACACGTAATTTATGAAATTCAAGTTTTGAGCTGACATTTTGTAACTACTTAAGTGACTTGTACTTGAAGTCTCAACTCTCAATTGCAAAGGAGTTTTTTTTTTCGCATTCCATTAGATTGGATTGTAAGGTCAAACATTGTAGCAAGTTCTCTTTTAATTTGAGACGACTGTTGGTTCTAACTTAAGTCTACTTATATAAAACCTTTGAAAGCTATATATTATTTTTAAGTGGCTTTGTATGAAAAACACTTATATAAAAAAGAACCAAAGGCATTGTAACAAAAAAAATAAAAAAAATAAAACAAAACTCATGTCTAAAAAAACAATTGTAATAATTAAAAAATCACAATTGATTAAAAAAGAGTATTTATCAAATAAAAAACAATGAAAAGTCATTTATCAATAGAACATTTTAAAACAGATATCTACAAAGTAAAAAAAATAAAAAACGACAATCAAAAGTCATACCCGTCCATCGGACGGGTTTTGCCACTAGTATATATATATATATATATATATATATATATACTAGCGTCGTAACCCGCCAAACGGACGGGGTCGTTTTTTTTGTTCCGGAGAGTTTATAGTTTGTGCATTTTTAGTTTATTGAATTTCTAATTTAACCTTTAGCATATTTTAGTTATAGTTTTCGCTCGGGTTTGTTTTGTAAATATTTTTTAAAAGTACGTTATGTATTAGTTATGAGAAGAGTTTTTGGATATAATACTTTTCTTTGGATATGAGGGGACTCATCCCCACTATCCATCTCATTTACATCTGATAGATAATATTAAATATATTTTATTTTTTACCTATTTTTTATAATTAAATATCTCCTAAACCATTAAATGTTAAACGAAATAATTATATCATCGAGACGAGCGTTTAGTTAACTTCCTACCAATATGCACTATAATATACTTTCGGAGAGAAAAAATTCCTCTTTTTTTCTTCTTGTTAAAATTTACGTGAAATATAGTATATGATAATACTGTTCCATCATATATGATACCAGTGTTAAATCATATATGATATTGGTTTATATCATATATGATAGTTTATATCATTTATGATACTGGTGTTACATCATATATGATATTAATATCAAATATGATAACTTTAGTAAACGTGAAAAAAACGAATATTTTTTTGGCGAAAGTGTATCATATAGCATATCTATATAAAGATAATTAAATGCTCTTCGTAGCGGTATGTTTTTTTCGCATAACGATTAATGGTTTAAGAGATATTGATGTTTGAAAAAAGAAGGTGAAAATATATTTTGTGTTAATCTTATCCATTAGATTAAAATGGATATGAAAAATGGAGATTAGTCCTTTGACATCCAAATAAAGTTTAATATCCAAATGAACTTAAATCTTTAATTATATCTGTCGACAATATGACGCATTTTTTATAACAACAAAACTGAAAGAAAACTAATCTCTGATAATTTTTAGGCCTTGGGCCACCTGATAGACGTGTTTTGTTCCATATTAATATTATTTTACATATATCGAAATCATTTTGTTAGCGTTTTAACATCTTAAATCATAACAACTTTTCTTGTTTTGAATTGCGTATTTTTAGTAGTACTCAATATTTGATGTTTAAGGGCCCATTTTGTGGTTGTCGCACAAGGCATCTAAAATTCACGGGACAGCTCTGAGGATCGGATCAATCCGATCGAGTCGTCAGATGACGGATTCGATCATCGAATCAATCAGTCGAGTCCCGGGTTACTGGTTTAACCACCAAGTCAATTAACACATCAATAACTATATGACACAAGGTAGTTTTTGTCTCTATACGCGGTACACCTCTACTATTATAAAAAAAGCGTACAGACTATAAACGTAACATACTATAAACTCTTTATATACTGTATGCGTTATTTTCTAAACTTTCGCTTCCCAAAATAATTATTTTACCACCCATCTAATACACAATCATTATTTATTTTTTTAGTAATTTACGAACACATAAATTTAAAGAGAAAAGTTAAACATTATTTCTCTTGTGTATCATTATCAACGAACTAAATACTTCTCGATATTAATTTTTGCAACATTAGCTTAAGTAACCTTAACTAAGGTTAGCTAATTTTATGTTATTATTTATATCACACATTAGCTGATTCTATTATAAAAGCTAGCTATTTTTTTGTAAAATATTTTTACTGGAGTATAGGTTTTTTCGTCTTTTGGTTATAAATTTAGACCGTTTAGAATCATTCTCGTTTAAAACATACGGCATGATTGTGCAATTATTTTGTAAAGTGATTATCACTTGAGGCTACAATACACATGAACAAATAAGTTGATACCAAGTTGGCACATTAAAATGACATAATAAACACATAACCCCACTAAGAACTTAATACAGTATAATACAATATCATCATCTCAAAGTAAATGTCTAAGGAACAAACATACAAATGAAATCCCTAATTTGTTACTTTTGTATTGGTATATTTTTGTAGCTTGCCGAGACACTAAAGCAGGCCCTATCGGTAATTAGTAAAAACCAAAACAAAAACTAAATGCGCATCATCCACTCAACCAAGCTAAATGTTAAAAAGTGATGTGTATTCCAAATAAGTCATTCATCGTTAGTGACTGCTAATACGTTCAGATCTGCAAGAAACTAAAAAATATAGGTATTCCAATGTGGATGAACTCATGAGCACTCAGAAAACGTTATTCCCACTGTTCATCTACCAGGTCTTGCAATAGGTTGACCATTTGTCTTTTAGATCAGTAATAGAAGCCAGACTGCAAACAAAATTAAATAAATAATTTGTAAGTAGATGAACTTTTAATTAAAAAACTAACAGTTGTTAGAGCGTTTGGTACAGTTGAGCCGTCAAGCTCGTGCCGTGAGCAAAAAAAGTGGTGTCACGTCACCACTTTTTCCCGTAACACCAAAATCCCCATAATCCCACAAACACCCTCTCTCGTTAACACCACGATTTCACATGTAATCGTGACCCCACTCTTTTTTTTAAATACAACAATTTATTAACTAAAAACTTAATTTTTCATTAATAAAAAATAAAAATACATGTTAAAAAAACACGAGTTAAAAAAAACAAGAAATAAAAAAAATACACTAAATAAAAAAAACATACGAAATTAGTAGTAGTGATAATAGAATATTGTTTAATTTTTTTGTAGTTTGAAAGGGAATTTATAGTGAAAAAATAGGTAAAAAATTAGGGTGTTTTAGGGTTGCAACGGTCAAAAAATACTCTCTAGCAAAAAATTAGCCGTTTCCAACGGTCAAAAAATTCAAATATTCAATAAATTTTTTTTTAGAAAAAGTGATAACGCGAGTCACGGTGCAGTTGTGGCGCCGTGGGCTCGTGCCATGAGCCATAACGTCGGCTGGTAATTTCCAGCCAAACCACCATAACGTAAGCCACGGTGTGGTTGACTGCGCCGTGGGCTCGCGCCATGGTGGCCAGCCGAACCCACCAGCCACCGTACCATGAGCTCTTAAAGTAAGTTTTAACCTTGGCCACGTGTCTTCAATATCATCTATTCTTCTGTTAATGATAGTGATTGTTAAAGGAAGTTTTTAAAAGCTTTCGATGCCTTGCTAGCTGTGGTCAATGCAGGGTTTCTTGCAAAATACAACAGATTATAAATAAATAAACAAATTTCACCAACCTTCCCAAGCTGGTCAAATCCATGCTGATTGAGAAACTCCAGGATTGTTCTTTGGAAGTCACGATCAGCCATAGTTCCCTCACTAAAACTGCGCCTACCAATGGCATCATGTGACCTTAAAGAACCTTAAAGAATCGGTGCAGGTAGTTTGGCATCTGAGTATTCCGAACTTGCAAGCCCGACCATTGCACACGTTGAATCGGAAATCCATAAGTCTCACAGAAGTATTCAAAAACTGACAACCAAGGTATGACCTATACAGAAAAATAGGAGCCAAATCAAAGAAAGCATAACATAATATTAATTAGCCATTTTTTATTTGAAGCTGCTTTCACACGGATTCATCGGCAGTGCTTACCTTTTCTTATTGTGAACTTGCTGTGAATTTGACCGTAACCAGGCTGAACTGAGCATACGCACTCCAACCATACGTAAATGCAATGGGGTCTACAAAATCAGAATCCATTAATTAAATAACTAAAATAAAAGTGCCCTCTTTCTAAAAGTGTTGAAACTGCATATTTTTACATCTTGCTGATTCTTGAAATTGTGGAGGCTCCCTTGACATAATTTTACAAAATGAAATTATGATTTGAAATTTTTTTAAATAAATGAATTTTAGAATTAATGATTAGAGATGAGCAGACCCGATCCGAGCTCTTTTTTCACCATGTTCTCAGAGATGCGTGTCACCTGTCAATTACACAACCAATATACATATAGGTGTAGCTGTTAGCTATAGCATGTATAAGCTAATGAGTATGTTAAGACTAATTAGAGGTAATAAAATGGTATTTTTTTATTATTTATTTTTTTGTGTGGTTTTCATTATGTACCGGGTCCTTGCAAGAAATTTTTTAACATATTTATCCCTTTTAACCAGTAAGGACAAGGATAACCCGAATCGAACTATTCCTAGGGGAATATATCAAAATTGCCACAGAAAAATTGAACTCACTTACAGTTATCTCTTCATCATAAAGGTTTGTAGCAATTATTCAAGTTGCCCCTCACTTTAACCACCCACATACATATAAGCCATCCTCAGTTTGAACATCATCATCAGAAGATACAACTCGCCTCTGATTTTTGGGACCACTCCTACTAAAGAAGTTGCAGACATTAGAAACTTCTAAATACTCAGAAAATTATTGACGTACATTAAACATTATATAAACCCAACGTTTGCATGTCATTATATATCAGACATACCTTTAGAATGGTCTGATTGTAGACCATCTACAGGTACAGATTTGTAACCTATGATCTTTAGTACCAAACTATAAACAAAGCAAATATAATACTCCAAAGAAAATTTAATAACCACGGTATATACTGCAAGCCACACAAAAGATCATACAAGTTCAAGAGAATGGGTCACGTCTTAACATTGGTAGCCTATAGAATAGTTTTAACGGCATTTTAGACTTCAGGGAATCAGGTTTGCATTATATTTGAAGTTAAAAGTAAACTTTCTTCTGCTACAAAAGTAATTACCAGTTTACACAAAATTTACCTGCAATTAAGATCCTCATACTGTCATGTGCCTGCTGCAATATGAATTCCTGAGCCAGCACTTCCTACAAGGTTAAGCCAACAATATCTTCTTCGGGACAAGAACACAATGAGAGCTAACTAAATGAAGCGTACAATATAAATACAAGTTTACCAAAGAAAAAGTATTTACATTTTTTTTTGTTATACTATAATATCCTAATTAAATTAATACCGAAAAAAGGATGATCTCGAGTTTACTCAATCTCATCCTCATCGAAACCCAAAACAGAGACACGTATTCTGTAACTATTTTTTGTATCATTTATTTTTCACTAAAGAAAGAACCTCAATAGTCATCTTTGTATCAGTTTTTTGTTATGTAATTCTGCCTAAATAGACCCTAACTTAAATCCTAGCGAACAACATTCAAGCAAGTATTACCAACTTGAAATCAAAGCTCTGCAATTCAGCTTATCCAATCCTATTACAACTTCCTATTTAACCTGTTTTGATATTTAACAAAAGCTAAAACTTGGAATTTATTGAATCCAAATATCTAACAAACATCTCTCAGCAATAAATCCACAATCTAATTATCAAAATTCAATGACAGATTCCCTTGTCCCAAACACCAGTTACAAGTAAATGAAATCTAATTCTACTTGCATAATGAAAGATAAAGAACAGGATTGAAATTACACTAAATATATCTATTACGTTCAACAGAAAGTAGACTAATGCAGGTATTTAGATGACCAAATTAGAACACCTGTAAAGGAAGGAAAACTGTGACCTCAACTTCCAGGCCCCAAGAGCTACTGTGTTGCGTGTTGTCTGAATCGAGTTCGATTTTAAACCAAAACACCCAATCGTGTGAAACCAATAGCCAACTCCAATTCTTCAGCAACTTTTTAACCAAAAAGCTATGTAACAGCTCATGAAGCCAACTAAACCAAACACGCCTTTCTTGTACTGCAAACTTCAAAAACTTTATCTTTAGCAATTACTGAAACAACACTACAACTACCTCTATTCCAACTTAATTGAACTAATAAAACTTATCAAAGTCATCTCATGCTATTGTTTCACTGCTAAAGCTTTCACCTTCGGCATGACCAGCAACGGGTTTGTGATAGTCTTTTTGTGTGGTTCTTTACCATTACAGGTTTTTTACCAATAGTTTAAAGTATTTATATGCTTGGTTAAGTGTTTTTCTTAGATACAAAAATTGAAGGATAAAAGTACCTCTCGGAATCCAAGTTCCTCTAAGTGAATCACGCCTTTTTCTGCTACTGAACGCAGTGTTAATCCCGATAACCACAAATGCTTTTTTCCTTCTTCTGTTGCTTCTCGAAAACCATCTTGCTTGCTTGAAAATTTTAATGTTGGCTAATCATGTAATTCATCCTTAGATGGAGTTCAATCAGTTTGCTTAACTTGAATCTGATACACGTCCCTAAAGTTATTTGTAGCAGACAATGCCCTTTTTTACAAATCCACACAAGCCTAATGTTCCTTCAACAAAGACTGTTGCGCAGGTGCATCCCTCCTTGCTGTTGTAAAAGAAAAAAAAAAGGTTCATTCTAAATTTGTGTCATCAATCCTCGCATGCTTCAACTACACAAATTTATTCAAAAAGTTCTTTAAAAATAGCTGAATATTAGGATAATTGGGAGTTTGGGAAAAATCTTATTCAAGAATTTATAGTGTGTAAAGAAGGCTCAATTTAGGTTGTTTAAAAATAGCTGAATATTAGGATAACTGGGTTTTTGGGAAAAATCTTATTCAAGAATTTATAGTGTGTAAAGAAGGCTCACTTTAGGTTGTTTAAAAATAGCTGAATATTAGGATAACTGGGTGTTTGGGAAAAATCTTATTCAAGAATTTATAGTGTGTAAAGAAGGCTCAATTTAGGTTGTTTCCTTGGCTGTACCTGACCTCGTTTCAAGACTCTGTATGCTCTAGTTGTGACACCATCTTCGCATCAGGGAGTGCAGTTTTAATAGTGAGTATCTCATCACTTATTGATTCAGTAAGATCTGTTGCCCTTATTGATGCCGGATTCTGTAGGTACATACAAAAACAGAAGCCGGTTCGGACGGTCAAAAGTAGAATGACAATGGAACGTTAAACACCCATGTATATTGGAGAACACGAAATATGCAAAAACTTATAACTGGAAAAACTTATAGAAAAGACTAACATAGAAGATAGCGATAAAGTTACATGTGTTATACCTGACGTGCGCCGTAAAGGCAGCAAAAAAGATGGGTATCGGAAGGGCATCTTTCTGGCCCGCTTCAGTTACTACATTGGCCTCAATGTGTGCTTTGGAATTATATATACATAAAATCTTTAATAAATAGATACCATATTAGTCTTTCCTGAATTGGCAAAGTTTTGCAGCTTTTCCAATTAAGTTAGAAATCTTTCTGGCTGCAGTAAATACTCACTTAAGGAAATTGACAATTTTTGTTCCGGCTTAACTATGTTACTATATAAAAAGTTGAACAGAGACTAAAAAGGTTTTTGTGTGAGAGTTTACCTGCACAGTGTAAATTTCAGCAAAGCTGAAAATACTCAAAACACCTAAAACACCTTTGTAGCAGTAAATATCCAGTCATATTTAGAAGCCACCAAGTGAAACCAACTGATCGAAAACCTGGTTGGGTAAAGGGTTACGGGGTAAGTTTTTCACATGTTGGTTTATCAAAAGAGGCGGGTATTGATGCTATAGCCACCACTGCCACTTCCGTCACTGGCCACACCAGATTTAGGATAAAGTTGTGGCGGTGTAGTTGATAAATTCCTCCCACCAGGACTGTGAAATTTAGAATCAAGATCATTAAAGGCTGGTGATATTCCCCTATCTGGATCTGATATGTTCCTAAATAAACACAGTAACGGGAGGTTATCCAATTCTCCTCAGCTAACATTCTCATAAATAAATAAACATTTTTTAAACATAATACGTTCATTTGTGATGCTTTCTCTTAATATGTTCATTTGTGTTAAAAAAATTGACCATTATGCAAACAGTTTAGATATCCTACTGATATCTAATGTTAAGGGGTGTCTAGGAAAGCTAAAATAACGTTTACTCGTAAGTTACAAAAGAACAGTTCGTTAGCTTATGGGGTGTCAAAACAGAATTTATGAGATGGTGTTTGAAGAGGCTTCTTAGCTGAAGCTTTTTCTAGATAAGATGGTATGAAACAGGTTAATAAAAGAAACTGAACTAACTCATAACCGTAACCTATATAACCCTCTTTATACACTCCCATGTTGCTGAATTGCTATATTCGTAAACGCAAACTATTGTAGGCTGAGGTTAGCATAAATTCAGCCAATTCTAAGTGTGAGAAAGCCGCAGTCATGGTAAAGCTTATAGGTAGGGGAAACTGGACCAACAAATATTTTCCTAGACAGCAAGTACGGTCGTAAAACCATTTCGGGTTTTCAATGTTATAAACGTTTCATCTAAAGCCATTGCCTCATCACCTGACTGCCGATCCTGAAATTGTTACCGAACACACAAGAACAATAAATTTAGAGTATAGTAGCTCATTACCTCGCCAAGATACCGGAATTCTTGGCTGAAACAATACATAACCCCTAAAAAATATAAATACAGAACCACATAAAACCACTATTATTTACCTCTAAACAAATTCATTTTTGAATTGCTACGGATGATTAAGCAGATCAAATAAACCTAAAAGAATAATCACTGTTCGAACGAACATCAGCTAGGTAAGTTTAGGCAACCGAAGATAGAGGATACATACGCCCTGGGTGCAACCGTAATAAGTCGCCACACGAAGGTGTGTACAATCTCAACATTAATCGAACCTGAAACTCATCACAACATACGCCCTTGCTCCGATTCAGTCCCGTCTTCTTGCTCTGATTCAGTGGTCTCTATAGTTATTTTTTTCTCCCTTCTTTGTCCGCCTCTAATTGCTCTAATTCAGTGTGTTTTGTTGATCAGTTTAACCTTATGCCTGGTCGAATACGATTAGGGTTTAAAAAATGGATTAAAGATCAAATACGATTAAAGATCAATTGAAACTGGAAAAATGGATTAGGGTTTCAAAGATCAAATACGATTACCTGTATATAATACGATTAAAGATCAACCCAATACGATTAGGGTTTTAAAAATGGATTAAAGATCAACTGAAACTGGAAAAATGGATTAGGGTTTCAAAGATCAAATACAATTAAAGATCAATCGAATGTTTTTATTAACAAATATCAAAATTTTAGTGTGTTTTTTGGATTAAGATTTATATCCCGTTGATAAGAGAATAATGGATGGCGGGCGTGTGTTTTTTACCCCGTCTGTGTGTGTGTGTGTGGGGAAAATGAAAAAAATAATAATATATACTATTATTTATAGTCACGGTTTCAAAATGCAATTTTATAAAAACTGCGTTGTTAAAAATCACGGCCCGCCCAAAAATTAGATACTTAATAATAGAGGGGAATCACGTTCCCCTAGGAACAGTGATCCCCTCTCACAACCAAAATAATTTAATCCCTCTCCTCACATACATATCACACACACTCACATTTAATCCCTCTCCTCACATAAATAATTTAATCCCTCTATCCCTCTCCTCACATACATATCACACACACAAATAATTTAATCTCTCTGAATCTGGTATGTTAGAGTTTTCGCTGCCCGTTTGACTTTCGATGATGTTTGATCTTTGTTTTGATCTTTGTGATGATCAAAGTAGTTTCGCTGCCCGTTTGACTTTCGATGATGTTTGATCTTTGTTTTGATCTTTGTGATGATCAAAGTAAAAGTATTCCTGACATATCTCTTTCGTATGATCTTTGATCTTTGTGATGATCTTTGATCTTTGTGATGATCTTTGATCTTTGTGATGATCGATCTTTCATCTTTGGATCATGTGCTCTCTTTGGGATGATCTTCCATGTTTCTTAAACTACTCTCTTTGGAAATATCTTTCGGATGATATTTTTTATCATAGTTATCAATCTCAGTTGGTAAGTTTAAGTTAATTTAACAAATTGTTTGATTAGGGTTTCTATTAATTTAGGGGTTTTGTTTGATATGTTCTTGTGCTTAATTGCGTGTGAGTATTTAATTTGTGGGTATTTTTTATTAGTGTTTCTGTTTAATTTGTGGTTAATTGGGGATCTTATTGTTTCATATTTTTGTTTCATATGTTGTTTTGTTGTTAGTTGGGGATGTGAGACTGAGTTATAAAAAATGACGGATTTCAGTGTCTTGCTGGCTCATAGGGCTCCGAGATGTTCCCTGTTTCGTAAGTTTTTTGTGTTATTGACGCTAAAGTCAGTCGTGCCTTGGCGGGGCATCACACGTTTGTGACTGCAGCCATGCCTGTATGATGCCTCTTTAACCATCGCGTAGATCTATTGATGCGATCGTGTTGTTGTTCATACAAAACTGTGGTTTACTTTTGTTCCTGGCTTTGCTTCCATTGTTAAGTCATCTTGATCGGGCGACCACAGTTTCAGTGTCGTCGCAGATCATGAATAGAAAATCTGATAGTTTGCAATGAAGTTATTGTCTTGATTAAATGGGGGTCGTGGCTTGGCAAGGCATCAGGGGATCCTGTTTGCAGCCACCGCGTGATCCATCTCATTTTGGGTGGCGTAGATCTCTATTTGGTTGGCTGTGATGATCCTTTGAATGTATTAAAATCTGATATACGTTGACGATTTGTTGTTTATGTGATCCCTGAATACTCACTATCAGATCCATCTTATTTTGGGTGCAGTATATCTCTATTTGGTTGGCTGTGATGATCCTTTGGTGCGGTGTCTTGCGGGGAAAGTGGAAGGATGGCAGAATGCGAGCATCGCTCGATTCAGCAACCTCCGCAAACCCAGCCATGACATCAATTAATCTGAGCCGATAGTCAAATGGGATAAAAAAAGTACCCCTCTATTATTAAGTATCTAATGTGAGGAGACGGATTAATGTGAGTGTCTGTGATATGTATGTGAGGGGAGGGATTAAATTATTTCGTTTGTGATAGGGGATCACTGTTCCTAGGGGAACGTGATACCCCTATTTGATTATAGATACACCGACGCGAACATTGTTCATGTGGAAGCGTGAATCCCCTCCGTTGGTAAGTTTATAATGTGACACAGAGTAGGCTATGATGAGTTTTAAAGCCTTTGAAAAACTGAGATCAGCCGTAGCTTGGCGTGGCGAACAACTGCGTTTGCAGCCATGGCGGGTGCATCCTTTTTTTGTTATTGGCCTATCTGAGCCTCTTGCATAATCGCGTCGCACATCTAAAGCCATAAGTCGTACGATCAAGTGAGGTATGTGGTTCTTGCAATACTGTTTCGCCTAAAAGTGTTGTCACTCATTATTTGAATGCCGAGGGGTATATAATAAACGCCTTTTTAGATTCTACAACAGTTTATGAAAAATGTCGGCTGTTGTACCATTGGTACTATGAACAGGTGTTTGACATTGTATTTTTATTATGAATTCATTGATTATGGTCGGTAGAATTGGTGATCGGTTGATGCCGTTGTGGGTGGCGTTGGTTTCGGTCATATGCTCTTTTTTTAGCTGTTTACATGCTAATTGTAAGTTTTCCGAATTTTGTAGGCCTGTGTTCAGTTTAAGCAGGCCCGGGTAAAGATAAAATGGCCCGGACCTTGGCGGGGCGACTTTTGAAGGTTGCAGCCATGCCGGGTTATGCTCTTTCTCCCGAATAGAGCTTTATCTGAGGCAACGCTATAAACCCCAATCTTGGTTTGGCGACCTTCGAAGGTTTCGTCCATTTCTTGATCCATCAAACTGGGATTTGATTGATTTATTAGAAACAGGAAGATGCCGGCTGATAGTTTCCTTGGCGTCTTCCGTGTCCTGAAAGAATGCACCTGCAATTTTATATTTACGAAGGCAGAGGCTGATACTTGCCTTGGCGTCTTCGGTGTGCTGAAAGAGTGCACTTGCAGTTTACATTTTGTTGGTTTACTGTCCGCGTTTATCTTTGTGAAACGATGTCATGAGTAATGGTACGCTTCTATAATTATGTCGGGCTGTCATGAGTTTAAATGGTCGTGGGTAAAGATAATATAGCCTGGATGTTGGCTGGGATCTAATAACTTGGGCGATGATGAGTTTTAACGGCGCGGTTAAACTTGAGATGGCGCGCATCTTGGCGTGGCAACCGGTCAAGGTTGCAGCCATGCGTATCTATCCGGTTTTCCCTAAACAGCGCCATATCTGAGCCTATTATTTGTTCGAATAAAAGTTGTACCCATACGGAATTTTGGTTGCCAGAACCCGCATCTTCCCAGGGTGATCGTTCGGTCGCAGCCATGAAGGGTTCTTGGTAGGACCATCGAGGCTATACCTCACAAACTGACAAAAAAATATTGACGCAGGAAAGACGCCGGCTCACATTTGCCTTGGTGTCTTCCATTTGCGTTAGCCTCTTTTCTTTTATGACCGAATGCAATTGGACCTGAATTTTGAGGTATGTTGGTTTGAATGGCTAAAACATATGTTCGCTTTACGGGGATCCATTGTGAAAGGCTATTATGTTTTGAAGATCTCAAGGTGTGTTTTTTTTAGTTAATTTTTTTTAATTTTCATTTTGTTTTGGAGATCTCAAGGTGTGTTTATATTATTTTCTGATAATTTAGGGGGTTTTTGTTTAAGCTTATGATACATAAGTTGAAATGGGCTTATGTCTTTCATAAGCCTTAATTTTGTGGCTTATTTCAAGACTTATGGGCTTATATAAGTTTATTATGATATGATAAATTTATATAAGCCAATAAGTCTCAAGATAAGCCACAAAAACGAGGCTTATGATATATAAGCCGAAATTTAACTTATCTTCGGCTTATATTTCATAAGTCATAATTTTGTGGCTTATTTTGAGACTTATGGACTTATATACGTTTATCATATCATAATAAACCAAATATAAATATAGACCCCAGATGAGAATTAAAAGATCTGTTATTTGTTGTTGACTTGATACAAAAACTGATGTTTTCTATTGTTTTGTCATGTGCAGATGCTATAGAGTTTAAGTGGGCGTCTAAGTGAAATTAGGTTTAGTTTGTTGGCGTGTTTTGACTCAAAATGGCTTCTGGTGGAGTGGCTCCTTCAGCTGCAGGAGTAGGTACGGACGATTCTATGATGGTTGATAAGATGCCGAAAGAAATCAATGACATGAAAATTAAGGATGACAAGGTGGAAAAGGTTGGTCTTTGTTGATTTCGGCTGAATAGTTTTTTGAATATTATTATAAATTTATTTGATGCGTTTTTGTAATACTATTATTTACATGATTGTCTTTTGGTTTTAGGAAATGGAGGCTACGGTGGTGGATGGACATGGTACTGAAACTGGACACATAATTGTAACTAGAATTGGAGGTAGAAACGGTAAACCAAAGCAGGTATTTTTCTATCGCTTTATGCGGATAGCTTTCATAGTATCATCAAGGTCATGCTTTTGTATCCTTGATTCAATAAAACTGATTTATGGGATGAAAAATGATGCAGTAAAGTAGTAACAGAGGTCCCACCAAACTTCTAAATTTACTATTTAAAAAAAATGTGTAATGTCCTAAAAGTGCGTGTATGTGTGTATGTCCATCCACCACCGTAGCCGCGTGTATTTTGGTTTCGTTAGCTGCATCATATGTATAGTACAAACGTGAAACAACGAAAAGCGGTTAAGTTACAGTTACATAAAACGGTTGCTAAACAAAAGGAAATTGTAAACTGTTGCCAAATTACGTAAGTTACACAGCATTTTGAATACCATTTCTGATGATTGGATTTGGATATGAATATAAAAGTTGCCACTTTATAGTATGTCTGGTCACGCCCTGTTAATGTCTGTTGCCCTACAGACCTGCACCAAAGAACCATATGGTTACGTGTGGTCCCCATTCCATAAGTAGCCATTCTATTTTGATCTTTGGCAAAGAAATAAGTAACACCGGGCTGTAGATTGTATTGGAATTGCATTCCTTTATGAGTTGTTTTGATTTTGGACATAACTTTCGTTATGATCTAGAGAGAACCGAATAAAATATTTGGTGTGTGTGAGAGTAGAAAAGGGGGGGAGGGGTTATTGCGTGTGTTGTGTGTGAGGAGTGTGTGTGTGTGAGGAGTAATAGACAAATGGCTATGAGAGGGGATCACTGTTCCTAGGGGAATGCGTCTTCGGTGTGCTGAAAGAGTGCACTTGCAGTTTACATTTTGTTGGTTTACTGTCCGCTTTTATCTTTGTGAAACGATGTCATGAGTAATGGTACGCTTCTATAATTATGTCGGGCTGTCATGAGTTTAAATGGCCGTGGGTAAAGATAATATAGCCTGGATGTTGGCTGGGATCTAATAACTTGGGCGATGATGAGTTTTAACGGCGCGGTTAAACTTGAGATGGCGCGCATCTTGGCGTGGCAACCGGTCAAGGTTGCAGCCATGCGTATCTATCCGGTTTTCCCTAAACAGCGCCATATCTGAGCCTATTTTTTTTTTGAATAAAAGTTGTACCCATACGGGGATTTGGTTGCCAGAACCCGCATCTTCCCGGGGTGATCGTTCGGTCGCAGCCATGATGGGTTCTTGGTAGGACCATCGATGCTATACCTCACAAACTGAAAAAAAAAATATTGGCGCAGGAAAGACGCCGGCTCACATTTGCCTTGGTGTCTTCCATTTGCGTTAGCCTTTTTTCTTTTATGACCGAATGCAATTGGACCTGAATTTTGAGGTACGTTGGTTTGAATGGCTAAAACAGATGTTCAGATTTTTGCTTTTTAGTGTCTAGATTGTATTGGAATTGCATTCCTTTATGAGTTGTTTTGATTTTGGACATAACTTTCGTTATGATCTAGAGAGAACCGAATAAAATATTTGGTGTGTGTGAGAGTAGAAAAGGGGGGGGGGGGGAGGGGTTATTGCGTGTGTTGTGTGTGAGGAGTGTGTGTGTGTGAGGAGTAATAAACAAATGGCTATGAGAGGAGATCACTGTTCCTAGGGCGTTGTGAAGGACGTTACATAAATCTTTGAGATGTGTGAAGTCTTCAAAATATATAAGGTACAAAGTTTGATTTTCTTACTCCACAACCATGATGATTTTTTTTATTATCGGTTTACATATACATTAGAGTTTGAAAATTCTTTGTGGTTTTCCGTTGCAGGTTATTATCATTTGATTGCGGAGCTTCTGGATAGAAGTTTCGAAGAAGTGAAAGCATTATATTGAATATCATAGGTAAGTATTCTTGCACATTTATGTAGGAATGAGTGACACACTAGCAACAATAGACGTCGAACCAAAGGCAAAAGAAGAGTGCCACCAGAAACTTATTATCAGTAGCAAGTGTGAAGTAGCTAAAGTATCCTAATTTCCTATGCTTATATACTATGCGTCAAGTTTCATTATTTCTGGCCTCTTGAGCCTGTTATATCAATCTTTTTTATTGCCCTGTGTGTTGTAGATACGAAAAACATCCATAAATATTGGAAATTATGAAGTTTACTGGGAACAATTTCATATTGTGCACCAGCTTTGATATACTCTATGTCAGTGGGTTGTCGGAAGATGCAACGAAGAAATTGCAGCAGTGTATGGACTGCAAAAGGGAGCGAAAAGAGGTCCTTGCTAATGCAGCAGTATACAAAAAAACGAGCACAAATTCTGCTGGAGCTGATGAAGATACCCAAGTAAAGGATAAAGGTGACATCTCCAAGATCAGCGAAGGCTACGATCCTACATTTTCAGGTTTATACAAGTACGTTATGTTTGGCCGTTCATTTTTCTTTACGACATGTTATGTTCATGAAACATGGTTGAATTAACGCTTAATAAGTATTAATGTGATTGTGTGTCTACCAACTGCGCGTTTTATCATGTTATGTCTAATGCGTTGATAACATGGGATCCAAAAACCCGCGACACTTGATAAGATGAGGTTTCGTTGCAAACTTACATACCTCGGATAGATTAGCAAAACGCCCGCCCTTCGCGCCGCAACGAAGCGCGGGCAAAAACCCTAGTGACATAAATAAGGCAACTAATTAGATTTTTTAGTCAATTCTTAAATCCTAGTTAAAAGATGTGACTGGGATATGACTGAATTAAAAAGTGTGGTTTCAAGTCATAATTATACATACATCTCTATATTATATATAGGTATAACTATGACTTGATACCACACCTCTAATCCATGTCATATGTGACATGGCACTTCTAAACCAATAGAATTTGTTTGTTAGCTAAAAAATCTCATAAACCTGCCAAAAATACTCTCTGAAAACGCAGTTTGCAAAAAGCGGGACACAATTTGGAAAAACCCGCGTTTTGATACCGCAGATATATATAATAGGTTAAAACCATTTTTTCTTTATTTTCTTACCAACCCACGAACGGGGAAAACAAACACACCAGGGGCTTCACATCCATTTTTCCGGATCCAACACCCCTCAAACCCTTTCAATCATAACCCTTTTAAACCTTGAATTAAACAACTGATCTATCATCAAAGTATTTGTTTTATGTCATCAATTGTTTATTAACATAAACCCTAATGCGATTGAATGTTTTTTCAGTTGCTCGAGGTTTAATTGATTATGAACACATGAATTAATCTGATTAGGGTTTATGGGTTTATGTTTATAAACTATTGATGAACATAAACCCTAATTAGATTGAACGTTTTTTTTAGGTTATTTAGGTTTTCTGATCAGGGTTTAATTGATTATGAACACATGAACTAATCTGGTTAGGGTTTATGGGTTTATGTTTATAAATCATTGATGAACATAAACCCTAATCAGATTGAACGTTTTTTAGGTTATTCGAATTTGTATGATGGTTAATATATTTTTTCCCTTTGCAGATGAAGTGAAATTTACATACAGATCGACAAGAAAAAGGTAAACACCATCAACCCCTACATTCGCTGCTGTCAGTTTTACAAGAGCTGACAACGCCTGAAAAGAGGCCTGGATGTTCAAATCTTGATCCTTTTTCCAATTTCTTTGTTACTTATGAGTTGAGTAGTTAGTAATAGAATTAGCTTTAATTCTTCTTTATATGATCATGGGACTGAATGTAGCTTATGTTCTGTTAATCTACTCATTGTTATAGATTTTGTATAATCTGTTGAAGTAAAGCAGTGTTGGCATAGTTAGATTTATGGTAAGTTTGTAATAATCAGTTGAAGGATTTAGCATTGTTATGTTAGAGACAATTTCATAAGTAATCGGAGCATACTTCAAGTTTTTCTTTGTTATCTCTGTTGCTGATCTTTTGTTAGATGGCTAGATGATTTTGGGAGTTAATTTCACTTTGTTTCAGTTCTCTTAGTGGTAGGATTTCACTGTTTTATATGCATTTGTAGAATAGATTATTAATCAAACTTAGAGTTGGGGTTGGATTATTTTGTTTATCAATCTATCTTGTGAACATTGTTCATCTCAAGTCATTTCGAAAGTTACACGGTTTGACCCATTACGTAAGATGCCTATTTTGCCATATTGACTCCATTTGAGATAAGTTGCCGTCAAGCAACTAAAAAGACTTTCTGGATGCATCAATCTCGTGCCACAGAATCTATTGGTAAGATCTAGCATTTACAAATATATATTTTTTTTATTTCTGAATTTATTAGGGAAAATAGTTTCAGCATCAATTTCATGTTGTTATATAGATTTATCAGTAATGCATGTATAGTAATTTGAGGTCTTGATGTGCAGGTTAATACACACACTCATCAGCTGAAGCTGTATAGTAATTTGAGGCTATGTGCAGGTTAATACACACACTCGTCAGCTGAAGCTATGTGATTTTGGAAGTTCTCTTTTATATCAATTAAGAATTTTGTTCGGTATACATACCGTAAGAGTTGATTGATCTCTTCAAATTACTATTATGTATTAATTAGACTGTTTTGAATGTGTGCCAACATATATGGATGCAGCAGACGAGGACTGAGAGGCGACAAATGACGACATTGTTTCTACCAAGGAACAAAGATTCATAAAGTTAAAATATTATGTAATAAATTTTTTTGATTAGATTGAGTCACTTCAAGGATTTAAAGTGTCAATACTGGAAAGTATTACCTCTGATCCGAAGTTTCCTCAAAGAGATAGTCTACGTGAATCAGATTCTATGCTACATGGTGACCCACGTTTAGAAATTCTACAATGCCAACTCCTGAAGGTAAGCACCTTCTCCTGCTGTCTTATTCTTTTTTTTTCAATACGGGTTGCGTTTGTTTGTGCTTATGTGTATGTGTAGTCAGCAGGTGGTCAACAAATAATGTCACTAACTCCTATAAACTTACTACAATAGCAAACACGCTCACCATCTAGAACTAAGAATAAAAATCGTAGCTTTGTTCAATCAGCCCCTATAACTATTTTGTCCTTATAGACCTTGACGAAGTATTTCTGTCCAAACTCCCCAAAAACATTTTTCCTAACCAAAACGGCCAGTATTTGCTGTGACTCGGAGGGTCCAAATCAGACACAAGGATTAAGCTACACGCCATTCAAAAGTGCAGGATGACAGTCGAAAGGGGTATGTTCCCAATGTCCTATTTTTTGAGCACCATATACGTATTTAATTCTTAGCATAAAAATACCATTTTGCAGCCATGCAACTTTGGGTCTTTATAAAAAGATACTTAACCGAACACCTAAAGCTCTAAACAGGTATATCTTATCATTCTCTTAAAAAGGGAAATAGCAACTCAGGCTCTTGACATACGAATGAATGAATGTATGATTATTGGATTTGTTGGGGGTCAGGCTATGGTATTAATTGCATTAACTTATTCAGGAAAAAGCACACAGCTGGTTCAGTTCCTTGCTGACTCAGGAGTAGCTGATGACAAGTCTATAGTTGCACTCAGCCACATAAACTTGCTATTATTTCTTTAGCAAATAGAGTGCAGGAGGAAACCCGTGGATGTTGCAATGACAATTCAGTTATCTGCTCTGCAACCTATTGGGCTCTTACCCAAACAGATTGAAAATTAACATACATGACAAACCACTACTTCAGCACTTCATGAATGAAAAGAACTTTTTCATGGGTTTCTTGCATCATTGTTGATGAGGAACGTTAAAGAAGTTTAAACACCAATATATTGGTTTAGCATTACTTAAGGATCTACTTCACCGACGGTCTGATCTAAAACTGATTATAATGTCTGCAACTGCTGATGCATAGCAGTTGTCCAACCAAACCCCATTCAGTATCAAACCAAGCACCCACTCAGTAGCAAACCAAACGCCCCCATTAGCAGCCAAACTCTTCAGTTTACAGCAAGCTAAAGACCCATTCAATCATTTAACTTGGCATGATTATCTCAGGCAGTGGTTTTCTTTGGTTTTGCTGAATCTCTTGCTTGTGAAAATTGAAACCAAGCACTTACAGGTTTGCTGCAATTTATTATTTAGTGAATTTTGGATGCATTTTATAACTGCATTAGTTATTTGTATGATCGTAAATGATCAGTGAAATCAGCCGTAGGGCAGGCTATGGTAACTAAAGGCGAACATCTAACTGCTGCTAATAGAGTGATAAATACTATTGACCTGTTGTGTTAATAGACCACACAAAGTGAGCAAATTATAGTAAATTTGTATTTTTGGTCAATAAACAAATTGGAAGGAATGCTTTATGTATCATGTTTTATATAAGATGTGTGAACATTTTTATTTCAAACAGTAGGCTGGTACATGACCAAGTTTGTCATTGCGTGTTATGCATCATATGGACGTGTCATATCATGTGTGATCAGGAAGCTCTAAAGAGAGATGGTAGAAAAAGTGTTAGCGAGCAGGGTGGTCCTTCACATTTCTTTTTATGATTGAAATGCGAGATAGACATTATTGGGTCGTACATAAGGTATTATCTTGACTTTTTTTTTCTTTTTTCGATATACATGTACACCAGTGAACGTAGTGGTTAAAAAGGAAAGTTGTGGTGGTAACTCTTAGTAAGTGAAATGCAAGAAAGGGAAAGGAAACAAGGGTAAAAAGGGCAAAGGTAAAAGTAAATGACTTTATGATGGCTCAGGTAGTTTTTCATGCAGGGGTCTTCTTTTAGGTTCGAGAATCACAGTGCTGAAAGTTATTTGGTAATCAATCATAGGACGGTTATGATTAAAATGTCTTATGTAACAACTCTCTACTTTATATGTATCGAAGTTAAAAGATGTTAAAACATTTCATTTTGTTCGTTTTTAACTTGAACAAAGCATACCAAATCGTGTAGGATGGTTATGTTATTTACATTTCCTGAAAGTTATATTTTTAAAGGAGTAAATGACTTGTTTATTTCACGTTTCTTTTTACTGGAATAGGTTTTACATCATCGTAGATTAGTAATCCTTGACTGAATGACAGGCTTTGCAGCTTAACATAGCTTTGATGTCACGGAAATAGTGATGGGAATCAAGGTGGAGGGTATGCTACTGCTTTATTTTGACTTTTGTTGTCAAAGTAAATGAACACTGTTTACCATCGAATGATGCTCATGTGGTATTGTGGTGCAACAATTCTAAACAAACATGTTGAAGCTTGAAGAACTGAAAAACTATAAGAGTTAGGCTCTGCCTTTGTTATATTATGTGTTATAGAGAAAGAGAAAAAAGATTTAAGAGAGGCTTTACTTTTGGTTATTCAATATGTAAATTTTTTATTCAATATCTAGAATTCTGAGTAGACATGAAGTATGAACTCCATAAATTTATTTTCTGCAGGGAATTCTAAGTTCTGACATTGACATTGTGTCCATCAGTTGCACTGCCAATTGCTGAATGCTTTGACAAAATTCATGTCAACCCTGTTAACTTTGGTACATACGTAACAATAAGATTCTTTTATCATATTTTCTTTCAAATTGATGTTATTTCTTGCAGCTGATTGAAGAGCTGAGTTTGAGCTGTCGGGGTATACAAATGATGATTATCAAAAGGAATTTGACCATATTGAACGTGCAAAGCTATTTGAATATGATCATTACATACTATTCATGCCTGGAATGACAGGCTATGATTTGCTATAAAAGTTCAGGTATGATTCTCTTATCATTATCTAAGACTCACATGTTGCTCTCTTTTCTGTTGTTTTACACTCAATAGCAACTTTATAAGTTTTCTTTTTCGTTGCTCTCTTTTCATGTTGTTAGAGGGATTTAGGTCAATAAGAAGTAGAAATGGCACCAAGGGGGAAAGGGGCAAAGGAGCTGCAAACAGCTAATAGACGTGCTTCTAGCTTATCTTTGTACTGATTATCTTTGTACTGATGTTAACTTTAGGACCACCGTAAGTAAGCAGAAACTTCCTGACTCCTGAGAATTAGGAATACGCAGAAGGATGTAGGGAATGATCTGGTCAAGCCTTTAAAGAGCATACCCCTAAACTGAATTTACCTATATAAAGAACCATCACAAGTCACGACGGGTCCACCTATTTGGCCCAAATTGTTCCGTCACTCTTTATTATGATAACTCTCATTCATGGATCACCATTATTGCAGAGCTTTACCTCACACACACAACCACAGTTGGTTGACGAAGAACAAACAAACACAAATCATGATGAACCTAATAATTAAGAATAATAATGTAATGTACATCCATTCACTGAACTTCATATGTAATCGTTCTTGAATTATTGGCAACTAAGGTATGAATCTTTTTTTCATTTTAATTATCATCAGATGTTATGAATAGAGGTACAAGGATATTGTAAATGGGTTGCGAGAAGCAAATTTTTGGAGTTAGGATAACTAAAGTTTTACATCAAATATTTATTAGGAAACGAAAAAAAAAATTATATCTAACTGTTCACTTTAATCGACGTGTCATTAAATAGTAATGACAATTGTATTTGGGTCTTGGAAAAATATAAGATATGCTTTTACATGTTCAAGGAAATTAAAGAAATGGATGAGCTTCAATTTTGGCTAAGATGAGGGGCGGTATGTAGCAATTAATGAATAATGATTGTACAAGAGAGGATTCATAGGGCAACTGTATGTGCTGTTATTATACTGATCCAGCTGGAGGTAATGGTGAAACGAGTGGCAATGGTGGTGGTGCCGCTGAGAAGGAGAACGTAAGGCCACTAACCACAACAAAAGGACACGTGGCAGCAAATCTTTTTGTCTTATCGAAGGGGAAGCAGAAGTTCATGGAAGCATATGTATTGGAGCAATGGTGGTCGGACGATTTGGAACTCGATTTGGCTTTGCAGAATAGTAAGATAATTAGCAAGCAACTGCAGTCTTTGCATAGTCTTCCTCCTCTTAGCTCCAGCAAAAACAGTCGATGATATTTGCTGATGCTTCATTGAACTTATGTTTGGTGGTATGTCAATACTGTTGTGTTGATAAACTCATGTATTGGTGCAGTCAGGGGTTACCCATTGCACTAATAATACTTGCAGTATTACCCTATTTAGGGTTACCTAAATGTGGGAGGTTTTCTATTGCAAATATTCGTTTAAGCTATGATTTCTGTTAGGATTAAAGGGAATGAAAGTAAACGTGTACCCTAGAGGTATTTAAAAATAAAACTTTGTATGTACTCAACGCCATATTTCGTACGATTTTTTAAAGAACTGTATACTTTAGAGTTTAGGTGTCAATACTGTTGTGTTGAAAACTATGACTTAAAGCTGATATTAATAAGCGGTTTTATTAATTATGTGATTAGGCTGACAATGAGCTATGGTGCTGCAGGGATGTAACATGGTCAGTAAGACTTGCTGATGCAAGTAATGGTTTTTAACAATATTGAAAGATTAGTCATTGATGTGTATAGCTTGAAGTGTATATTTCCTTTTCTCCCTGTAATTCTTGTGCTCTTTAATTTCATGGTAGGAAACATGAGTCAGAAATCAAATATACCTTTAATGATACTATGCGAGTTGTTATCTCACAAGGTATAGTGTAAAATGTTTAAAGAGAAAATTAGTGCCACCCCAAAACGTGTACGAGTTTGATCCTTGACCTCTTGTGAGTTGGTCAAATGCCTTACCAGTAGACCACTTGGTGGTGGTTTGAACCATTGATGTTCATACAACTTATGCTCATAAGACATGGTTAGTGTCAATCTGAAATCTGCAACAAAAAGAAACCAGCTGGCCGTTTTTAGTTAATTAGATGCTCTTCTAAGTATTTGTTATCCTGGAAATCCTTTCGCTCATGTCTCCTCGCATCGGGAGATCGTTCTCTTCATTAATTCAGAATCTATACTTTCGGGTTTGATGGAAAAACGAGTATACAGTTGGGGAAGGTTCTTTGATGAAAAGGGTATCGTCTCAGCAACTTTACGGGGAAAGAAATTGGATGATGGAGTGATGGTTTCGGCGAAATGTATGTTCGTCTCATGTCCGAGATGCATGTCTTTTTCACGGAAGAGAAGTTCTATGCTAGCATCGTATCCAAGAACAGTCGCTTGTGATTCACCAACATGGAAATGTGCCCCCTAAGTTCTTGGATAAATGATAGTGACATAGTACTTTCACAAAGATGTACGTATATATGTTACCAGGTTTAAACCCATCAAAAGTAATATTCTATCACCACAAATCAAACCTTACAGAAAGAATATTTCAAAGAGGTATGTATAAGAGAAATTAACTAACCATTGTACAGAAGATTGGGGATTGCTTTTGGTATGGGAGTGTTTGGCAACTTAGATTTTCAGGAGCCAGATTTGCTGCATTGCTCATAAACATTGCCATCTAAAAATGCCATTAATTTATTTTGTGATTATAAACTGTCCTAATAATAAAATCTAATTTGTAAACCACAGGACTGCTGCTATCATCCTTGTTGTTCTGTTAAACCTATTAAGAGTAAGACAATAATCCATTTACGCAATATAGGACACAAGCAAATACTCCATATATGAAACAAACAAAGAAATTAGAAAATAGCCCAAATTGGATAATGTGACGAAAGGAGTTGATGCACGCATATTGTAATGCGATGGATATTGGGAGGGACACGCATCAGGAACCATTATTCGAAGCACAAAACTCCATCATAAGACTCCCAATGCCAGGAAAAAATCCAAGCAAAACACTCGAGGACAACAAACGTAGCAAAAACGATTCATGATTCAAACAGAAAAACACCTAAACCGGTTTTAAAAAATGCAACCAATCTGGTGGTTCGTAAGTCGTAACCAATTCAATAACTAATACCAACTCTTGAGCTCTTTTTCTATTTTGGCAACTCCTGGTGGCTCACTGTCCATTTTTCGCCATGGAAGTGCACTTCAAGGTGCTTAACGTCTGTGTTCTATTTTTGGACTGATAGAAGTAAAATTATTATCCTTCATTTTATGAATGCTCGTGATGTCAAGATTTATTTAGGATTTTATTGCTGCATTAATACTATGAAAAGCCAATTTATGCGGGTGATCAAGATGTTAGACTCCTAGAGCTGTTAACTGCTATGCAACATGTGTTGCTTCTTCGTAATGGTGTATAAAGGCGGGATTTGTTTTTACTCCATCCGTTTTCAATGTTGCCTTAGTTATGGTATCGCATAGGGGCGGATCTAACATGAAGCACGAGTATGCACGTGCATACCCTGTGAAAATTCATAGTAGTGTAAAAACTCTGGATTTTTTTTAAAGTAACAACAAAATGCACTTAGAATTTGTGAGTGCATACGCTCTAAACTTGAGGATAACTATGAGTGCATACCCACAATGAACTTTGTTGCGTTCAGATAAAAAAAGAAATAGAAAAGAAGCATTCTCGGTAACTTCTCGATTCTCGGGTTGACCTGAATTATCTAAATCTTTCTAAAAAATACATAATTATTTAAATACTTAGCAACAAATATTATTTGAAGAAAAAAGTTGTTTTTTATATTAATATTAAATATTAATAATTACTTTATATTTAAAATTATATATATTTGTATAACTTTGCTTTTCGGTTCTGTTTTCGGTTCCGATTGCCAAACTCATATCCAAACCTAAAACCAAATTTGTAGTTCCATTCAGTTATGACCTACAACCCAAATTATAATTCGGGTTCGGTTTTTAGTTTACGTGGGTCAAACCCAAACAATTGACACCCCTAACATGGGTGTAGCAAGTACTAATAATATCAAACGATAATATACGTTTAACCAACATAATTTTTAAAAAAAAACTGATTTTAATACAACAAAAGATTAACATGGAACAAAACACTTCCATTGAGTGGGTCAAGCCCTAAAAATATAAAAAACGAGTTTCGTTTAATTTTTTTTTAAAAGGAGTCACACTTCAAACATATAAAACTAATACCCAAATGTACTTTAAAAAAGATTTGCAAAACGACCCCGCCGGTTGGGCGGGTTACGACGCTAGTATATATATATATATATATATATATATATATATATATATATATATATATATATATATATATATATATATATATATATATATATATATATATATATATATATATATATATATATATATATATATATATATATATACTAGCCTTTAGACCCGTCCGGTGGACGAGCTAGCTTTAAATATATATATTTTTAATGAAAATTGAATTTATGTGTGTTTGTATTAGAAGTTTAGTATATATAGTGTTAGTTATAGGATTGATATTTTAATAATGTAGCATATAATAGACAAAAATAACGTAGTTTAATATATTTTATTTATTTAAGAATATTATAAGTGAACTGAATTTACATACGTTAACGGCATGAATAAGTTTGTTACATAAAATTTTTTTAGAATTTTAATAATAGTGTATAAATATATTATGTATTTTTGAATTTTATGAGGTAATAAATTTTGTATATGTTAATGTTATGAATAAGGTTTTTACATTAATTTTTTTTGAAATTAATATTATTGTTGTGCATTTAATTAAAATTTTGTATTAAAGGCATTGTTTCACCATCCTTCCTTATATATTTTTATAAAATATTGTATTTAAAGCATCATTTGTAATTCATATATATATATATATATATATATATATATATATATATATATATATATATATATATATATATATATATATATATATATATATATATATATATATATATATATATATATATGATAGAATTTTGTATTTAAGGCATCATTTGTAATTCCTATTTTATTTTTGAAGCATTTTATGGAATCATTTTTATAGAATTTTGTATTTAAGGCATTGTTTCACCATCCTTCCTTATATATTTTTTATATAATTTTGTATTTAAGGCATCATTTGTAATTCCTATATATATTTTTATAGAATTTTGTATTTAATGCATCATTTGTAATTCCTATTTTATTTTTGAAGTATTTTATGGAATCATTTTAATAAAATTTTGTATTTAAGGCATTGTTTCAACACCCTCCTTATATATTTTTATAGAATTTTGTATTTAAGGCATTATATGTAATTCCTCTAAATATTTTAATAGAATCTTATATTTAAGCCATCATTTGTAATTCCTATTTTATTTTTGGAGCATTTTATGGAATCATTTTTATAGAATTTTGTATTTAAGGCATTGTTTCACCATCCTTCCTTATATATTTTTATAGAATTTTGGATTTAAGGCATCATTTGTAATTCCTATATATATTTTTATAAAATTTTGTATTTAAGGTATCATTTGTATTATTTTATTTTTGAAGCATTTTATGGAATCATTTTTATAGAATTTTGTATTTAAGACATTGTTTCACCATCCTTCATTATATATTTTTATATAATTTTGTATTTAAGGTATCATTTGTAATTCCTATATATTTTTTTATAGATTTTGTATTTAAGGCATCATTTGTAATTCCTATTTTATTTTTGAAGTATTTTATGGAATAATTTTTATAAAATTTTGTATTTAAGGCATTGTTTCACCATCATTCCTTATATATTTTTATAGAATTTTGTATTTAAGGCATCACTTTTAATTCCTATATACATTTTTATAGAATTTTATATTTAAGGCATCATTTGTAATTCCTATTTTATTTTTGAAGCATTTTATGGAATTATTTATATATATATTTGTATTTAAGGCATTGTTTCACCATTTTTCCTTATATATTTTTATATAATTTTGTATTTAAGGCATCATTTGTAATTTCTATATATATTTTTATAGATTTATATTTAAGGCATCATTTGTAATTTCTATTTTATTTTTGAAGCATTTTATGGAATCATTTTTATAGAATTTTATATTTAAGGCATTGTTTCACCATCCTTCCTTATATATTTTTATAGAATTTTGTATTTAAGGCATCATCAGAATTTTGTATTTAAGGCATTGTTTCACCATCCTTCCTTATATATTTTTATAGAACTTTGTATTTAAGGCATCATTTGTAATTCCTATATTTATTTATATAGAATTTTGTATTTAAGTCATCATGTGTAATTACTATTTTATTTTTGAAGTATTTTATGGAATCATTTTTATAGAACTTTGTATTTAAGGCATTGTTTCACCATCCTTCCTTATATTTTTTATAGAATTTTGTATTTAAGGAATTGTTTCACCATCCTTCCTATATAAGGGTTCTTGATATATATATATATATATATATATATATATATATATATATATATATATATATATATATATATATATATATATATATATATATATATATATATATATATATATATATATATATATATATATATATATATATATACTAGCCTTTAGACCCGTCCGGTGGACGGGCTAGCTTTAAGTATATATATTTTTAATGAAAAATAAATTTGTGTGTGTTTGTATTAGATGTTTAGTATATATAGTGTTAGTTATGGCATTGATATTTTAATCATGTACCATAGAATAGACAAAAATAACTTAGTTTAAGATAATTTATTTATTTAAGAATATTATGAGTTAATTGAATTTGCATACGTTAACGGTATGAATAAGTTTGTTACATAATTTTTTAGAATTTTAATAATATTGTATAAATATTTTATGTATTTTTAAATTTTATGAGGTAATAAATTTTGTATATGTTAATGTTATGAGTAACGTTTTTACATAAATTTTTTTTGAAATTAATATTATTGTTGTGCATTTTTATAGAACTTTGTATTTAAAGCATTGTTTCACCATCCTTACTTATGTATTTTTATAGAATTTTGTATTTAAGGCATTATTTGTAATTCCTATATATATTTTATAGATTTTTGTATTTAAGGCATTATTTGTAATTCCTATTTTATATTTGAAGCATTTTATGGAATCATTTTTATAGAATTTTGTATTTAAGGCATTGTTTCACCATCATTCCTTATATATTTTTATATAATTTTGTATTTAAGGCATCATTTGTAATTCCTATTTTATTTTTGAAGAATTTTATGGAATCATTTTTATAAATTTTGTATTTAAGTCATTATTTCACCATCCTTCCTTATATATTTTTATAGAATTTTGTATTTAATGCATCATTTGTAATTCCTATATATATTTTTATAGAATTTTGTATTTACGGCATCATTTGTAATTCCTATTTTATTTTTGAAGCATTTTATGGAATCATTTTTATACAATTTTGTATTTAAGGCGTTGTTTCGCTATCTTTCCTTATATATTTTTATAGAATTTTGTATTTAAGGCATCATTTGTGATTTTTATATATATTTATATAGAATTTTGTATTTAAGGCATCCTGTGTAATTCCTATTTTATTTTTGAAGCATTTTATGGAATCATTTTTATATAATTTTGTATTTAAGGCATTGTTTCACCATCCTTCCTTACATATTTTTATAGGATATTGTATTTAAGACATTATTTGTAATTCCTATTTTCTTTTTGAAGCATTTATGGAAACCCTTTAATGAATTACATGTGTCATTTTTATAGAATTTTGTATTTAAGGAATTGTTTCACCATCCTTCCTATATAGGGGTTTTTTATTTTATTTGATTTGATATATATATATATATATATATATATATATATATATATATATATATATATATATATATATATATATATATATACTAGCCTTTAGACCCGTCCGGTGGACGGGCTAGCTTTAAGTATATATTTTTTTAAGGAAAACTGAATTTATGTGTGTTTGTATTAGAAGTTTAGTATATGTAGTGTTAGTTATAACATTGATATTTTAATAATGTAACATAGAATAGACAACAATAATGTAGTTTAAGATATTTTATTTATTTAAGAATATAATGAGTTAATTGAATTTGCATACGTTAATGTTATGAATAAGTTTGATACATTATTTTTTAGAATTTTAATAATATTTTATAAATATTTTATGTATTTTTTAAATTTTATGAGGTAAAATTTTTTGTATATGTTAATGTTATAAATAACGTTTTTACATTAATTTTTTTTAGATTAATATTATTATTGTGCATTTTATAGAATTTTGTATTTAAGGCATTGTTTCACCATCCTTCCTTATATATTTTTATAGAATTTTTTATTTAAGACATCATTTGTAATTCGTATATATATTTTTATAGAATTTTATATTTAAGGCATCATTTGTAATTCTTATTCTATTTTTGAAGCACTTTATGGAATCATTCTTATAGAGTTTTGTATTTAAGGCATTTTTCACAATCCTTTCTTATATATTTTTATAAAATTTTGTATTTAAGGCATCACTTGTAATTCCTATATATATTTTTATAGAATTTTGTATTTAAGGCATCATTTGTAATTCCTATTTTATTTTTGAAGCATTTTATGGAATCATGTTTATAGAATTTTGTATTTAAGGCATTATTTCACCTTCCTTCCTTATATATTTTTATAGAATTTTGTATTTAAGACATCATTTGTAATTTCTACATATATTTTTATTGAATTTTGTATTTAAGGCATCATTTGTAATTCCTATTTTATTTTTGAAGCATTTTATGGAATCATTTTTATAGAATTATGTATTTAAGGCATTGTTTCACCATCTTTCCTTATATATTTTTATAGAATTTTACATTTAAGGCATCATTTATAATTCCTATTTTATTTTCAAAGCATTTTATGGAAACCCTTTAATGAATTACATGTGTCATTTTTATAGAATTTTGTATTTAAGGAATTGTTTCACCATCCTTCCTATATAAGGGTTTTTGATTTGATTTGATTTGATTTGATTTGATTTTGATATATATATATATATATATATATATATATATATATATATATATATATATATATATATATATATATATATATATATATATATATATATATATATATATATATATATATATATATATATATACTAGCCTTTAGACCCGTCCGGTGAACGGGCTAGCTTTAAGTATATATTTTTTTAATGAAAATTGAATTTATGTGTGTTTATATTAGAAGTTTAGTATATGTAGTGTTAGTTATGGCATTGATATTTTAATAATGTAGCATATAATAGACAAAAATAGCGTAGTTTAAGATATTTTATTTAAGAATATTATGAGTTAATTGAATTTGCATACGTTAACGGTATCAATAAGTTTGTTACATTAAATTTTCTTTAGAATTTTAATAATATTGTATAAATATTTTATATATTTTTGAATTTTATGAGGTAATAAATTTTGTATATGTGAATGTTATGAATAACGTTTTTACATTATTTTTTTTGAAATTAATATTTGTTGTGCATTTTTATAGAATTTTGTATTTAATGCATTGTTTCACCATCCTTCCTTATATATTTTTATAGAATTTTGTATTTATGGCATCATTTGTAACTCATATATATATTTTTATAGAATTTTGTATTTAAGGCATCATTTGTAATTCCTATTTTATTTTTGAAGCATTTTATGGAATCATTTTTATAAAATTTTGTATTTAAGACATTGTTTCACCATCCTTCCTTATATATTTTTATAGAATTTTGTATTTAAGACATTATTTGTAATTCCTATATATATTTTTTTATAGAATTTTGTATTTAAGGCATCATTTGTAATTCCTAGAATTTCGTATTTAAGACATTGTTTCACCATCCTTCCGTATATATTTTTATAGAATTTGGCATCATTTTTAATTCCTATATATATTTTTATAGAATTTTGTATTTAAGGCAGAATTTGTAATTCCTATTTTATTTTTGAAGCATTTTATTGAATCATTTTTATAGAATTTTTTATTTAAGGCATTGTTTCACCATCATTCCTTATATATTTTTAAAGAATTTTGTATTTAAGGCATCATTTGTAATTCCTATATATATTTTTATAGAATTTTATATTTAAGGCATCATTTTTAATTTCTATTTTATTTTTGAAGCATTTTATGGAATCATTTTTATAGAATTTTGTATTTAAACCATTGTTTCACCATCATTCCTTATATATTTTTATAGAATTTTGTATTTAAGGCATAATTTGTAATTCCTATATATATTTTTTTATAGAATTTTGTATTTAAGACATCATCTGTAATTCCTATTTTATTTTTGAAGTATTTTATTGAATCATTTTTATGCCAAAAGTTCTATAGAGTCCCATTTTTTGCAAAGTCTTTATGGACTAATCCCCGCCATCCAACAATTTTACATCCAACGGCCTAGATTAAAAAATAAATAAACAAAAATCCCCCATGTTTTTTTAACCGTATTCATTAAAAACAACACCCATCAACCCACCACTACCTCCCACCACCGCCGCCCACCACCGCCACCACCACCACCCCCACCACCAACCAACACCACCACCACCAACAACTACCAGCAGCAACCACGACGAGATCCACATTATCCTGATCAAATCCACACCACAAAACCTTAATATTTAACGCTAAGTTTCATGTCAATGATTGTAAGTTGTTTTGATTATGCTTGTTTTTATGTTTTTGTTTCATTTTGATTTTGCTTAGAAGATTTCATATCTACTCTAAGTAAAACACATGTTATGATTGTTGATGCACACCACATGTTTGATGAAATGACACAATGATAATCACATGTGCTTTAGCAAGTTTCAATTTATGAGTGAGCATTTTTATGGAAGTTGGGTCGATTTTTGTAGCTGATAAGCTGATTATAGAAGTGTGACTTATGATTACAGGTTATGACTCGCTATGACTCGCTGTGACTCATGTATGAGTCGCTGTGACTCATGTATGAGTCGATGTGACTCATGTATGAGTAGATGTGACTCATTTATAAGTCGCTGTGACTCATGTATGAGTCACTGTGACTCATGTAAAAGCTTCATTTGTTTTCTATTATGACTCATTATGAGTCATTATCTATTATTGAGCAAAAGCTTCATTTGTTTTATGATCCAGGTTTGTTGCTGTGAATGTTGCAAAGGATGCAACTGATTTAGTAGCCAAGTTATGTGCATATCACCATACTGCAAAAACTACCAAGGGCAGGACATCGAAGAGGATAAACAACAACCACCGTAGCAGTACAGTTGGTGAAAGCTCCAGCTTAAGCTCGTCGCACAGTGACAGATGCCTTTACTTGCACGTCCTAAAAGGTTTCCTACTAATGAGTTGTTTGCTTAGTCCCCCGGTTTATGCTCTCAAAGGTGGTGATTCTCTCTCTCAGATTTGTAGCATGCTGTTGGTTCAAGTTTGTTCATGATGGGCTCACGTTGTAACAATTGGGGCGATGATAATGATTAATCTGTCTTGTGTTTATGTGTTGTCTATTTGAATATAGGTTTGAGACAATAACTTTGTTAAGGTGTTAAGTCTGTAACTAGTTTTCCTTTCCCAGTTTCTTTTTGTAGTTCTTTATTGTACCCTTTTGCATGTATATATAATGAAAAGTGTTACCTTTTATATCCTACGTCTGTTTTCGCACAGACCCTTTTTATATGAATCGGGAATTGTATGATATATGAGTTACTCATGTATGAGTCACAGTGACTCATACATGAGTCACACTGACTCATGTATGAGTCACACTGACTTATGATCTTAAGTAGTATGTTTTAAAAATCATAGTAGTATGTTTTTGGGTGTCTGAGAATCATAAGTGTCTTTGACTCATACTTGAGTCATGTGACTCATACATGAGTCAGGTGACTCATACATGAGTCATGTGACTCATGTATGAGTCAGTATGACTCATGTATGAGTCATAATGACAGAATATGTATTATAATGACTCAGAATATGTATTAACTGTAAAAAACACTTTTACGTATTAAGTGTAGAAATGACAAGAATCAAATGTACAAGTCTTTATAAACACTTGCAAATTTATATGCCTCATGCATGAGTCATAATGACTCAAAATATGTTTTAACTGTTAAAAGCACTTTTACATATTTATAAAACTGTATTAAGTGTAGAAATGACAATAATCAAATGTACAAGTGTTTATAAACACTTGTAAATTTATATGACTCATGCATGAGTTAGGCGACTCATGCATGAGTCAGGTGACTCATGATATTCAATACATAGTATTCAAATCACATATTCAAGACATGTTTTCAATACTTCAATAAAAGAAATCATAATTTTAAATCAAATAGTCAACACATGTTTTCAACACTTCAATAAAAGAAAAATAGAAAATTAAATCAGATATTCAACACATGTTTTCAACACTTGAAGTAGTTGTTGTATTTGATTCTCCTAGTTTTCTGCATCTTTACTCAACCAAAACAAGCACTCGTCTATGTGAAAGTTAGCCTCATTTGTTAGCCTCTAAATTGTTTTGTTTTTCTATCCGTATCTGCTTGTGTTTCTTCTTAATGAAAGCGGTATCAAATCCCTTCTCCAACGCCTTAAAATGTACTTCTCTAGAATCTCTTCAAGATCACGATTCTTCAAAACACAAAATATGTGGCGACAAAGAAAACCATAACGCATGGAATGCCTACACGTACACTCAACTGATCCATCTCCAGGATTACGGAGAACCTTGAACATAAACATGAAACAAGTTAATAAGTGAGCATAAATCATGTATGAGTCACACTGACTCATGCATGAGTCACACTAACTCATACATGAGTCATAGTGACTTATATATGAGTCACAGTGACTTATACATGAGTCACACTGACTCATGCATGAGTCACACACTGACTCATGCATGAGTCACACTGACTCATACATGAGTCACGTGACTCATGTATGAGTCATTCTCAGTTAAATGTTTCACTAACCTTGTAGGTTATTACTTTGTCTTCTTCTTGTACAATCATCTCTTTGCCTTCTTCTGTATACAGTTAAATGTTTCATAACTTAGAACTTGCTAAATCACATGTGATTATCATTGTGTCATTTCATCAAACACATGGTGTGCATAAACAATCATAACATGTACTTTACCTATATTACAAACAACAACTATATGCATCTTCAATAACATTGGCATCAGCTTCATATATGTATGGAAAAGGTGGGTTGGAGTGGAGATTGCCGGAAAAAGGTGGGTTGGTGTAGATGACGCATGAAGAAGGTTGGTTTGTTGTGGTGGTCGCGGGAAGAAGGTGGGGTTGTTGTGGTGGTCGCCTGAAAAAGGTGGGAGATGAGGTTGTTGTGGTGGTCAGCGGTTGGGTGAGGTGGTTGTGGTGGTCGCCGGTGGGAGTGAGGATCGGGTTCCATCCCGAGTTTGTTATTTTTTTTTGATATAATAAAGGTAAGTTATAAAAAAGGGGGTTTTAATCACAACCCTTAGATCATTTAGAGATAAAGGGTGGGGATTTATCCATGAAGACTTTGATTAATAAGGGTGTGTGGGGGATCTTCTCCTTCATTTTTATACAATTTTGTATTTAAACTATTGTTTCACCATCATTCCTTATATATTTTTATAGAATTTTATATTTAAGGCATCATTTGTAATTCATATATATATTTTTATTGAATTTTGTATTTAAGGCATCATTTGGAATTCCTATTTTCTTTTTGAAGCATTTTATGAAAACCTTTTAATGTATTACATGTGTTATTTTTATAGAATTTTGTATTTAAGGAATTGTTTCACCATCCTTCCTATATAAGGATTTTTGATTTGATTTGATTTTGATTTGATTATATATATATATATATATATATATATACTAGTTGTAAATTTCGCTCGATGGGCAGGTATGACTTGTGATTTTCGTTTATTCTTTTTTTTCAAATTATTGTAATGCATTGTACGTTATGTTTTTTCGTTATGTTTAATTTGTTATTATTCTTTTACATAAATATAGGTATAATTAGATTATAAACCATACATTTTATTAAAGAAATATAAATTGTATAAAAATCAAGGTTGCAAAAATCGTGAATCGCTAGTCGGACAATCGACCATCTTGTAACTTGTAATCGATCTAGGTGGGATTAGTCGGTGATTAATTGGTTTGACATTTTTAGCAAATTTTAGGTATTTATGGCATGTTTTTGGTATAACAATTTTTTAGTTATTTTCGACAATGGTATTCTTATAATATAACTTATCATACATATACATAGTTACTATAATTGATAAACACAAGTTTAGAGTGAGTTTTTTCTGTCGTTTTTACGAGATCTGCAGATTTCATCAAGTTTGACCATTGATCGTCTTTGACTACAATTGACTGCCACTAAACGCTCTTTACATTAATTGGCAAGGTCGATAACTTTGTAGCGATTAAACGACGATTGATCAGCCTTATAAACTTTGTTTTGCAACATCGATAAAAAAATAAGTCATCATACCCACAATTATTTTATTATTAGCATTACACAATGCACGTACTGATTTGTTAAAGCACATTTATGATAACCTGAAATATTGTATCTTCACACTTATCTCAAATAAACAATATCGTATTCACATAAATTAGTTAGACACTATAACCCTTTTTAATAAGATAGCATGAATACATGAAAAAAAATATTAGTCGATCAGCCATGTCCCTCATTCCGTTGACTTCCAATTTAGTTTTGAGTTGAGCTTGACAAAGAGCTATCCTATTAAATTGAAAATACTTTCTCCAAGACTCTCGTTAAATGCAAGCGTGTTTTGTAACCGGTATGGTTGAATTTTAAGATAATAAATAAAGGAAAAATACTTCAAAAGCCAACATTACAAAAAGAAAGCTAATAGTACTTTATTATATGAATGGTTTTTTTATAGACGCGTTTGTGAAATTACGAAAGTTGTCGGTATAACTTTTAGAGCATTTTTTTAAATAACTACATTTAGTTGTCGATGTTGTGGCTATATTGGTTTCATTTGTGTAAAATTACGTGAGGCTTAATTAACATACATATGCTTTGTAAGATAGACAAAAGTTGCCAAAAAAATTACATGCTACTTATTCTCATGCTATGCTCTTGAATTTTTGCTTTAGTGAATTTTGTAAAGTATATTTTGTTCACTTTTAAAGAATTCACTTATACAACAACCTAACTGAAACTATGGCCCAAATTTATTTACTTTTACAATTTATAACCCAATACAAAAACTGCAAAAAACTATCAAACATTTTCTTATTTTTCGAATTATAAATGTTAGTGGTTAGTGGGTCGAGTCGTGCAATGACATCCAAGCGGCAAATGTCTTCTTCGAACACTCGTCTAATTATATTAAACTTCTTATCCGCTTCGTCTAAGAAAAAAAGTCACTGGCAGGTCTTGAACTCAAAACCTAAACTAATTATTAGAACTTTGGTAACCAACTAAACTAAGCCAGTTGGTTTAAAAAGGTTACTCGTTGGTTGAAAACTTTGGTAAAAAAAATACACATCATTATACATGAAAATGAGTCGCCATGGGTGATTGTAACATATACTTTTTTCAAGCTTATATATAAAGGAAACTGGTATGTAATTATAAGAAAAATATTCTTAAAATTCTATTTAGGAGAATAAACTCTGAATATACATTACAATAAGTAAAATCAATATGCTGTATACGTTTACTAACCACTCATCTCAACTGCCTTTATAAATTGCATTCAATGGCTTTCGTTATTTTAGTCATCTGTGTCAACAAATTAGATTTAATATCAGTCAAACCTCCTCCCTTGATTTATGTAAACACATGTTTTGAGAGTGTACACAGATAACAAAAGTGGTTATTTGCAAAAAAGAATATAATCACTTAAAGCACAAGGAGTCATCACTCCAAGTGACTCCTTTTTGGGTGTTATGTCAGCGAAACTCACTTACTCACTTACATGAAAAAATTAGGGGAGTCAGCACTCCAAGTGACTCTCTTTTGTGGGTCCCACTTTTTTTTATTTCTCACATTTTCAAATTAAATTAATTCATTTCATAAATAAAAATAAATATTACAATCCTAAAAAAATAGAAAAATATAACTTCGAATAAAAAAACGAAAAAATTACGAAAAAAAACTACTAGTTGGAGGAGTCTTCGGAATCTTCAACGTCGCGGTATTGATTGGTATTCGGCATTTTTGCGCGTAGACGAGCCTTGATTTCTTCTTTTTTAAAGTTTATAAACGCGACCGTTGTGTGTTTGTGAATGAATGAGAGAATGATTTGAATGAGAGAATGATTTGTGTTTGTGTGTAAAAAATGATATAGGAAATGTAGTATATATAGAGTTTAAAATTGAAAAAAAAAAAAAAATTTAAAAATCAAATATAGCCGTTGGGCAGTTAATTAAAAAAATATATTTTAAATAATGTAGCCGTTGGGCATTAAAAACAAAAAAAAAATTCTTTCTTTTCAAAATAAACGGCTACTAGCCGTTAGTTTTTAAAAAAATTTCAAAATTTTTTTTTTTTTTTAACACCTCTCACGCCTAGTAGGTTGCCCCACGCCCATGGCTCACGCCGTGGGTTTTTGTGCTTCTCGGATTCATCATGCGAGTCGCGCCGCGGGTTTGACACCCCACGGCGCCATGACTTCGGGTGCTCTTAGAGCAGAATGTTTGGCCATTTTGTTTTCTTTTGGAATTTACCTATTCAAATCTTGGAGATATAAACAGAACCCACATGTACCCTCATTAGTAAGTTTGGTAGAAATAGAAACTACTAAACCCAAAAGTTTGTTACCTGAACAAAAAAGTTTAGCTCAGAACATATTGAAAGTCAGAACTCCAAAGTCATGGACGTGGTGTTGTCCAACAAAGATGGCCAGTTGAAGTGAAACGGTCAACTTCATTAAACCATAAGAACCTACAAACACAAATATTCATGTAAGACATACTACCTCTTTAGCAGCAAAGCCAACAACATGAAGTCCTCTAGCTGCTACAACCTTTTGTTTTTCTTCCTTATATCAAGAACGTAACATTTGTTGAAAAGGAAAAGGATATCAGTGAAGTGCTTACAGTTTCAATCGAGATAAAGGATATAAGTTAAGTGCTTACAGTTTCAATGGAGATAAAGGATATGAGTTCGGTGCTTACAAATTCTTGCTACTACATTTAATGGCAATTCCTTCTAAACCACAAAAGTGTATTTGAGTAATAACAATCTCAGAAATCTTTAAACTACATGAGTTCGAGTAGCCATTACATACTGGTTGAATTATATTTTTTTTACTTTCAATCTATATCATGTGTTATACTCCCACTTTTAGCAAATGCGATGAGCTAACTATACTAACTATACTGGAAAAAGCTTTAGTCAACCAAAATATACATGCTACGTTCATTTTGATCCTTGTTGCGTTATATAGTACCGATTTAATTGGATAAAATTATAAAAGCAACGAATTATAGTCTGCGACAGCATACTTGCGTTATATAGTACCGATTTAATTAGATACGCTGGTTACGAATGGCTTGATTAGTCTCACTTGGTCGAAATAAAGATAAACATTAATTAACTATCAAATAAATGAGTCAAATGGGTTGAAAGTCCCTGCTAGTCCTAAGTTTTTACTGAAACATTCACACTGTGACTTTAAAATTCATATATAAAAAACGTAGTATTTATTTATAAAATGGATTAAAATGCTTGTGTGTCATCCCAACCCGACTAATTCAAAAACTACCCATATTTAACATGTAACACAAAATAAAGAGTGTGCGACTCACCATGCCTTCAGGGGATGAAGAACATCATCCTCCTCAAAATAACGTAACTCGATATTTGTTCGGATGAAGTTCCCATCCTTGTGGCTAAAATTGGTGATATAAGACCTTGAAGAGCCATGAAACAAAGATATGTTATGGAGCTAAAGTGTTTCCACACATTATGCAGGATAATATCCAAGGAACCAGATTCCTCAACATAAGTCTGAAGATAGTTGCAGAACCTTACCTCCTTATTTGTTTGCATGCTTGTAAACGACTATTTTTTCAGCAAGATTTTTTATGTGACTCTAATTACACATCATATTTCCTCGTAAAATGTGCTAAAAACGGATAAATAATCATCATAAATGTCAAATATATGCTTGTTTTGTTGTTTGTGCGTGTGCAGGTACGGATATCAAGAAAATCACAAGAAAAGAAGCCAACAAGCCAAAACGGACATGAGAAATGGAAAGAGCACGGAAAATCGAGTCAAACGGTGCCTTCATATTTTATTGAGCCGACCCGACACCATTTAAATGGATCGGACCGACCCAATATTTATACTACATACAATCTGTTAGGCTCTTTTTATCACCACATCCCGAAATAGATTGAAGGCCCAATATGGGATTAGCAAAAGAAAGCTCTTAACAAATGAAAGTGAAATATTGGGAGAAAATGAATTGCTCGGAAGAAAGAAAAAAAGCCCATGTTGGCCCAAAAAGAAAGATCAGATCTATAGCCTACTTTAGACGCAGCTTCCTATAATTTCATGTCTTTCTTTCAAGTAGGTAGATTTAGAAAAACATATTATGAAACGCAACATATATTATTTCCATAGATAGCATAAATAATTCATACGCAACTTTATCATTTTTTTACTCTTTGTGTTTTATTTTCTTTCCATCGTAGCTATAGATTTAGAATTTAATGTTCATTTAGTTTTCCTTATATAAAACGCAACTTTATTTTTAATAAACATTTTGTATTCTCTTTTTGTTTGAATAAAGATTCAGTTTCCAGTTAAAGATTAGTTTCATTTGATATTGTTACAAGCCAGCGGGATTTAAATTTTGTTGTTCATGATTCTGTTATATTTTGTGCAGTCTCGGTTTGATAAATAATAGTCAGATTCGAAGGTTTGTGTTTGGTTTGAATTCGATTTGTGATAGGTTTTATGTTCAGTTGATGATGTTAATTGAGACAATGTTTTCGAATTGGTTAATCAGTTGTAGTTAGCCTTAATATTGTTCTTACGGTTCAAATTCTTTCGACTAGCGTTTTGGTGATGATTTGAATTCAGTGATATTTTGTTAATCCAAGTGGTCCTGTTTGTGTTTTAATTTCATTAGTCATAAGCGGTTTTGGATTCGGCATTAGTTTAGTTTGGTTGGTTTCGGTTCAGCTTCGATATTAGTTTCTTGTTCAGTTCGAGACTAGTTCGTAGCATCGATTTAGGTTTCTGTTCACGTTCAGTAAATAGCTTCGCAACAGCGGAGGCTTTGGATGCAAGAGATTGGTAACAGTTCGCTCAGTTCATAGTTTCGATATTGTTCAGTTTCGGTTCGGTACGATAACACTTCTACAACACCGGGCTGGCCTCGGATGGAGGTAGTTTCCTTGTTAATTTTCTGCAATTCGCTAGTGTAACCTGTTAGATAATAGTAGTAGTATTCATTTAGTTGCAATCTACTTGTATTTGTATTTGTAGATTTTGGTTTAATAGGCTGCGTTTGGTTTAAGAATTTCATTTGGGAAAAACCAATTGTCATCAGTTTAATAGCATAATTGTTGAATCATTTTTTTTATTTGTAGTAGAGTAATATTAGTGTAGAATAAGTCAAGTAAAAGTTTGCATTGTACCAAGTCAAACAAAAAGGAAATTAGAGATTTAAAAGCTACGTTTTGTTAAAAGCTACTGATATTAGCCTAAGTTTTGTTAAAAGTTGTGTTTGGTTTCAATTTGCACAAAAGGGCTGCGTATATTTACACAGTAGGGCTGCGTAGGGCTGAGCATCGGTCCAGGATCGGACCGGCCGGACCGGCTGATATGAGTGATTTTACTCATATTATTTATATCTTAAAACAATAAATAAATGCATAAATCAATAGAAAAATGCCTTGTATATGTGTATTTTCTTATTTCATGTGTGTAGGTACGAAGATCGAAGAACCGGCAAAAACGACACGAGTTTGAAGAAAAGATCAAGGAAGCCAAAAGACGAGTTCGATTTAGAGGATTTAATATTTAATAAGTGATTTGGGCCTTGTGGGTCCCACTTATGATTAATGGGCCCAAAAGCCCATTTGAGAAACATGTAATTTTCACTTTTAGGATTAAAAGCTTAACAAGGCCCAATAGCTTCAAGTTATAAACGGATGGAGTAAATAAGGGCCCAAGCCCAATTGTTAACCAAAATGAAGAGACGAAGGAAGTAATTTATGTGGCCCAAGCCCAACAGAATTAGAGAGACGGTGAAAGATAAAAGTTTTTATAACTTTTATCTATTATCTTTTGGTCAAACACAAAACGCACATTCATTCACACACAACACTTTCGATACTAACAATGTATCTCACCTTTCTCTCTCTCAAAACAAAATAACCAGGAACCACTATTCACCAAACCCTAAAAATAAATAAAATTGGGGCTTTTGTTATTCACAGCGCGTGAAGCACACACAAGGGGAAATTAATTCCCCCTTTTATCGGAAGCAAGATGATGGCTGTATCCAAGTGACGTGGCATTGTCATCTGTCACAGCTTGATTTTGATTGGTGGAAACACCTCACCAATAACCATTCCACCAATAAAAACCTGCCACCTCATCTTGGAAGTAGCACAACTAGCACAATAGCCTTCCAGGTTGGCAATACATGTGAAATATGCCTCATCTCAACCGTTGGATCAAGGTGAAGAAAGAGAGTGAAGAAATCAAGGGCCAAGAATCAAGTTTCCGCTCAACAAACTCATCACCCCAAGCCTCGGGTTCTCCTATAAATACCCTTGTTATTTTCATTGTAATTCATTCCAATTTTTACTTAAGGTTATAATGTTAAATTATCTGTAGGGTTATTGTATTTCAATTTCGAGAGTATTGTAACATTTTTATTGATTTAATAAAAGTTTAATTTGGCATAATCTTTCTGTCTATTTTATTTACTGTTAAATTTTTCTATAAAATCTTTACTATCTAATTTTGATATTATAATAAAAATGTTATTTAATGAAACTGAAAAGAAATATAGCTTGATTAAATGATAAAAATAAGTTTTGGAATAAATCATTTATCCCCACTGGATAAATAGAAATATTGGTTCGAGATCTCGATTTGAATGATGGTAAATGGTTCGTATGGTGATGTTTAATGGTGGAGTTGATCCGGTTCATTAAGACAGCTCAGCGCTGATCTTCTTCCAAAAGGATTTCTCCAATAGGTTTCATTCTCTTATTTTTTTTATTTTTTTATGAATCTGTTTTAGTTTGGTTAAATGCTGTGAGTTTGGATTGGTTGTAGTTATGATAATGTTATAGATATGTGTTAAATATTGTTGTTTATGGATGCTGGTTTGTTAAAATTAATTCACGGATGTTTTATTTGGCTTGGTGAGTTGATTTGAGTTGTTAAGATTGATGTTTGAATCTGTTATTGCAGCCATGTGAATTGAGTAATGTGCATTTGAAGTTTTCGTGTTAACACAATCTGCTTTTGTTTATTATCTTGGATTGATAAAATTTGCTTGATAATTGTCACTCTATATTTTTGGTTGAGGAATTTTATGAATCTGTTTAGTCTGTGAGAATCAGAATTGTCATGGTGTCATTTGCTGATGTATTTTATGTTCTCAGCTAGAGGTTAGTTCATTCAGTCTTGTAAAGCTTAGAGTCTGCTTCACTAGTTGCTTTGCAGTTTTATAATCTGATATAAGTTTTCTATTTGAGTGCATACCTGTTGAAGGTTCATTTTGTTTAGCTTTGTCAAATCTGATATTATTTGCTTTTGAATAGATTCATTAAGATTTTTATGACTGATCTGTTTATTAAGTTGGTTCTTAGTTTACCTGCAATTCTGTCACATGCTAAATCTGCTTTTATTTGTTTTGTTTGCTTAATGATTGGTTTATAGATTTGATCTACTGATATTGTTTAGTTTTGCTGTGTTATTTATTCTGTTGATCTCTATAGCTAACAGACCCCTTTGGTTTGTTAGTCTGATTTATCTCATCAGTCATTTTATACATCTCACAAGTCACTCCTGTGACTTTTACTTTGATTTTCATTGTCCAAAAATAGATTACAAAAATAATCATCCAAAAATGTCCCTTATGGGATTCGAGCCCATGACCTCCTGGTCATGGGCCAAGCACATTTACCATCTGATCTAGACGTCTGTTTTAGTATTAAGCTTGTTTTAGTTATTAATATGTTAAGTAGTAGTGTGTCAGATTTCTCTTAAATAGTTTATATACAAGATTTCATTTAAATAAACTTTAATTAATAGTTTTAGTAAATTAAATTTTATAAAGTTTAAATTAATAAATAAATCAAAACAAAATTAAATATATATATATATATATATATATATATATATATATATATATATATATATATATATATATATATATATATATATATATATATATATATATATATATATATATATATATATATATATATATATATATATATATATATATATATATATATATATATATATATATATATATATATTGTTAGCCGTATTTAAAGTGATGGTCATATAATATACCGTTGCGAAGCTCGTGAAAAAAAATACTATTCAACGGTGTCGAGAGTTCTTAGTTATTAATGTTTATGTAACGGGATTTAGTCCCGAACACACAAATGAGGAAGGCCTCCTAAACACTTACTACTTAGTATAAAAGGCCTCCTAAGCCTCATTTGTGTGTGTGTTTTCCATTTCATTTGATTTGTAGAGAGAGAAACGTATGTGTTTCTCTCACTAGGAATTCACACTTTGTTTTTCTCTTTTCCTTCATCTAATCTAATCTTTCTTTTTTGGTTTAATCTTCATCTACATTTCTATATCATATATAGTCGTGTGTTACAATCCAACAAGTGGTATCATTCGCCAAGGGATTCGTATTTGAGCATTTCGTGTGATTTTGATTGTTTTTCGTCAAAACATCAAACAAATTTCGTGTTTGTTTGTGTTTCTAAGAAGTATACCTTCTTTAAATCGTGTAGTAGTGATTTGGGCATCTTGGTTTTGGCTTAAAAACAAGTATTTTGGATCAAAAGTTGAGAAATTTCGTGTTTGTTCATCTTTCCGAAATTCTTGCAAGTTCCACCATCGGAAAGTACAAAAAGTGTGAGACCAGATCGCAATAACCTTTTGGTTCTACTTTGCGATCACTGCATTTCGATACCTTATTCCGACGTGACATTCCGATCGTGCATTGCGATCTGGGATTCCGACGGGTCTTAAGGAATTTTTGAGCCGTTACTCTGTCCAATTTATTTTTGCCATATTGCGATCTAGATATTCCGACGGGTAGACATTCCGATCTAGACATTCCGATACTAGCATCATTGCGACAGATCAACATTCCGATCAAAGGACATTCCGATCAAAGGACATTCCGATCAAAGGACATTCCGATAGAATTTTCCGATGGGCATTCCGATGGAAATTTTGTTTGAGTAATTTTTAGTCTTAGCCACCATCAAGTAGAATCAAATTTTTTCCCTACTAGTTTTTGGCTATCTCGAACTCAATTTCAAAATTTGGCGATACACAATTTTTTCAGCTTACCGTTTTGTCGGACTGAGGAATTTATTGTCGGACTGAAAAAAAAAAAAAAAAAAATTTCGGAAGTTTCGGAATTTCAACATCACCACACGCTTTCTACGAATTGAGATCCTGTTGTTCACACGACTTCTGCGATGACGTCTCAACAAGATATCTATGCTGCGGGTACTGAGAATCGTCCACCCATGCTTACCAAGGAGAACTACACTACATGGGCTAGTCGTCTCCTTCGTTATGCAAAATGTAAACCTCTGGGAAAGTTGATTGTCAACTCGATTCAAAAGGGTCCGTATGTTAGAAGAACAATTATTGTGCCTGGGGACCCTACGAATGCTAATCCAGTAGCTGATTCAAGTCATGAGCAAACAGATGAAGAATTAACTGAAGCTGAATCCAAACAACTCGACGCTGATGATCAAGCAATTCAAGTCATTCTTATGGGACTTCCTGAAGATGTTTATGCTGCTGTCGATAGTTGTGAAACCGCACACGAGATGTGGCTTAGGATTCAGAAAATGATGAAGGGCAGTGAAATCGGTTTACAAGAAAAGGAGACTAAGTTGCTTCGTGAATGGGATAAATTTACGTCTACTGAAGGGGAACAAATTGAACCTTATTATCATCGGTTCTCAACCCTCATGAACCATCTTAGAAGAAACAAACATGAACCTGCACAAATTGCTGCCAACATCAAATTTCTTGATAATCTTCCTTCTGAATGGTCACGATATGTCACTCTTGTCAATCAAACCAAGGATCTTCATGTCGTGGACTACACTCAAGTTTATGACTATTTGAAGATGAATCAAGATGAAGCTAACGAAGTTAGGGCAGAAAGACGTGCCAAGACACAAGATCCATTGGCTTTTATGGCAAACTCTCCATCATCTATGTCATATCCCATGGTACCCTACCATCAACCCTCATCAAGTAACTTCCTGCCACAACAACAACAACAACAACAACTCACCGCTTATGGATATCAACACCCTGCTGCTATGAATTACTTACAACAACCCATTGCCTGTTTTGATGACATTACTGATCCTACTCATGCTATTAATACTGGTCTTGCCCTTCTTGCAAAGGCATTTAAATTCACCATTAACCCCACCAACAACAATCAGAGAATCTCCTCGAATACTAGAAATAGGCAGATTGCTCAACCCTTCATGAATGCGAATCAAGATCGCCAATTGGTAGTTGCTGGAAACACGGGGACTCAGTTTCAACAATATGGTCAGAATACTGGGCAGACCGTTGGCAATGCAGGAAATCAGTATGGGCAAAACCGTGGTCTAAATCCGGGTGTTCTGAATGCGGGTAATCAGAATGGGTTAATAGTTGTGCCAGCGGTTGGTAACCAGATGGGAAACATTGTGGCTGCAAGGGCTGAGAATACTGGTACGGGAAATGGAAACAACAATCGTCAGGTTCAGTGCTACAACTGCAGGGGATTTGGTCATTATGCTCGAGAGTGCACAACCAAAAAGAAGAGGGATGCTGCTTATCTTCAGACTCAACTTCTCATAGCATAAAAAGAAGAGGCAGGAATCCCACTTCAAGCCGAGGAATTTGATCTTATGGCTTCTGCTGCAGAATATGACGAGGAAGAAGAGGTGAATGCCAACTACATCTTGATGGCAAACTTACAGCAAGCATCAACCTCAGGAATGCATGATGACAGAGCTCCCGTTTATGATGCAGACGGTCCCTCTGAGGTACACCCAAGTTTTGATGATAATGATATATATAATATGTCTAATCAGGAGGAAGAGTATACTGAGATGCTTGAGCCCTACATTGAGACACACGAGGATCAAACGAATACTAGTAATATTATTTCAAATGAGCCTAGTGTGGACCTTAGTGTAGATCAAGTTGCCCAGCCTACAACCCTTCCTGATGAGACACATGCGTATTATAAATCTCTATTTGATAAGCTTGCTAAGGATGTAGATCATGCTACGGTGGTTAATAATAAGTTTAGAGAAACTAATGCCAAATTGACCACTGAGCTTGCGGGATATAAGGAACGGGAGAAAAGTTTTGAGATTCATCATGAAAAAATCAAGGAACTTGAACAAGCTCATGCTACATCGGTTTATCAAGAAAAATGCACCACTAAGAAGTTAAATGCCTTACACTTAAGTAGTGCTAAAAAGATAAGCGAATTGAATGATGAAATCACTTCTCTTAATAAACAGCTTTCAACTGAAAAATCTATTGTTTCTGATTTAAAAGAAGAAAGAAAACAGCTAAAACATGATTTCAAAATTCGAGAAGATGGGCTTCTTGAGGATTTTTGCAAAGCGCAGGATAGGATTAGAGAATTAGACAACCTTTTAGTAAAACGTGGCCAAACTATGCAGACGATAAATATGCTCGCACCAAAAGTGAATGAGATAAATTACACTCGATACAAAATGGCTTTAGGTTGTCTTCTTCCCCCTAATCCAGGATACCTTAAGAAAGTTCAGGCCACTAATGAAACTTTATATAATGGTAGTGTGCTATTGTCTGATGAGCATGATCCTCCTAGTGTGCATGATTCCGAGGAAACTACTGAACTTGCTGTAGAGTCTCGTTTAAGAATGCAAAAGCTTGATAAAGAAGTGATACCCGTTTATTATCCGAAAGTTAACCCGCCAACTGTTTTTGTTCGGTCTAAAACGAATACTGAAATGCTTTTGCTACCAAGTGAGGAATTGTCTGATGACCCTCCTAAACCGAGCATCACTCGCCGATTTCTAAACGAGCTTAAAGATAACTTTGTCATCCTTAAACGTGTTGTTAATTCAAAAATAACTGGAGGTAATTTTACATCACCTGTTCAGATTGAGGTTCAGAAAATTCTTCAAAACGACATTAATCCGATTATTAATCAAGTTGATGCTCGGTTAGGAAATTTGGAAAACGCTTTTCTAAAAGAATTAGCCAACTTTGTTGAAGACTTTAAATCTTTGACAAAGGAAGCTGATGAATCTCTTGATAAAATTCAAGTTTTGGAAAAAGATCTTGAATGCCTCTCTAAAACTCGTGATTGTATTGATAGTAGCCCTGTTGAGTTAGGTACCTCTATGTCGCATAATGAAAACCTCCAAACTGAGCTTGATCTTATGAAAGAGAAAACAGAATCTTATGTCATTAAAAAGGATAAAGAATTCACCGATCTTTGGAATAAATTTGTCAAAAAATGTGATGAATGCAAATATGACAAGATTTCGTATGAAAAAGCTCACAATGAAATGCAACAAACTATCGCACGGTTGCAGGCTCAGTTAGGAGGGGTTTCAGAAACGAATTTGGCCTCGTCTAGGCTAGAGAGTGCTAGTGGTGGTAATGTTCAGAAGCTTAAGGCTAAGATTGCAGATTTAGAATCTGTTGTTGTTTCATATAAGCGGGCTGTTGAACAAAGTAAGTCTGTCTATCAGAAACTTATTGATAAAATCTGTGAGAACTGTAAGTTAAAGGCCTTGTTAAAAGATAAGACTTCTGAACCTAGCTCGATTGTGGATACGATGATCCAGAAACCAGCAACCTCGGGACCCACTCGTATTGCTGTGACTCCTTTTCCCAAGGTTGCTGGAACGAAAACTGCTATGATTGCCCCAGGAATGTTTCGTGTTAGTTCTCCCTCTGTGCCTAGCAAACAACGTACAACAAGCGTTACGACAAAACCGATCACTATAACTCAACCACAAGTTATTGATTTAAAAAGTGCTAATTCTAATAGACGCGTGTCTTCTTCTACAGGAATAAACAACTACACTAAGAGCAGAAGGCCACAGCCTACGAGCAATACAAGGAATGATAGGGTCCTTTTTGCCTCTAGAAGTAGTCGCCCCAAGATCAATAATGTGGAAGTAGAAAAACACCCTAGGAATTTACCGCTTTTTAATCATAATCAGAAACCTAATTCATCTGAATGTAATGACTTTAAGCTTGCTATTCGGAATGAAAAATCTGAAGTTATTTGTGCTAAATGTAATAAATGTTTCTTTACTTTTAGTCATGATGCTTGTGGTTTGACTATGAATGGTTTGAATTATGGTGGTTACACTCGAATTGACAAGCTGTCAGTCAGTGAACAACAACGCACTCCTAAGGCTAAGGTGTATGTTCCAAAAAGTACGCATGTAGGGTCCACAGAAAGTCTTGCTAAGCCTAGTAGCCCTAGACTCACCTCTAAATGGTTGCCTACTGGTAGAAATTTTGACTATAGTGGCAAAATTATCGACACTAGTAGATCTCATACTGACAGTGAAACGTCGGTATGTGATACGGCTTAATTATCTTCTAACCCTACAGGAACCTATTTCATCGGTTGCCAAAATATTTGTTTCTCTTATCATGGGCAGGCTGTTGAAATTTGTCTCTGGTGCGTGGACTCGGGCTGTTCCAAACATATGACTGGGAATCGAAGCCTTCTCAAGAACTTTGTATGGCGTTTCATGGGAACTGTTCGATTTGGAAATGATCATGTTGCGGCAATTCTAGGCTATGGTGATCTTCATTGGGGAAATATAATCATCACCAGAGTCTCTTTTGTTGATGGCTTGGGACATAACTTGTTCTCGGTTGGGCAATTTTGTGATTCAGACTTGGAGGTCGCTTTCAGAAGTCATACATGTTTTGTAAGAGATCTTGAAGGAATTGATCTGTTGAAAGGAAATCGTACCACCAACCTTTACACCATTGATCTTTTTCAAATGTCTGCTGCTTCTCCAATTTGTCTCATGGCCCGAGCCACATCAACAAAGTCGTGGTTATGGCATCAAAGGTTATCTCATCTCAATTTCGATGCCATCACCCATCTCGCGAAAGATGATCTCGTTACCAGTCTTCCAAAGTTCAAATATACAAAAGACCATCTTTGTCCTTCATGTGAGCAAGGTAAAAGTAAGAAGAAGCCTCACAAACCCAAACCTGTTCCCAACTCAACGAATAGGTTACATCTCCTACATATGGATTTGTGTGGCCCAATGAGAATCAAAAGTATTAATGGAAAGCGGTATGTCCTTGTCATTGTGGATGACTATTCTCGCTACACATGGGTTCATTTTCTTGCTTCAAAAGATGAAACCCCTGATGTAATTATTAACTTCTTGAAGAAAACATCAGTTCTACTGCAAGCCCCTGTCATTATTGTGAGAACGGATAACGGTACAGAATTCACAAATCAGAAATTGAAAGCTTATTTTGACGAAGTTGGGATTTCTCATCAAACTTCGGCTGTAAGAACTCCAGAGCAGAATGGAGTTGTGGAACGGAGGAATCGTACGTTAGTTGAAGCTGCTCGAACGATGCTTCTCTCCTCTAGTGCACCGTTATTCCTTTGGGCCGACGCTATAGCAACTGCATGTTATACTCAAAATCGCTCCATTATTCACACCCGTTTCAACAAAACACCTTATGAGATCATTAATGGAAGAAAACCGGATATTTCATTTTTACATGTCTTCGGTGCATTATGTTATCCGAAGAATGATCGTGAAGATATCGGTAAACTTGAACCTAAAGGTGATATTGGCTTTTTCATTGGTTATTCTTCAACTGCTTGTGCTTACAGGGTTTATAATCGAAGGACAAGAAAGGTAATTGAGACTATGAACGTTACCTTTGATGAACTCTCAGGTATGGCCTCTCAGCATAGAAGTTCACATCCCGAGCTTCAAGGTCAGACTTCTGGACACGTAAGTTCAGGACTCGCGCTTCAATTTGCGCCGTCAGCAATCTCATCGTTACAACCTTCGGAACGTGACTTGGAAGTTTTATTTGGGCCTATTTATGATGAATATATGGAGGGTCCTTCGTCATTTGGTGTTCCTCAAAATGCCACGGCTGCACCTGCTACGGTAGTTCCAGAACCTCCGACTGCATCTACACCATCGGCATCTACTTCTGCACCATCTACGTCAACCTCTACCATAGTGACTCAAAACATTCCAACCACTTCTCCGATTGCTGACGCAACTCAACAACATTCTCAGCAAATTCCTACTCATGTTCATCTTCAGAATGAAATAGTTGCTGAAAATGCAAACAATGCGATGCTCAACGAACACGAGTTTGTTAATCCATTTGCGGCTTCCACAAGCACTACTCAGCCTTCAGCACCATATGTGGATCCGTCGAGCTCGCATCAAGTTTCTCATACACTTCCACATGAACATAAATGGACTAAGAATCATCCTTTAGTTCAAGTGATTGGCAATCTCTCACGACCGGTCTCAACACGAAATCAGCTGCGTACCGATGGTGATATGTGTATCTATGCACTATCAGTCAGCACAATGGAACCAGCAAGTGTGAAAGAAGCAATGACCGATGCATCATGGATTGAGTCTATGGAAGAAGAACTCAATCAGTTCATCCGGCTTGATGTATGGGAGTTAGTACCTCGACCGGACAATATCGATCCGCTTACCCTGAAATGGTTATTCAAAAACAAGATGGATGAGGAGCAAACGGTCATTAGGAACAAGACTCGGTTAGTTGTGAGAGGTTATAAACAACAGGAGGGAATTGATTTCGCCGAATCCTTCGCCCCGGTTGCTAGGATGGAAGCTATTAGGATTTTCTTGGCATATGCTGCACACAAATCGTTCACTGTGTATCAAATGGACGTGAAGACGACTTTCTTGCATGGGCCGTTAAAAGAAGATGTGTATGTATGTCAACCTGAAGGTTTCATTAATACCGAACATCCAAGCCATGTCTACAAGTTGAAAAAGGCAATTTATGGTTTGAAACAAGCACCGAGGGCATGGTACGACGAATTATCTTCATTTCTTCTACAAAATCACTTCAGCAAAGGAACTATTGATCCAACGTTGTTTATCAAGCACTACGGCAACGACATCTTGGTGGCTCAGGTCTATGTAGATGATATTATATTTGGTTCTACTAACCCAAAATATTCCATATTATTTGCCGACCTTATGAAAAGTCGATTTGAAATGTCCATGATGGGGGAAATGACGTTTTTTCTTGGTCTCCAAGTTCACCAATCCCCTCGTGGTATTTTCATAAATCAGTCCAAGTATGTGCTTGAGATTCTAACGAAATTTGGTATGGATAACTGTGATCCTATTGGTACACCAATGGACACTAAACACAAGCTTGATTTGGATAAGAAAGGGACATTTGTAGATGCTACAAAATACCGAAGCATGATCGGGTCCCTTATGTACTTAACCTCAAGCAGACCAGACATTGTGCATGCTACTTGTTTATGTGCTCGGTACCAGGCTCAGCCAACCGAGAAACACCTCAAGGAAGTTAAAAGGATCTTTCGTTATCTCCGGGGAACCATTAACATGGGTCTCTGGTATACGAAGGATTCTGGTTTTAATCTCACGGGTTTTTCAGATGCCGATCATCCAGGGTGTCATGATACATTCAAGAGCACTTCCGGTGGAGCACAATTCTTAGGCGAAAAGCTAGTGAGCTGGTCATCAAGGAAACAAGACTGTACGGCGTTGTCAACCGCGGAAGCAGAATATGTGTCTCTATCCGTGTGTAGTGCTCAAGTCCTTTGGATGAGAACACAACTCACGGATTATGGCTTTTTCTTTAACAAAGTCCCTATTTATTGTGATTCACAATCAGCCATAGCCATATCCTGCAACCCGGTCCAACACTCCAAGACCAAGCACATAGCTGTCCGATTCCATTTCATAAAGGAGCATGTGGAAAAAGGAACGATCGAACTGTTCTTTGTCAAGACGGACTACCAACTAGCCGACATCTTCACCAAAGCTCTTTCTCAAGACAGATTTGAATTCTTGGTTCGTCGACTTGGTATGCGTAGTTTCACTCCTGATGAACTTGAACGTCTTGCACATTCGCAGTAACCTTGTATATATCTATCAGAAAATCAAAATACAAAAATATAAAACCTATAAAAACAAAATAAAAAATGAGAAAAACTTTCAAAAAAATACCAAAAATATTCTTCTCCGACATGTCTCTCAGCATCGATAATATGGACGTGCTTAGAAATGTTGTTCAATAACGACACGGGTACGTACATAAAGTTCGAATGAGAGTTCAAATGTTTTCAAAACATGTCTTTTCTATTTTTCTTCTCATAATGGCTTATAGTCACATGTCAGACTATAACCCGGTCCCTAAATAAAGGAAAGTCTTTGACTTATCCTCAACAACGAGAAATTCGCTTTTCTCGGTCATGAGCTTTTATCAAAACATTCAAAGTTTTAAGCTCATGAACCCAATTTTCACGGACGTTTGAGCACAATTTTTCAAGGTATTTCAAAACAATGTGCTCATATACTCCCCTATTTAAATAGAATCTCTTTTCAAGGGGGAGTATAATGATTTCATAAACATTTGTTCCAAAGTTTCATGACACATTATTCTCTCCATGTTTCATCACTAATTTCACAAAAATTTCAATTTCATGCAATTTTTGAGGGGGAGAATAGTGATTAAAATATGTTGTCTTGGATAATATCTTTGATGTAAGTGCTTTCTCTTCCTAATATGTGCAAAAACCTTTCCTTTTATGATGCACATATGTAGGGGGAGTGTTTTTGGTGATATAGAAAACTTTCAAGGTGTAAACATTGATTTCATCAACACCTTGACTGCATTTTCAAATGATTTTTCTGGTTACGATATCTATACCCTTCAACACATAAATTCACGATGGTATTGGTGTCAAAAGGTGGTTAGGTATCCGTCCTATGATCCAACCAGAACCGGAGGGATCTTCCCAGGGACAATCCATTAGAAAATAGAAGTCCTTAGGAAAGATGGAGTAGTTGAGTGTACGGGAATAATGCCGACTAATGACTTAAGCTAGCACTGGAACAATCACAACAAGGTTCTAGTTATGACGTCTTGGTAAGCATTAAAGGGGTTGAAGAATGAAAAAGAAATGTAAGGATAAAGGGTGTAAAGAAAGAAGCCCTCCATACAACTTAGGCAGAAACCGGGTCAATACATCTACTATCAGAATCACGTTGATGATTTCTGGTATTGAAGACAAAGCATCATGGACCCAGTGATGCAATGCACAACCCCTCCCAGCCTACTCAAGCTTCTCTCAAAAGAAGTTTGTTTTATTGTCACGGAGTTCAACTCATTTCTATCGACTTTCTCACTCCGAGATAGTAGATATTGAATAGGTGGCAGTCTGCTCCAGCCTCCGATCACCAAATCAACGTGCACTTATAGAGTCTAGAGCCAACGAGATTCATCAAAAATCTCATTAGGACACTTATTCCATAGATCAATTGTTGTTCATCATTAGAACACAAGCGATGATTTACAGAGTCCTACGCTCTATCCTTGTGGTATTGCTAGAACATTCAGAGTGATACTCTTTAGTATTCACAGTGATGAATGGAAATCCTTCCAGTGTTAACATCAAACAGCACTGCGGTAGGTCATATGTAAGATTCACTTGAATTAAACATATGTTAACTGGAAAGCAACAGTGGTTTGATTCTTAATTGATTCAAACTCGTTCCAGGTCTCGATGCAATATCTTTATGATCTTGCCAGAACATTCAGAGTAATACTTTTCAGTATTTACAGTGACGAATGGAAATCCTTCCAGTGTCATCATCAAACAGCACTGCGGTAGGTAACTTGTGCGATTCTATACGAATCAAACTTGTGTCAACTGGAAAGCAACGATGGTTTGATTCTTAATTGATTCAGACTTGTTCCAGGAAAGTGAATTGACGACTTAATCAGCAGAATGGAACTGCATGATTCACTCCTTACTTTGAATTATCTTTCGATATATTCAAGTATTGAGAACGGCTACCACAGCTGGAAATCCTGTCAAGGAAGTTCTTTGAACTTACCTGATCACAGGTACAGTATTCGTACTGTATAACGGGAAACCGGTGGAATGCAAACGGCGGGAAACCGGTGGAATGCAAACGGTGGCGTTATCTCAAGAGTCGCAATTCAAGGCCACATATTCAGGATTATTGAAGAAAGCTCAAGAACATCTAAAGACAAAGACTTCCGCTACTCTGATGATTAAGGGAGATTGTTAACAAGCTTTCATGTCAACTCAAAACATGAGTATGTGGGTAAAGACACAAGAACACAAGCTGGAAAAGTTACAAGATCAAGTCAAGGCAAAGATCAAAGATCCAAGATCACAAGTCATGAAAGGAACTATGAAAGAACTCTCAAGACAACGAGCTTCAAAGTCTGCAACACCAACGAAGTGAAGTCACATATTACATGACCACCCCTTAGGGGGAGATTGTTAGCCGTATTTAAAGTGATGGTCATATAATATACCGTTGCGAAGCTCGTGAAAAAAAAATACTATTCAACGGTGTCGAGAGTTCTTAGTTATTAATGTTTATGTAACGGGATTTAGTCCCGAACACACAAATGAGGAAGGCCTCCTAAACACTTACTACTTAGTATAAAAGGCCTCCTAAGCCTCATTTGTGTGTGTGTTTTCCATTTCATTTGATTTGTAGAGAGAGAAACGTATGTGTTTCTCTCACTAGGAATTCACACTTTGTTTTTCTCTTTTCCTTCATCTAATCTAATCTTTCTTTTTTGGTTTAATCTTCATCTACATTTCTATATCATATATAGTCGTGTGTTACAATCCAACATATATATATATATATATATATATAATTAATTTTAGAAATTTAAATAGTTTTTAAAATTAGTTTAAATTTAGTTTTTAAATAATTTAATTAATAGATTAAGATTTTGATTAATTTTAATTAGTTTAATTTTTTAAATAGTTTAAAAGTTTTTATTAATAGTTTATTTGAATTTAATTTTTAATAATTACTTTAAAATAAAATAATGGGGAACAATTCATGCACTTAGGATTTATATAGTTTAAAATCGTAGAAGTAATTTTAGTTTAAAAACCGAGAACCATTTGAATCAATTGTCCAAATCGAAACAAACGTCTCAAATTCACTCGATCTTCGTGTACAACGAACTTGGTTCATCATCGTGTTTAATCAAATTCGTCTTTGGTACTTTTAGTCTATTACTTTTTCCTAAAGGTAATTTTCTAATTTACCCTATAACGTATCTAATTGACATATACAATCCACAACACATCCAAAATTTTGGCGCCGCTGCCGGGGATCTTGTGTACGATTCGTTTCGTGGAGATTTGTTGATCGTTGATTTGAAAACCCTTTCCGTCCTCGGAAAGTTTTGTTATTTTTCTATTGTATAGTATGTATCGTTTTTCGTGTTTTTTGTGATTACTATATTGTATTACGTAGAACAATAAATTTACCTACTTCCAAATAAAACCTTAGTTGGGATTTCATCACCTAGCTATTGTATTCGAATCCAAAATGAAAAAAAGGCAAAATAGATAAATACTAATAAAAAGTTTGAACTCGATTTATACAAACTATAAGGTGGGTAAAAGGCGACGTGCTATAAAAGGCCGTCTAAGGAAAAAGGTTTTTAAGTGCTTTGTGCCACCTCGTTTCTCCGCTTGCTTGTGCGTATATTGAGAGGGACGACCGATTATTGGTTTGTCAACTCAAGTAGTATTATATCTTATTTTTGTAGTTTACTTACTGAACCTCGAGACGTTTAGGTTTTCACCTATCGTTTCAAAGTCGACCGAGGGTAATTTACTTCCATAGTAGTTATCCTTATTCCTTGTTTTTTTATCAATCTTTTTTATTGAGCCAAAAATAATCTTCTTCTTGTCTAATTTCTTTTCTTCAACCGTCTAAAATTCTCGTTACTTTGCTTTATGCAATTACGATCTTCTCGACTTTCGATTGATTACAATAGGCTTGAAAATATTCCTCGTAGAAATAGAAATCGTCAACAACGAATAGTGGAACCCGAGCTTCCACCTATTGTTGTAGAGATGGCCGATAACCGAACAATGGAGGAATTGCCACGTGCACCCACCGAAGGGTATGGGGAAGCAATCGTTGTGCCGGCTATTTTGGCGGATCATTTTGAGATTAAGACGGGTCTTTTATCGCTCATTCGTGCCGACCAATTTCGTGGCAATGAGACCGATAACCCGCATTCTCACATTCAGAATTTTCTTCGTATTACCTCGACTCTCAAGTTTAGAGATGTGCCTAATGACACGATTAAGCTCATGATTTTTCCGTACTCGCTCGAGGGTAACGCTAAGATTTGGTATGAGAAAGAACCACCGGGTTCGATTTTGACATAGGATGATTTAGTGTCTAAGTTCATGAATTACTTCTTTCCACCATCCAAAACAACACACTTTAAGAACGAGATTACTAGATTTGAACAAAAAATGCATGAATCGTTTGGGGTTGCTTGGGAAAGGTTTAAAGATTTGTTAAGACAATGTCCACACCACGGTTTCTCGGAATTGCACCAAATCAATACTTTTTATAATGGACTTAATATGGTTGAACAAGATTCTTTAAATGCCGCCGCGGGTGGTAATCTTTTAAGAAAAACTCCGAGAGACGCGTGGGGTATAATTGAGAATAAGTCTAGAGTGCAATATTCACGAAACACACCGGTTGTTTCCAATGTGAATTCATCTAATACCGAGATTGCTAGATTGGACTCTGAGATTGATAGTGGATTCGCGACTTTGTTGAATGAGATTAGGAAGAATCCTCATGGATCGATTAATATGGTTGAGAATTTTTGTGTATCATGTGGTGGAGCACATCCTAATTATGCTTGTTCAACCGCGGGGGTTTGATCAAGCTAGTGCTTTTGCCGCGACGGGAACTTATGGCTCCAACGGTCAAGTTCTTCGTCAAAATCAGGGTTTTCCACCGGTTCAAAATAGGTACAACAATGGAAATAATGGGAATAATTTTAACCGTGGTAACCAAGGGAATTACAATCAAGGAAATGGGTTTAATGCTCATCAAAACAATCAAGGTTTTCACAATAACCAAAAATGATTTGTCAAGCTACATTAAAACGAATGAGGCAAATTTGAAAGCTTTTCAAAACAATATTCAAGGACAAATGGCAATTTTGAAAAATGAGTTTCAAAATACGATTAAAGGGTAAAATAACAAGATTAAGCTTAATCAACGAAGACTTGAACAAAACCAAAATCGTTTTAAGCAAAGATTAGAGCAAAGTCTAAATCGTATGCAACAAAGTTTGGAACAATGTCAAAATAACTTGCTTTCGATGTTTGAGGGATTTATGTCTAAACCATCATCTTCTTCGGATTGTTTACCTAGTAATACCATTCCAAACCCGAAGGGAGAGCTTAAGGCCATCACTGTTTATGATGATTGTGATAATTTAGAAGAAGTGATTGAGTTTAATCCTCCACCTAAAGAGACCTTTCTAGATGTCGCCAAGGCTACTTTAAATGTGATTAGTACCTCGGTTTTATTTGATTTCTTTCCCGAGAAATATAAAGATCCGGGTCAATTCTTGATACCTTGTGTTTTCAATGAGCTTGGGGTATGCAAAGCTCTAGCCGATCTAGGAGCTAGCATTAACTTAATGCCCCTAGCCATTTGGAAAACTCTTGACTATGCACCACTTAGTACCACTCGAATGATCATTGAGCTTGCTAATGGTACCACCACCCATCCGGTTGGTATAGCGAAAAATGTCATTGTTAAAGTGGGAAAGTTTTTGTACTTAGCCGATTGTGCTATAGTTGATTATGAGACCAATCCTCGTGTGCCTATCATTTTAGGACGATCATTTATCATTTTAGGACGATCATTTTTGTGCATGACTCATGTTCAAGTTGATATGAGGAAAGAGGAGATTAAATTGTTTTATGGGGATAAAAGTATTATTTTCAAACCGAAAAAGATTCTAAGATTTGTTTCTAAGAAAGTGGAAAGTGTGAAACTTGTTAAATCTATTGAAAGTAATAAGAAATCTCTCTCTTACAAAGGTGTTTTTCCAATTTTGAAAACCTTATTTTGTGATGAAGAAAAGTTAAATTCAAAGGAAGATGCTTGTTTTGTTGAATCATGTTGTAATCTTACCTCATCTCCACTCACTCTACATGAGGATGATAGTTCTAAGATTGAAAAGGAAATTGATGAATACCTTAGTGCACCATTTGATACTAGTGAATTTAATAGTGAGAATTTTGATCCCGAGAGTGATATTGCTTTAATTGAAAAATCATTGAAAATGGACTCATTTTCACTCTCTTCGAAGGACCAAATTGATGTTCCTAAGGCACAATCTTCATTTGAAGAGCCTTTCCTAACTCCACACCGAGTGAGGTTAGTGACTATTCATTCGATAAGTTCTCCGATGAACTTGTTGATCCACTTCCACGGGGAAGTGAAGACGTTACCGATTTCAAAATCGAGCATGATTCTCATGTTTTACCTACCATATTCGAGGAATTCTCCGATGAATTTCCTTCTAATGAGAATGATGATCTTGTATCCGAGTGTGACACACTTGATACTTTGTCGGATATTTCTTGTGATGACAAGATTGATGACACTTTTGTGACTTACTCAAATCCTCTCTTTGAAGGTTCAGTGAACAATAATCCATTGTTTCAAGAGGATTTTGAGAGCATCATACTTCCTACATCTCATAACCTTTGTAATGATGAACTTCTCTTGAAGGAGGTTGATGAGTTTCTTTATATAGACATTCCTTCGGAATTTGAGGAAGAGTCTAATGATGGTGATGAAGATCTTTGGTTTGATTACCCGATTTATGATGATGATAATGTTGATCCGGAGGGAGAAATTACCTCTACTCCAATTATCCTTCCCACTCGCTGTGATCTTAATGTGCGGGTTTTTCATGCGACTCATTTTGAGTACCATGACCCCTTTGTTCACATTCATAAGAGTGATAAGGTCAACAAAGTCATGCAAGTTGATACCACTAGTGTTGTAATACCCCATTTTGATAATGGAATGTCACGCGTAATTATGACGTGTCATCAAAGCATACAAGGAAAAATGTCTAAACATTACATGACCATAAAAGGAAAATACCGGAATCAGACATCGGTAGTCCAAAAGTAAAGCTCATCACACACAAACATAAGTACTGTAATGAAAGGACTAAACAATGTCCATAGCAAGAGTATCAAAGTAAAGATAATGCATAAAGTAAAGAAAGGCTGGAAAGCTTCCAGTCCATATGCACGTACGCTTAAAGTCTACGAGCGTCCCTGAGTACCTGCCGTTTTGGGAACATAGAAAAGGAAAACGGCTGAGCAATACGCTCAGTGCACAGATGTACAATAAAGCATGAATAGTATAAGCATATAACATGTAACAGCGGAAGAAACTAAGTCCCGAATAACCCGGTTAAGTCTTGGTAAAACTGGTTTTATAGTTTGAAAAGCCTTACGTTTATCTTATAAAACTATTTAACATATTCTACCATTAGCCAATATAGGTCATGAAAATCCACCGTGCATGAATACTTGGAGGGGTGACCTCATCATGCAAATTAGAGGGGATGGCTCTAATTTAATATACTGGTTTTGGGTAGGAAGGATCAGCTCCTTGTGAAGGATGCAAGGCACACACCACATTCACACTGAGTAATCTGCTGAAAAACATGTAACTAGGATGCACCCATACGCCCCACATGATAAATATAATAAATGGCCAAAAGCTGAAGGGACGCAACGAGCAATCACTCCGCCGTGGTGAAGTCATAACACCAGTGCCTCTAGTGTTATGGTTATGGTACCTCCATAATTAGGTGAAACTGGTCCTACATGTATATGGCTATAGGTATTCTAAATTAAACATATGCAAATCAAACATATAAACTTATACTACGGGAAAACAGTTGGCTGCATACGGGGAATCCTAATAAGGAAAGAATGTCCATACTGAAAGGACGGGAATCCGTACCTTATGTCCAGTGAACGAAGAAGACGAACTGAGGAGAGTCCTACTTCGGTATCACTAATGCTACATAAATACATACGTGTATAAGTATCTGCTTACTAAATACGTTACTGGTTTTATGTCGTGTCTTAGCTTATTTTATACGTTCAAGTCATGTTTTACTGTTTTAAGCTTTAAACTGTGTTTATCTTATATTCTGTCTATTCTGATTAAGTATTTCTTGTATTTCATGTATTATTAGACTTACTATGTAATAATAAGTAACTTTCTAAAAATAGCAGGTTTCCTAAAATAGAAAGTTTCCAAAAATAGAAAGTTACCAAAAATAGAAAGTTTCCAAAAATAGAAAGTTTCCAAAAATAGAAAGTTTCCAAAAAAAGAAAGTTTCCAAAAATAGAAAGTTTCCAAAAATAGAAAGTTTCCAAAAATAGAAATACTGCTTAAAATTGATAAGTTTCTAAAAATAGAAAGTTTCCATAAATAGATTAGATGCCTTAATTAAATAAGTTTCTAAAATTAGAAAGTTTCCATAAATAGATATAAGCTGGTTAAATAAGATAAGTATATAAGCGTAAGTGTTTTCTGATTATTTTTCTAAGTCATAACGATATAAGGTATAGTTTATGAATTATTACATGTAATTTAAATAAACTATAGGTTAAAAGTATTTAATTAAATATATCATGTTTTTAATTAAATAAAGTTAAATACTTAGGTTAAAACATGTATTATTAATTATTAATAATATAACCTAAGTCATGTTAATCAATTAATTATAACCATGGTTTTTAATAATTAATTAATTATAAAGTTTAGAAAAAAATAAATACTTAGGTTAAAAATCCATGATCTAATAATTAAATTATAACCTAAGTCATGTTTTATTAAATTAATCATGTCATAGTTTATTAATTTAATTAATAACATATGATTATTAAAACATCACCTAAACATAAACCATGAACCGGATCGTGACTAGAAACCATGAACCGGACTCGAAATCAACACCATACCCCGAACCACTTCGGGGTTTCCCCCTCATTACTGCTGCCGTGGGACCCACACCACCAAACCGAGACCTTGAGGTATCGGTGGTGGTCCATATGCCAAGCCGAGACCCCATTGGGGTTCGGTTTAGGCGCCGACCACAACAAACACCCCTTAATCATCCGTTTTGATTTACCCCATTACTATCTACATGATTGATTTATGTTTTTAATTAGCTTTTTAAAAACATCATGTTCTTATTTAATTTATTAAATCAATACAAAAGAAAAAGGATTAAAAAGGTATACCGAATGCGTGGATCGAACGAGGATGAACACACACGAGCACTTGCACAAAAATCAAGATTAAAATCAAACGAACACCCCCTTTTCTTGTGTTATATGCGGCGGCCAAGAGCGCAAGAAGGAGAAGGAGAAAAACTTCTTTTTAGGTTTTTTGATTTATTTTACTGTAAAGTGAAAATGACTAGCAAAATTTACCTTAACCCCTTCTTAGTAAAATTTTGATGGGCTTGGCCCATGGCCTTGGTGTAGCCGCGGGTAGGGGGCCCCACATGGGGTACCCGTACCGTTTTCCGTGTCTCGTTATCTAAGTGTTCGTTCGTGTTTAGTTGTGTTCGTGTTTTACGCGTTCTCGTTAAATATTAACCGTGACTTAATATATTTATTCGTGTTCGTAATAAATATATATACGTAATTAATATTAGCTCGTGATTAAATTACGTTCATGATTTCATGATCGCATGTTCGTGATTAATTATTGTTAAATACTTATTGTGTGTTCGTACGTAATAAATACTTATCGTGTTCTAACACGTACGTAATACGTAAAATTCTAATACGTGAACGTAATCATACTATAAAAGGAAAGTTTTAATCTAGTACGTACGATCTTAATGGTACTATTCATGGTAAAAGCATGCGGGTTTTACAACTCTTCCCCCTAAAAAGAATAATTCGTCCCCGAATTATAGATAAAGTAAACTGAAAAAGAAGAACATACCCGAATTCAAAATATAAAATGAGGGTAAGAAGCCCGGATAGACTCCTCTGTTTCCCAAATGGCTTCTCGCTCGGTATGATCCCTTCAAAGGATTTGTACGAATGGAATCGTCTTCCTTCTCATGACTCGTTCTTGTCTGTCAAGAACTCGTTCGGGTTCTTCTATGAAGGTGAGATCTTCACGTATCTGTTCCAGTGGATACTGAACCATGTGAAGGGGATGATACTGGTACCCTCTGAGTTAGGACACATGAAACACATTGTGTACATGTGAAAGCTGCGGAGGTAACGCTAACCGGTAAGATACTTCACCGACTCGTTCAATGATATCAAACGGTCCGATGAAACGAGGACTGAGCTTCCCTTTAATCCCGAAGCGTCTAACACCACGTGCCGGCGAAACCTTAAGGAAGACTTGATCTCCTACGTTAAAATGTATGTCCCTACGATGCTTATCGACGTAACTCTTCTGACGTGAACGTGCTTCCTGAAGTTTCTGCTTAGCTACTAAGATCTTTTCATTGGTCATCTCTATGATTTCTGGTCCTTCAAGTGTTCGCTCGCCAACCTGATCCCAGCAGATTGGGGCGCGACACTTTCTGCCATACAACATCTCGAAAGGAGCACACTTGATACTTGCATGCCAACTGTTGTTGTATGCAAACTCCACCAAACAGATATAATCGTCCCAATCACCTGTCCATTCCAACGCACATGACCTCAACATGTATTCCAATGTCTGAATCGTTCGTTCCGACTGTCCGTCTGTTTGAGGATGAAAAGTCGTGCTAAGCTTAAGTTGTGTACCGCAAGCTTTCTACAGACTCTTCCAAAATCGCGAAGTGAAACGAGGATCTCTGTCTGAGACGATGCTGGATGGAGCACCGTGGAGTCTCATGATCTCTCTTCTATACGTATCGGCGAGTTTACTTGCCGGATCTTCCTTGCGGATCGGTAAGAAAATGAGCTGATTTGGTAAGTCGATCTACGATAACCCAAATTGCATCGTGCTTCCTCTTGGTAGTCTGAAGACCAGTAACAAAATCCATGGTGATTTTGTCCCACTTCCACTCTGGAATATCTAACAGTTGAAGGAGACCGCCGGATCGCTGATGCTCGATCTTAACCTGCTGGCAGGTAAGACATTTGGAGACGTAAGTGGCCACAACGTGTTTCATACCACTCCACCAAAAGTATTGCTTGATGTCATGGTACATCTTAGTCGAACCAGGATGTATAGAGAATGGGGAGCTATGAGCTTCAACTAACAAGGCTTCCCGGAGTTCTTGGTCATTATGAACACAAAGTCTCGTGCCCTGCCATACGATACCATCTGCATCAACTCTGAATTCCGCCTGTTTCTCCAAATTCTGTACTATCGCCCAGATTTCTCCATCATCTTTCTGAGCTTCCTTGATCTTAGAGAGTAACTCGGGTTCTACTCTAAGATTAGCCCAGTAACCATGCTGTCCACGTACCATGATCTCGATGTCTAGTCGCTCCAAGTTTCTTATGATTTCCTCCTTAATCTTAATGCTGTTGATCATTCCGGACTTCCTGCTAAGAGCATCTGCTACTACATTTGCCTTTCTGGGATGATACTGTAGATTAATGTCATAATCCTTCAACAGCTCTAACCATCTCCTCTGCCTCATGTTCAATTCACGTTGAGTGAAGATATACTTCAAGCTCTTGTGGTCCGTGAAAATGTCACATGATTCTCCATATAAATAGTGCCTCCATATCTTCAATGCAAACACGACTGCAGCAAGTTCCAAGTCATGCGTGGGGTAATTTTCTTCATAAGGCTTTAGCTGCCGTGAAGCGTACGTGATCACTTTCCCATGTTGCATGAGAACACAGCCAAATCCCTTCCCCGATGCATCATTATAGATTTGAAATCCACCCGTACCAGATGGGAGAGTAAGAATAGGTGCAGATACTAGCTTCTGCTTCAGGTCTTCAAAGCTCTTCTCTCGTTCTTCAGTCCAGACGAATTTCTCCCCTTTTCGCATCAGTTTGGTCAATGGTAGTGCTAAGCGGGAAAAGTTCTCCACGAACCTACGGTAATAGCCAGCTAAGCCTAAGAAACTGCGGATTTCCGTCGCTGATGTCGGCCTCGGCCACTTAGTAATGGCCTCAACCTTCGCTGGATCCATAGTGATTCCTTCTGCTGATACAATGTGACCTAGGAATGCCACCTTGTCTAACCAGAACTCACATTTGGAGAATTTAGTATACAACTGCTTCTGGCGAAGAATCTATAGTACTGTACGAAGATGGTCTTCGTGTTCCTCCTTGGACTTTGAGAAAATCAGGATGTCATCGATGAAGACAATGACGAACTTGTCCAGAAATTCATGGAAGATTCTGTTCATCAAGTCCATGAACACTGCTGGAGCATTTGTCAGGCCGAATGGCATAACTACAAACTCGTAGTGGCCATAGCGGGTACGAAAAGCAGTCTTGGCGATGTCCTGCTCCTTAACCCGTAGCTGATGGTAGCCTGACTTAAGATCAATCTTGGAGAAGTGTTTGGCCCCTTGGAGTTGGTCAAACAGATCGTCTATACGCGACAGTGGATACCTATTCTGTAACACTCTCAAATCGGGTCACATTAGCGGAAGGGTCCTTGAGTGTTACTTCATGATACAATCACACAATTATAGAAAACGGCTCAAAACGAGTCGTTTTGATAAAAACATCCATTCATTCATTCAAAAGATAAAGAATCCATACACGGTCCCAGATAATTTTAAAATATTTACAGTACACATCAACAGATAAAAGTTGTTTTGAATGGATATATTTTACAAAAGCGGGCCAGAGTCACTAAAATTTAGCAAGCTTCATGAAACCACCTTCCTTGAGTACCTTCTTTATGGACCTGAGATAAAACATGCTATAAAATCAACAAAAATTGTTGACTGAATCCATAGAGTTTAAATTAAATAAAGAGAACACAAGTATTCTGAATAACCTTCCATGGTTAATAATTCATCGAAAGATAATTATGTTGTACAGACATAATTATCGGTGTTATTACATAAGCCTCATGTCATTGAATGTTAACATATACTATTTCAGCCCAACACACCTAGCCGAGTGCGTATATTTCTCTTATACGTATGCATCCGATGTTTCATTACTAGTGCTTCACTACACCACGCGATAGCTAGTCGCGACCGGACTGGGCGTCACCCCGATAGATCTATCCATAGTATTAGCGTTCTTTCGATTAACAATTCACGATTCAATGGGTCTTTTAAGGCTAAAGCTAACTTATGTAATAACTTTCATCTAAGCATACAATCGGGTCCCTTGTGTTCTATTTTAAAATAAATAGGGTTTACCACAACTTCTGGTTGCACCCATTCATGGGTTTACAACAACTTTTGTTGTACCCTTCATTTTCAATAAATACTTTTCAAGTAAATATAGCTTCCACAACTACTAGTTGCACCATTCAATTGGTTTACCACAACATATAGTTGTACTATTTATTTTTAATAAAGCAAGCATGTTATCCGCTCGCAGGTTTTTAAAATAATTAAAGAATTTAAAAGCGAGCTATAGACTCACCTGACATAACTATTACACGTAGATAAAGGAACAAACGTCCAATAGTCGATACATGACTTCACGAGATATCAATCGCTCATTCATCGAGAACGAGATGCCCAACAGTCAAAATATAACCGAACGAGACCTTCGACCATTCGAAAAATATTATAACATTAATACCCATTTAATCAAGCTTCCATAGCCAAAGATAACATTAATCCACCCGTGATTTGATCAAAAAATATATACATCAAATAGCTTCTTATCTCAGCCCCATTATAAGCTTTCCAAACTCAGCCTCAAAATTACCATTTATATTTACATAGATGCTTGATTTGATGAAAGAAAGAATCAATAAAAATACCAACACTTAAACCCTCATGTGCCATAACAATCATGCTAGTATTTTCAAGTTATGAAAATTGTTTTTGGTGCTGTGGAAACTCATGGCATAAATGAGAAAGGATGGGGAGAGTATTCTTTTACATAAACTATGTAAATGAGGTACTAATTTAAGATCATTGATTTTATATAAAAGTGACATGCACTTTGCATAACCATGTGTCTAACTTTACAAAAATCAAACCACACGTGTCCCTTGTCATGTGTTGGTGCGTGTGATTTGTGTGGGGTAAGATTTTAATAATAAATCTTGTTCCACAATTTGATAAAAAGGGTATTATCAAAACCCGATATTTTAAAAGTTACGCGATTTAAAAGATACACATAAATTACGAAAAATAAACGCTAAATATAAAATAAAAACGTCGACATTTTAAGTACATTGATATTTTTATAAATAGACGAGGGCTTATTATTTAATAAAAGTTAACGCGTCGTCTAAACGAATGACGCCTCAAGGTTTAACGTAAATTACGAAAAATACTTTTAAAAGAAAATAATAAAAATAAAATAAAATAAAAATTAAACGAAAACAATATAAAATATTTCTATGTCACAACGAGAAATAAATATTGATACCTAACGTATTCCTTTCCGGTTATAACCTAAACAACATTCTTATGCTAAGTTTCAAGCCTAACCTTCCCGGTTAGCCGATAATTTAAATTTCTCAATAAAGTAAATACAAAATATGTAATAATCGAGATTAGAATAACGACCTGAAATATCAAGATTGTCACATCATCCCAACCAAATTAGGATCTTCGTCCTCGAAGATCAATTTGCCTTATTGTCTGCCTTTTTGTTGAAGTCATACAAATGAGGATATTTCTAAGTGTTGTGAATTCCTTGTAGATATCGAGGTAATTCAAGTTTATATCCCACCAAGCCCACTCTCGATATTATCTCGAGTGACCCAACATAACGGGGACTTAACTTCCCACTTTTTCCAAAACAAATAACACCTTTTCAAGGTTATACTTTCGGCATAACTTTATCACCTACCTCGAACTCCAAAGATTTTTTCTTCACATCATCATAACTTTTCTGTCTACTACGTGTAGCTAACAAATGATTCTTAGTTTCAACGATCATTTTATTATTGGAATAAAATGATCAGGTTTAGTCAATCGGATGATAATGAGCCAAATTGAATCAAATGCAAACGAAGTTTTCTTGCGCGAATGCTATACGCTTAAGCCCCCACATTTATAAATCATTATATGATAGATTGATCAAATCCATCCAAATAAGATTTAGAAATCAATGGTTCAACAATTTATAATTTCCTTGTTCAAATGAATGGCCAATTCATTTCAATAAAACGATTCTAAATCACCTTATTTAAGCATCGCTAGCTCAACGCAATAGATCAAGATCAAATCAAATGAGAATCGATATAAAGAAAAAGGTTAGTGATATAATATGGAATCCTATTTGGCATGTGAATACCATACCAATCAACCTCAATTCCTAACAAACAAGTAAAATCTAAGAAAAACTTGTTTTTAAAACAGTAGAATGTCGAAGATTAATAAAAATGGAGATTAAATATTCCGTATAGTAATCTTGTTGAGCTCGCGATAGTCTATGCAAAGACGCATACTGCCGTCCTTCTTCTTAACAAATAGAACCGGTGCGCCCCATGGAGATGCGCTTGGTCGAATGAAACCTTGTTCAAGAAGTTCTTGTAGTTGGTCCTTCAGTTCCTTCAGCTCTATGGGAGCCATGCGTTAAGGAGCCTTGGAGATTGGTTCAACTCCTGGAATAAGCTCGATATTGAATTCCACTTCTCGTGCAGGTAGTATGCCTGGAAGTTCTGCTGGAAATACATCTTAGAATTCCGACACTATTGGTTGATCCTGAATTGATGGAGATTCAACATCCATGTCGTGAACCGTAGCTAAATAACCCTCGCAGCCATGTGACAGTAGTGCACGCGCTTGCAGGGTAGATATGATTTGTACAGACCGTCTGGGTACGAACCCGTTATGAATGTACTATGGTGCATTAACATCACCGAAGATAACTCGATATGAATGGCAGTCTATGGTAGCTTGATGCTTGGATAGCCAATCCATGCCCAAAATCATGTCGAAGTCCTTCATGTCCAGCGGAAATGCGTTAACAGGACGAACCTTATCGTCAAATTCTAGGGGAAGACTCTTGTATACATGGGTGATTAATACAGAGTCCCTCAAAGGCGTGGAAATAGTAAGTCTATTCTCTAGTGGCATGGGGAGCATCCTAATGTTCTTAGCATAAGCAGTAGAAATGACCGAGTGAGTAGCACCCGTATCGAAAAGAACACACGCAGCTTGACCATACATATACAAGATTCCAGTGATGGTACCTGTAGACTTGTTGGCCTGGTCTCGAGATGTCGTGTAGACACGCCCAGTGGTAGGAGGCGGCTTAGTATCAGCATGTCCCGATGTGCCCTCCATCTCGCCCTTACGGCAATCCTTCATGATATGGCCAGGAAGACCACACTTGAAGCATGCGTCAGTGTTACGACGACATGGCCCTGGGTGCCTACGGTGGCAAGTAGAGCAAAAAGGATGAGTATATCCTCCAGCAGGTGCTCTGGCTGGCTGAGAACCTGATAAAACATTTTACATGAGACATGATAATAGGGTACAAAGGACAACGCGGATAATCGTAAGATTGAATACCAGTGATAGCTGGACGGCTAGGCTGTGAACCTCTCTGGTTCTGGTCCCTACCGTTTCCATGGTTCCCAGTAGAAGTTTTGCTAAAGTGTCAGAATATGAGTTATAACATGAAATCATAAGAAAATGCGTAAGTAGTAGGACCTGCTTCCGTTGGAGTGTCCAACGTTGTTACGGTAGTTATCATTACCGCCAAGCCTATCCGTAGCAGAACGGTCGTTAGTCTGACCGTTTCCCTTGGGCTGATGAGGCTGCTGCTGAGTAGCAGGCTGAGACCGGTCCCTAGTTTTCTGCCTGGAAGATACAATTTAAAGAGTTGAATAGTTGGCATATATGGAAAGAATACTGATTGGTCATCGCTTGAATACGAATGTTTACCTCTTCTCGGGTCTCTCTGCTTCCCCGAACTCATCTCTCTCCTGCAGCATTTCCAGCTTACGTGCTGCATCGGCCACTTGTGCTACAGTGGTGAACGTATCACACACCATATTGTTTGCGACCGATGTGCGAAGAGCCCACCTAAAGTGGTGTGCCTGCTCTTCAGGAGTACCTGCTGCTGCACCAAGGAAACCAGCTAAGCGAAGAAAGCGCTGCATAAACTCGTTTCTATTCTCCCCAGCTCCTCTGTCGGATCCCATGGTACTCTCTCTTGAGCTTGTCTTGCTCAGCCTTGGGAAAGAACTGCTCCATCACCCTATCCTTGAACTGAGCCCATGTCAAACCAGCAACGCAATCGTCACCTCCCTCAGACTGCATCAACGCTAACCACCAATTTAACACATCGCCTTCGAACCGGTAGCATGCCAACCTCGCCTTGAACGCGGGGTCACAACCCATAGCATTGAAAATCTTCTCGATGTGAGCCAACCAGCTTTCAGCATCACTGGGCTATCTGTTTTCTCAAAAGCTCGAGGACGGAGCTTGTTGAATCTCTCCAGCCATACTGCCAATGTCACTGGAGGAGGAGGAGGAGGAGGTGCTTGGTTATGCTGCTGATTGTTGGCAGCTTGAACCTCAACCCTGATGTCGTTCCTCAGTTGAGGAAGCAAAGCTTGCATTGCAGCTTGGATTCCAACATTGAGTTGTTCCTGTTCGCGTGTGAGAACCATCTGACAGTATAACATAAAACATATGATTAACATATCAAAACATAAACATAAAATATATATACATGAAAAACATTTATACCAATAAATCCATAGAAAAATTTTATGCAAGAAAATTTGTGTATGAATGCATGATGCAGTTTTATGAAAACTTTTGTATGCTCGAGAGTGAACGCCTATGGTCAGTTCACCCATAATAAAAGACATGGCGAGGGGACGCCTATGGGTCGGTCACAAATTTAAAAGTTTCGATAAAACACATGCGACTAAATAGGGCCAGTCCTGTACCAACCATTACTTAGTTACGATTGACGATTTTTCGTGAGACGATTTGGATTTTGGGATCCGTTCACTTTTGAATGTTATTTCTCATTGCAAAAAAAAAATATATAATAAATAAAAATAAAATAAAAATATATATAAAATAGAAAATATAAAATCAATAAAAACCAAAAATATTTTCTTATTTTTTCTTCTTTTCTTTATTACTATATATACCCTTTAAAAAAATTAAAAAATATTTTTTCTTTTAGATTTTATTTTTCTTTAGCTATATATCATAATATTTTCTTAAAAAAAATAAAAAAACAAAATAATAAAATAAAAGATAAATACTAAAAAAATAAAAAAAATCACAAAAGCATTTCTTTCTTAAGATTTGCAACAAAAAAATAAAAAATAAAAAATAAAAAAAGTAATATTTCTCCTAAAGTATTACACCAAAAAAATCTACGTATATATATATTTTCTATCTTAGTTTCTTCGTTTTTGCGTACATATTATATTCTCTTTATAAAAACTTAAAAATAAAAAAACAAATTTCTTTTATACTACTATAAGTATTAAGTATACGTGCTATTGACATGGCTATGGATAATCGATCGATTTATGAGTTGTTGCAAGTGCCTACTGAGGGATGTCTCGAGAGTGCGATTGTGATACCGGATATCGAGGGTGATTATTTTGAGCTTAATCCAGATTTGATTAAGTTGATATCCAGTAATCCTTTTTACGGATTTGAGGACGACGATCCTTACACTCATACCCGTCATTTTCTTTCATATGCCAATACCGTCAAATACACCAATGTAACACAAGACATTATTTATTTACACCTTTTTCCTTTCTCCCTCGATGGAGCAGCCCGAATTTGGCTAGAAAAGGAACCACCACAATCTATTTTTACATGGGCTAATCTTGAGTCAAAATTCTTAAATCAATTTTACCCTTATGCTAAAACAAGAAAAATTCGGTTGGACATTACTAATTTTGAAGAGTCTAATTATGAAACGTTTAAGGCTTGGGAAAGATTTAAGGATTTAGTACGTAGTTGTCCTCATCATGGATTTTTGGCTTTGCATTTGATTGATTCATTTTATAACGGGTTGACCCAACACGATCAAGAGTCTCTTAACACGGCTGCAAGCGGGAATCTATACTCTCGGAGTACTAGTGAGGCTTTAATGATTATTGAGAACAAGTCTCAAGTATGGAGCAAGGCTGAAGTATCCGGTAACAAGGTTATCCATATGAGTGGCCCTCTTTTCTCATATACTCCGAGAGTTGGTGATGAGCCATGTGTTGATTCGGATGACCCTATTTTTGATGATTCTTCTAGTGCCCTTTCTTTCGTGACTAGTGACTCTTCTCCTCCGGATTTTGAGGAAGAAGTAGTTATTGAGCAACTCACGGTTGAGTTGACTCCCGACCCACCAAAAATAAATGAAGGATGTTTTGGGGATTTTCAAAATCCCATTGATGACCCTATTCCTTTAATTGATCATACACCTAAGGAGTTTGTGGAGTTGGTTTTTAATGAGGAGAACCCTATACTCTAAGATATTGCTACCATCTTACTTAAGGAACCTTTAGAAGAATCTAATTTGGATGGTTCTCCTCATAGCCATTATCCGGATAGGGATGAGTTATCTTGTGATTCCGACTATACTTTTAATTCTTCCTCGGGATCGGATGATGATGACTCTTCTATTTTACAAAAACCGACTTTTGAAAAACATGATAAGGATTAATATCTCGTTTTTAGTATCGTTTCGTCTCGGTATCTAATTGAATTGATTGCACGTTTCAAGCTCGACTTAATTGTTTTTGGTGAACAATAGTTAATTTTGGTTTTTAAGCTACTTGCACACAAAGCATGTAAAAAGTGAAAATAATATCTATTACTATTTATACGTACTAAACTAGAACATATTGCATGTACCACAAACAAAGTACAAGGTACAAATATGGTAAAATAATAACAAGCTATTCAAGCAAATGTAACTACTAAACAAATTTATCAAAATAAACAAAATAACCAATTAGGAAAATGTAACAAACTTTTAACAAAATAACAACTAACTAATTTTTATAAAATTCTAACAAACTTTTTAAAAAAATAATTTTTATAAAACTCAAAATACAAAATTTATTAAAACTAATTTTTAAAGAAATAAAACTACAAATTTTACAAATATTCTAAATACAAATTTATAAAAGCTAAAGTTATAAAATCTCAATTTGGCACTACTAATAAAAGTAACATTTGCAAACAAATTTACGAATTCCCACTATGATCAATAATCCAATAGCAACAAATGGCCCAACAACACTTAACGAGCCTACAACTAGTTTAGTTAAAAAGAACTAACAAAACTAACTGACCAGTAAATGTTGGACTCCTATCGTTATGACAAGTAACAAAATAAAGGACTAAAATTGTATATCTATCAAACTCCACTTTATGAAACAAATTTGAGACAGTAAAAGTCTTTAACTCAAATCTCAAATGCTATTTTTTTTCTTGCTACTTATGTTTAAAGAAAGGCTACTATTGAACTTTAGCTAGTTAATGGTATTCTTTTAACATATCACTATATTGCTTATTCAACGTTTATTAATCAAAACAAAAGCTAAATTCAACCCACTACCAAAACTATATCAGTTAAAATGTAATGTCTATAAAGGCATTCAAAAGGTTACCTAATCAACTTTCTTATTACTCAATGCCAACCTAAATAGAACATATTCTATTCTACTGAAGCACAACCACTAACTAGACAATTACAATATCATGACCAACGAAATCAGTACAACAAAAATGAGTTCCAAACACTACTTAGTAACACTAATCAGTAGATTCTCATATCTAAATCAGTAAAAACCAAATATCAACCTTAGAGGAAATTAAGTACATATTAACAACTAGTAATTTTAGTAAATCTCACAAGAAAACATCAAACACAAAGCATTCAGTTTTACTGTAAAAAAATTTGCAGAAAAAAATAAACAAGCTTGACCTGTGCATCCGAAGTAAGACCTTTAAGTCGAAGCGGAGCGCTGAGCTCGCTTAAAACCCGAACACCCTCCACATCTGACCTACCGTATCAATCAGAATTCGAAAACCTGCCAAACTGAAATTTCAAACTGCTCTACTATATCGGCTGAAAAATGACTTGAAATAGTACCTGCCCAAGATGTCAAGTAAACAAAACACTGTTCTTGTTGTATAAGCTACAAGGCTGCTAAGCTGAAATCTATGATCTACTTGTTTTCGAACAACGAACACTTACTGTACGAATTATTTCATCACTGATTTCTATAAACGAATTTGAAATACAAAGTCCTCAATGATAATGAAAATCAGATTTTAAAAGAAAGTAAAATTGTTAAAACAGAATTAACTGATCAAACTAACTGGCAATTGAATTAAGAACCCAAATTTTTGAGAAATCTTTTACAAACTGAAATCAAGATCAAAAGTTGAACCAAAAACTTGTATCGAAACATTCCTACTAACTAACTACCAAAACTCGCCAATGTCTTCATGAATAAGCTAACTAGTTCTGTACTACTTATGAACATCTTAACCGTAACTAATCTTTCAATAGTAAGCTTTCTGGACTAAACTGACTAATAATTCCAAAATCAACGAGATTAAGAGCAGCTTAATATGAACAATTCTTGAACGAATTTTGAATAAATAAAAGGATTTCAGAAACTTAAAAGTGAATCAATCATATATAACAGTAAAGAAGAGAGAGATTAAAATAAAATGCTTATCATTTTCATTAATGGCAGAAAACAATATTGGTTAAAACTGATTAACAGATATCGTAACTGAATTAGACTGAAGAACTATAACCGAAATCAATACAAAAATTGGACACTTAACTAACTAATCCTAACTCTAACTAACTATGTGTAATCTACACCTAAGCTAACCATCTTCAAATGAGGTGCTCCCTTGGTATTTATAGACGACTGAGAGGAGAGTGATGACGTGGTTAATCCAATCCAGTGATGCCACGTGTAAATAAGAGAATTCATCTTGTTCTTCATTCTTCCCATCATTTTGGGGGGTTTCTTTGTTCTTCCCTTTTGATCTAATTAGATGACATCTCCTTGAAGAGGAGGAAAAGAGGATCATTTTTGTAGTTGTAGTCTTCGCCTGAATCTTCTTGGGTTGTTCATGAATCAGACTTGCAAGTAAATGGTGGTGGAAAGGTATAACCGACTGTTTCTCTCTCTTCGTTTGGGAGAAGAAGAAAGCGTGTGTTTAAGTTTTGACCAGGACTTGGTCAATTGACCAAGTAAATATGAAAATTAAATAACTTTTATCCATTTTTCCCATTTGGTCCTTTCAATTCATTTTTCCTTCCAAATGAAGTAATTTCTTTTTCATCCTTTGTTTTGTAAAAGTTACAAGTTTAGTCCTCCATCTTGATAATATTGGCAAGTAAGGTCCTTGAAAGCTCTTTCGTCCTTTTCTTCGTCTTTTCATCAAATAAATCCTCGAAAACGCGTCTTTGCTTCAAAATGTATCTTGTTTACCTGAAAACACATGAAACACAAATACCCACGTATTTCTGCTATTTTTCAGTTAAATATAATGTATTTGACTGTGTTTTGAGTGGTTTTAGGATCATTATTGATGAGTGTTTTCATACTTATCAACTTCCCTCCACTTGACCATTGTCATGACCTCATGCAATGCAGCATTTTAAAGCTCTAGAGTGTACTTTTCTCATAATTAACCTACCTTGGCCATTTTATGATTTAATAAACTAAACTATACTACATGATGAATGATTTTGAATATTTACCATGCAATGTAAGGAAAACAATTTTATTTATATATTTTGATTTTCTTGAAATAGTTTTGATGGAAAAACTTATAAAGAAATCAATGACTTAAATTAGGGTTTTGGTACCATGTACACTTATCACCCTCAAGTTTCACTTTCCCCATACCAAGCTTAAAAATGGGATCATTGTATTCACAAGTAGAAAGTGCATCAACTTATTCATGACAATTAAATGTGGAACCGGTTATTATTTGAGCAAATTGCTTTTGGGCAAATTTGTCATTATTTAAAGCGTGAAATATAAGAAATGTAAAGTCCAAAAATAAGGAAGCACGGTTTTAATCCTAAGTAATCCTCTCATCCATTACTTGAAAAACCGCTCACAATTAATATAAGTCCGTCTCAAGAGTAATAAGTCATTCGCCTTATGTGTAAAATCCTCATGTCATGCATTAATAAGTAGCTACACACTCGCTAAGGAAAGAAAAATAAAACTCACGCAATAATTTACATCCTCCGCCTTTTTGAGACTTTGGATCTTCACTCCCGCAACCCGTCAAGGTAATATTGGATTGGAGCAACTATTAAATCCCCGCAACCCGTCAAGGTAATATTGACATCTAATAATTACTATAATTAACACTTCACTGCCCCTCTTAGGAGTCTTGTATAATTATATTTTGTTTTCTTTTTGTTTTTTTTTTCTAGCCACTCATTTTTTTATAAGCCGCTCTTATTTTTCTTTATTCCTCACAAAGAAAGTTGAAAAGAATAAAAGGAAAAACACCCGCTAAGTATTAAGCATGACATAAGTCTAGTACACATAAAACGTTCTAACTTAGAATCTTAAGACGTACTTATATCAATCATGAATGATTAGACAAAAATGCATAAGAGATTACAAAACGATTAAAACCGTTCTTGATTATTTATTAACATATATACATGCGAAGAAATTAGAGGTAAAGAAGAGAAGGGTTTAGCCACAAGTAATTATCATGAACTTTATCTAACCCTTTTATACTTGCTTCAACTCTATCATTTCCCATTCTCCACAAATTTAAAATCTCAAATAATGAGATTGGTGGATGCTTAGCCTAATAGACCAATAAAGGACTACATGGTTAAGGATACTAGCTAGAGAATGCTAAGATAAGCAAACTCAGGTTGAGTCAAAATATCCATGGCGGGCCTAATATGTCAAAGAAGTTTAAACATGTTAAACCATATCCTTTATTATATTTTTTCCTTTTTGTATATTTTTATGAAAATAAAAGAGGGAATATATACATTGCAAATGTGTTATGCAAATAAAAAATGATTTATTGTAAAAATTATGAATGCATATTTTTGGTGGCCAAAGTAGATCAAAAATTTGAAAAATGTTTGAAAAATTAATTTTCCATGTTATCATGAAAGTCAATGACCAGTTCTTGGTAAGGTCACTTTGATAGAAGACCCCCCACACTTAAGCTAAACATTGTCCTCAATGTTTAAGAGCATGGAAGTATAAAAAATTCCCCTACACTTATGACAATAAATAGACTTTGCTTAACCCAAGTTAAGGAAAGATCAACTATAGTGAATTCATTTTTAAAGCACAAGGTGTCTATGAAAGATCACAATAGTAACAAAGTGAACCGGATACAAAGGCCTCCTCCATAAGCTCTAAAGCACGTGATGAGTGAGCAACCCTACAAACATCATGAAGACAAAAGAAGGTCTCCCCAACACTTCTCATCAATTTGCTACCCTTATTTCTAACCTACAACACTCTATATCTAACAACTTCTAAACCTAGTTATTCAAGCTTGATTTAAGGAGTCTCTAGCTTGACTCATCCCACACTTAAAAGTGCCTAAAACCTATCATGGAGATTAATAGTTTTGCCCTTTTTAAGAGCATGCAATTGCTGTTTAGAGGAACCAAAATCAGAAACCATGAAACCTTTTAGCAAAGGCCTCCACTGATGGAGTAGGTAGGCGCTGAGCCTCCTAGATAGTGTTAAACCACCACCTTAACACTATTTACCACTAATCAACAACTACAATCATCATCATCACCATTTATACTCAATTCTGCTTCAAAATCAACAATAACAGCTACTGGATGAACAGAACAAGTAAGAACAACAACAAGTCTTCAACAAGAGCTTCTTATGATCAATGGTGATCACAAGTAGCTTATAACAACACAAGAGTAACAGTAATGCAAGTATAGAATAGTAGATTGAGGGAAAAAGGAGGGAAATTTATTGATTGAATGTGAAAGTTTGTTACAAGTTCTGTTAAAGAGGTTACAACTACTATAACTAACTCAAGAGATTGTCAGACTCTTGAGGTCGTTATGCTAACAACTACTAGCTAGGATTGAGAGAGAGAGAGAAAAAGGTAAAGTGTGGGAAAATTTCACACTTAAGCTACATGTACAAATGAGGGGCCTATTCCCTATTTATAGACAAAATGTGAGAAGTAGTTGAAGCTGATGACGTGTCCCAACCAATTAATTGCTGCCAAGTGTCCTCAATCTGTCAATTGGAAATAGCCGTTATGAATTGAAATTGGGCTTTTCTTCTTGGTTGATTTTCAGGTTAATCAAGTGAGTGGGTTGAATTCGTCCTTCAAAATAAGCACTTTTCATGTTGACAACTTTTTCTGATACGCAATATAACTCCAAGTCGTTCCTGGGTTTATTTGGGGAAGAAGATGCCACGTGTGATCTTGTGGTTGGTTGAGAAAATAGCACACGCATCATATCCATAATAACGAAATTCCATTGGTTGATTTGAAAAAGTACGGATTGCACTGTTGTGATTCGTTGATTTATTGAGGAGAGAGAGTAAGTGGCCAAGTGTCCCCTTATTTGGCAATCCAAGTAAACGAAATGCTGCTCTCCCATTGGACAAAATCTCCTTCACACGGATTAAGACTATTTTGAGTGGATTTTTGGCAAGTTTAGCCCTTTTTAAGAAAAATCTCCATGATGAGGTAAAACAAGTTTTCATTTATCAAAACTCCATAAATATCCCCCCGGATCAAATACATAATTACCATCCCACTTATAACACAATCCAACACCTAACTTCCCAAGCAATGGTGAAAAAAATGAAATGGTGTTGTCCAAAATGCTTTCCCATATGTTCTCCAAAAGGTGATAAGGTGATGCTCTCAAATCTTTCACAAGTTTTCCTTTTGTTGCATCAGGCGGATACTGAGATGGTTTAGCAAGCTCTATGTCAGGATAAAAAATCTTGGGAAAACAACAAGTGTTGGTTGCCTTATAAGATTCTGCCTTGTAGGTCACATGGTGAGAGAAAGGTTGTAGAGTAATGGGTAACAACAAGATTTTAGAAGGAACCATCATGGCTTGTTTTCCTTTGTCACATTGAAAGGTTGAAGTGGACAAGGAAGAAGATAAATGATCTTCATGCAATAGAGATTCTAGATAGAGTATGTCCCCCTCTTGATCAAGATATCCAAGAGTGTACTCAAAAGATATATCCACCTCTAAAAACTCATCACTCTCATCCATGATAGAATCCTCCTCATCACCATAAACATCATAGATTGGTCTATCAAAGAGTGGTGATTCCTCAAAACCCAAGGAAGTATGATCATCAACAAATGGAGAGTCACAAGTAGAAATCTCATCATCACTATAGTCATCATATGTTGGTGAATCACAAAGAATAGATTCTTCATCACTAAAGTCCTCATGAATATCTTCATCATTGTGGAAAAGTGGGTTATCATATAAGGTTTCAAAGAGAGGATTGGAATAGATCACAAAATCACCAAAGTTAAACTCTCGGGGTTCATGAAAATCCAATGATGAAGTAATAGAAGCAATAGTCTCAACATGAGGTAAATCATAATCTCCACTTGAGCAAGCTTCATAAAAATATTCATCACAAACTTCATCAAGGATATCATCTTGATGTTTTTCCTCATTTAAAACATCAATATGCTTTACCGCTTCAGGCTCATTAGATTTCTTACACAACTTCCCCATGTTAAACACAACTCTCTCATCTCCTACCCTCATTGTAAGTTCACCTTCCGCCACATCTATTAGAGTTCGACCCGTTCTCAAAAATGGCCTACCAACAATCAAAGGAACTCTCGGATCCATATCATAATCAACCACCACAAAATCCGCGGGAAAAGTAAATCTATCAACCCCAACAAAAACATCCTCCGCAATACCTACGGGGTAAGCTATGGTACGGTTGGCTAACTCAAGATTCATCTTAGTAGAAGTGAGCTCGGGAAGTGAAAGTTTCTTCCAAACCGATAATGGCATGAGATTTATGCTTGCTCCTAAATCCGCTAAAGCCATGCAATTTTCCACCCCCGAGAAATTGCAAGGAATCAAAAACCTCCCCGGATCTCCAAGCTTAGTAGGCAACTTCTTAAGCAAAACCGCGGAGCAATTTTCATTCAAGGAAGCATTAGGCAAATCCACCAATCTCTCCTTGTTAGAAAGTAAGTCCTTGATCATCTTAGCAAACTTAGGCATATTGGCTAAAGCTTCCGCAAAGGAGATATTTATTTTAAGTTTCTTGAACATCCTCAAAAAGTTTGAGACTTGGATATGATCCTTGTTCTTAAGCTTGTCTTTTCTCAATCTTGATGGGTAAGGAAGACTTGGTTTTGGTTGTGGTTGAGTGGTTGATGAAGGATTTTCCTTGTTGGTTTCTTCATGAGTAGGTGTAGAAATGGGAGAAATGGGAGAACTTGAGGATGGTGAACTAGATGTAGAAGGTGTATCACAAGAAGGAATCATAGTAGGCTTTACCAAAGTAGGTTTGGGTGGTGAAGGATCATGAGTTTTCTTCCCACTTCTTGTTGTGATAGCATTAACATTTGCCCTTGGGTTTGTTTGTGTGTTAGATGGTAAAGCGCCTTGTTGTCTTTGATTAAATGCTATCAAAAGCCTCTTAGTTTGCTCCTCCATTAAAAGTTTCATTTGGTCATTCATTCGTTTTTCACTTTCACGAATTCTACTCTCAACATACTCATGAGTCTCTTGTAGCCCATATCCTTGATTTTAAAGTTGAGGGTATCCTTAATTTGGGATTTAAGGGTATCCTTGATTTGGTGGATAAAAGTTATTTCCTTTATTTTGAAAATTGTTAGGTGCCTTGTAGTTGTTCCCTTGGTATTATGGTCTTGGACCTTGATTCCTTTGTAAAAATTGAGGGGGATTTTGTTGAAATTGGGTGGGTGATTGGGGTGGGAATCCCAGTGGAGTAAGTTAATTTTGAGACTTATAAGAAAGGTTGTTTGGATTGATGTTTGGCTTGAAATGTTCACGATGTTCCTCTTGGTAAGCATAACATTCCCCTTGATAACCTTGCACCTTATCACACTGTTGATAAGAATGGGGACCTCCACAAGTCTCACATGAAAGAGTAATAGCATGCACATCATTGGTGGAATTGTTCAATGAAAGGCTTGTGGATTTGCTATATATGATCCGGTGGTCTAATATGATGGTAAATGGCGGTGGAAGCCATTGTTGAGCTTAGAGAGAGAGAGAGTGGTTGTGTGAAAGAAAGGAAAATATATTAAAATGAGAAAATGACACAAGCAACACCCCTCCTTGGAAGCTAAGGAGGGGTATATATAGTCACACACGCCCCTTAAACTATACATTGTACCTAGTCTAGTCTAAGCGTGTGTGACTATGATAACTAATGGGAATTCTTAAATGTCGTCACATAAAGTGAGTTTCCAACAATCTTCCCCCATTGGACGACGTGTAGAATTCCTTACAATATTTTTCCTAACAAGTACATAATGAATTAGAACAAGAGCTTTCATGAAGCGTCCAATGCTGATGATGTCTTCTGAGGCCTTTGACTTCAAAACGACTCATCTTTAAAGTAACTTGTAGTAGAAGTACTGTAACGGCACGAGCTAAGTAACCCATACACTTCTGGTTAAGGAGAAGCTTCTGAATTAACTTCCCCTAATTCATGGCACATAAACTTGATGTAGAAGCTTTTAAATAGCTTCCCCCTAATCCGACTGTAACACCTCGAAATTTATAAAACTCAGTACAGCGGAAGACTAGTTGGTGTTACGGGATATCACATTACTCACATCATAGACAACGCATGAAAATCGCGTCGTTTATTAATAAAGCATTTCCATTCATAAATATCAAAGTTACATAGGTCCCAAGTCATTATATTTAATACAGGTTTTACAAAGCATTTGAATGGAAATAAGTATTTAGGTGCGGGCCATGAATTCTTGTTGTCTTCCCGAGAATTACCTTCAAGTACCTGAGATAAAACATGTTAAAAGAAAGGGTCAGCGATAACGCCGAGTGAATTCAAAGAGTTTAATAAATTCCATCAATATAATATCAGTATAAAATTATTACTGAAAATCATTTTGTACAAATCATTTTAATAGGCCATAAAATAGCCAAAGTCATTTTATACAAATCCTTATCGAAAATCATAATATAGGCATTTGCCTTAAAAATCGTTATACGAATCATTGTCGTTAAAAACACCATACAATACGTTTTTGCAACGTTGTATAGATTAAATAAAACCATTATATGAATATGGTTATAAAAAGCCTTAAAAATCATTATACGAGCCAATGTCGTAAAAACGTCATACAATACGTCTTACGACGTTGTATGAAAATAAAAACCGTTATATGAGTATGGTTATGAAAACCAAAACACAAACATAATATCAATAGTATGACCCCGTATTGCTAGTCAGGCAATACTTCGTAATTCGGTGCGTCTAATAGTATTTCGTTAGTTTGGATTATTATAAGCCGCATGACATTGTTACCTTACTAAACCAAAACGGGTAGCTAACCCGATACCAATTTTGCCCATCTAAAGTAGCGTGTCGTCACAAAGGTCACGCTATGGAAATCTTCTCATACATAAATTCGCTTACCAATCAATGTGGCACGACGGGGATCAACCGTCAAGGCGCGAACTGGGGTGATCGTCCCCAAATAGTACTATTAAATGCATAAGCGTCTACCAAATCCCGGTAGTTCACAATTCATGCTAATGGGACTTTTAGTGACATAACCTAACTTTAATAATCCATTTAATTTCATCTATCGGGTCCTTTAATCATTTATCGGGTCATACAATCGGGTCATTCAATCATTCGGGTCCAAAATCAATAAACAAACAATCGGGACAAATGGTGTCCTAAGTTTATAAAAACTAACATGTTATCTCCCTCGCGGGTTTATAAAGCATTTATAAAACATTTAAAAGAGTGCGAGGCTATGAACTCACGTTGAATGGGAAGGCGGGTTATCGACAATTCGGACGTACGGTACGTGCTTCAATCACAGAAACCTAGACAAATAATACTCGTCTTAGACTCATGTCCAATGAATTTATAAAAATAACAATTATGTATACATATGATGATTATATATATATGATGATCAAGTGGGTTTACATATTCTCGTTTTACTCATTTTAGTGTTTACGTATTGGTATTTTCTTACTAGTTTACTAGTTTTACCTATTTACGTGTTTTAAGTTCAATAAACTTATTATAATTTCTTTAACTTGTATTAATCCATGTTATACTTATATTATCAGTATCTACACTTTACAAGTTGGGCCTAAATGGGTTAAGTCCAATAAGTTCTTTTTTATAAGTGTTTAACTTATTTAGTCCAATTATTAGTCCAATATGTTTACTTGGCTCGTTAATGTCCGTATGTTCTATAGTTCGGGTTTTATCGGTTTTTACTTGTTTTAGATACTTATATATCAGTATATAAGTTTTATAAAGTTCACATTAGACGGGTCCAACCGTCTAAGTTTTATTTAGCAAAAACGTTAATTTTACGGTAATAGCCGAAAAAGTCGTAAAAATCAAGTTTATAGTTTTTATAACTTATAAATATTATTCCACTACCATTTTTATAATCTATACACTTATTTAACCTTTTACATATTCATATAAATAAAATCCATAAGTTATTGGGTTTTTATTTTACATTTTATATAATATAATTTTGAGTGCTTATATAATAATAAACATTAATTCTCAAAATCTGATTTTTATTTTCATCTTCACCAAAACTGCCATATCTAGAGTTCTATATGGAGATAGAAGCTCAAATTTTTATCACATAAACTACATGATATGTGCTCCATTTAACTCTTCTATAGCTACTGTTGAATCATCCTCTAAGTATTTTCTAAAAATCGTCCAAAACAGTGAACTCAGATTTGTACTCTAAACTTGTTTTGATCATATCTCACTCATTACAATGATTCCATTGCATGGCCAACTCTCACATGTGTACAAGACATATTACTTACTGTATATCCATTAATCTATGCCATTTTATCAATTCATCATGTGGTTAGTTACTATTTTTATACAGCCTACCAATTAAGCAAGATTTAACCATTTTTACATGTAGTTTGTCCATCTTTTTACCCATGTTTATAAAATTTATCAACACCAAATCCCCACATAATATTTTTAATCATCATTCATCATCATATACATATATATAAGTAAAAGAAATACAAGATTACATAATCAAAATAACAAGAAGATGGAAAGAACAATCTTTATACCACCAAGATGATGAAAAGATGGGGTTGATGATGAACAAGACTTGGTTTTGGGTAACCAATCTTATGAGATATCAACATCACTTCTAGGATCACCAAGTATTTGTAGATTCCTCCAAAAATCAGCCCTTATTATTCATGAAAACTCCTTGAGAAATCAGCCCCAAACTCCCTTGAAAACTCCTTTTTACATGTTAAGATCACCTCCAATCTTTATAACTTCAACGGGTTTTCATCATATGTAAATTAAACATATGATTTATGATTGAATCAAGATCAAATGGAGGTTGTTTTGGGTGAATATGGGACGCAAATAAGAGAGAGAGATGAGAGAAATTAGTGGTTTTGCATGTATGTTTTTGTGAGGAATGGTTTGAGTGTTTAGTGGTTTTGCTAGTTAGCTTATTTGTGTAAGTAGCTAGGACAAGTGTCCTAGCTTACTTAGTAAGCTTTGACACATCTTAGATGTGTTGGTGGAGTTTTGGCCACCCATTTGTGGGGTGAGGCAAGTGTAAACTTGTCTCATCCCACTAATTTACAGGTATTCTTCGATTCTAGTTTCCTCGATTTGCGTGCCCTCGGGTCGTTTTACGAAAAACGTTTTTATAAATTATTAATCAACGACACAAAACGAATCTAATAAAATTTGTCTCATCAAAAACGGAGTTCGAAAACGTAAATACGTAATCCTAAGGTTTCCAGTTTAGTCGTAAAGGGCGTTAAATTATAATCGTAAGTCCTAATCTCTTCTCGTAAATTTGTGAGTTTATGAACCAACACAAATTTAAAATTCCAAAATAATATTCACGGATAAATTTATTTTCTGAAATGTCGGACTGTCACCAAAACGGTGTATGTAAACGTAAGCACGTAACATTGAATCCTCCGGTTTAGACGTAGTCGATGCTACTTCAAGACGTAAATCTAAATTACTTCCCAAAAATAAGTGAGTTCATAATATAATATTAAAATAATATTTTTAAATAATATTTGAGAATAAAATATCAACCATAAATTGACGGATTGTCACAGCATTTACCCCTAAACAGGATCTTTGTCCTCAAAGATCATCTTACTACTCGCTTCTTATAGAGTTAAAGCCATGTGGGTATTTCCTCCACATTCGGTCTTTTCTCACAAGTGCAATTTATTACAATACGCGAGTTTCATCAAACATAACTACGGGAATAAGATCAGGCTAAATGTTGACTTACTTTCTCTATCCATGATGTTCACGGGTTTCTGATGAATGCAAATTTTCGCCGATCTAAGCTTTATTAAGAAGAATTCAGATTTTCACTTGATAGATATTTCATCAAGTTCGATATACGAAACATAATTCACGCAGTTCTTGAAGTCCTAGGGTAGATCCAGCTTATATGCCTTTCAAACCAACTTTTACATCATCTCTATGGTCCCATACAACGGGGACTTATATCCCATGATTTGTCAGATCATTAATTCATTTTTCCAAGGTTAAAAATTTTGGCATAACTTCGCTACCCATCTGGCACTTCAAGATCTACATTTCATATCCACATAACCTCCTGCCCAATACCGGCAGTCAATAATCAGATCCTAATTTCATCAATCATTTTAGATTTCGCGGGTCGAGTATTTTGTAAGGTTAGGTTCGCCATCACAGGAAACCTTAAACCTAAAAGAAATGTCCAACTAATAGTGGGTGTATGTCGGGTTCCTTCATCTCAACTCTTGCTTACAGATGCTCTAATATAGATTCTAACAAGATTCGATTTCAATCCTAATACGATGATTATCAATGGTAATCTCTCCAAAGGAAAACGATTATACGATTCATTACCAAAGGTCAATCATTCAAACGCAAAACAGCACTTATATTACCTTGTATCGTTACTTTACCTCGTCCCTTCGATTTGGGGTGGTACATAGTACTCTCATCAAGGTTCGTTCTCAATGACTTCTGAGCAAATCTCTAGAAATTCGTTGCGAAGCGAGGATCTTGATAAAGATGTTCGATACAGGCACACTATGTTTACATAACTCTTTTGCATTTATCATTAACGAGAATGATATTAGCAGATTTGGTCAGTCTGTCCACGATGACCCAAATCGAATCAAATTCAGATGATGACCTTTGCAATAGCTAGACGTTTACTAATGTATGAGGCGATGTCTGCCTTCATAATTCGTCATCAGTACAACTTCTTCAGACAAAGATACTTTTAGTCAAAAATGACATACATATAATACTTATACTTACAAATTCCAACATAACTATATCTCACAATTTTCCATATTTAGGCAACCATAAACGGCCCTTTAAAACATTTAATGCTATCGGCTTCTCAATTTTTAATGGTTCACATTAGCCGCGAACCTCTTTTATAATCTACATTATCCTTTTTACAAACATTGTTTATTTTTATATCGTTCGGCAATTTATTTTGCACCTTCATTATTAAGGAACATGTCCTAATTGGTTCTTTATATTTTATACATAATGTGTCAGTATCTACATTCACTTTTCCAGATAAATAATTATCATGTCCACAATTCACTTAGATATTCTTTCTATATTATGCGTCAGTAATTACGTTCACCCTTCTTCATATTTCTAAGTTTCAGTTTCGTCTCATCTATCATTTTTATCAGTTTTTCTCAATCTGGTGTTTAAAGCGTCGATAATTATTACAATTAATTAAATAATAAATATTTAATTTTTTTTTGTTTTTTTATAAAATGTAAACATAAAGATTTTAAATTTCTTAGTCCATCCAATTATATAAAATAAATTTGAATTTAATTAACAAGATTTTTGTTGATTTATCGAAAATATTTAATAAGATTCGTAAACGTTCGAAAAACCTTTGTTTATACTTTGGTCAAAGTTTTCTTAGTTTGAAAAGAAAAAAGTGTCGTTTCAAATTTTAAGTCATAAATTATATAGTTTCCTCAATTCTTCTTAAGTTGTCTAGAAGTATACACAAACATTTACCCCTAAACAGAAGTTTAGTTAAATGGTTTGTGTATAAGGGAATAGTCCCTTATAAATCCTTTGTTAAAATATTCGTCAAAACATATTTCCATTTCTTTTTGAGAAAATCCAAAGTCTTAAAAGGGCTCTTAATTTTAGAAGAGTCAATTTATATTCCATTATCTATTAATCACACAGTCAAATCATGTAAAGGATTAATTCTTTAATCACATGTTAATTATTCAAGGTAGAGGTTTTATTGTTCGGACAATTCAGAGCAATCTATAATTAATTATTAACTTCATTCTTATTCTTATAAACAAACAAAAAAAATGGTCCTTAATGATCACGAGCATGAATTTATCAAATTACAGCCTACACACGTGATTCACCAAATTATGAATGCTACATGTGCATCGGTCAATCCAAACGACATCACATGAAACTCATAATGTTCATTACAAGTACCGGATGTGGTGATTGGAATAGATAATCCTTTTCGCAGATGCGAAGTTGATGATAACCATGCTGAGGATCAAAAACCTTGTAAATGATCAAACAAATCTTCCATTTCGAGTTATGGATATCGTTTTCGATTGTCAATTTACTCAGTTTATAGTAATCTATAAATATAAGGAATGATAACACCATAGCTCTTTAGGATGACATGCTTGGTATAATAAAATCTTTCTCCGACAACTCTCTCAGTTGTACGGTAATTCCTTTAATTTAGATGGTACTGTCGTGCAGTGCACAAGCCACATGTGCAACACCGAGAATATAATCAATACCAATTTCAACTTCCCTTAATGGCGAAAGTCTAGGTAATTCACCAATAAATACCTCCTAAAGTTTCAGATAACATAAACCTCTTTTAATACATTCATATTAGGTTCTTTCTAGATTATAATATCTATGACTAATTTACAACCATTCATGGTATAATTTCAAGTCATCCATCAAGGATTATTTAGATTACTTTTGATAATCAACATCTTATCATTTAGGGGAATTCAATTCGAGTTCCCATCAATTAAGACAATGTCGTCATGTCATAATCAATCAATCCATTCTACTGGCACTATCAACTTTTCAGTTTTATTGCCGTCGATAAGATGTGAACTTCTCAAAAGACTAATAATAACTCATAATACTTCACAAATTCAGGGATATTAGGATACACAACTACTATTAAAAGAGTAAGGTCAACTCATAATTTATGCGAGATAATTTCAAATCAGATACAGGCGAAAACATTTAACGAATATGAATATATCCCATGTTTTCATAATTTGAGTACGCATTCGAAAGCTCCTCGGATCGTTACCCAGGTCATTCAAATGAAATCAAATCATAAGAAATGATAGGAATGTCGATACATCCAGTCGGGTATCAACACTCGGCAATCATATACTTTTCCTAAGAATCTCACTACGGGAGAATTGGACAAGAAAGATTCGTCAATTGTCAAATAAGACAATTTCCACAGATGAGTAAATTCGACTCAGAAGAATAGATGGTACAGGCACATATGTAGGTGTCCCTAACATTATGTCTCTATTTTTCACTTCTTGCAGATCTCATAAATCTTAATCTTTCACAACCTTCAAAGAAAATGTAGTGTTTATTCATTAGTTTTATGGTGACTACTAATCAGCCTTGCATGGTCCATTCCAAATTGTATGTAGGCGCGCAACTATATACAATTTCAAGATTAACGATGCAATACTCAGTTCGTCAAAATTTTATCATCATGTTTATAATAAAAACATTTTCATGCTTAATTCTTAAATAAGAATCAAGAATAAATTTACAAAGATTTTCCTTATTATGAAAACAATTGAGTTTTCCAAGGTGTTTTATAAACAACCTCATTTCGATAACAATCACTTATAAATCTTACTTTGAATAATCCTTATAGTGATGAAAATTCAATTTCCTCAAATGATACTGTTTTATCTTATAAAAACAATGAGTGATCTGCAAAAGAGTGATGAAAGCTTGTTCATCAAGAATTAACTACAATATGATAGGAAATGAGCTTAGCCAAATAATCATGAGGTTCATGACCTTGATGGCACTCAATAAGAATAATCCACAACGTAACTCAAATCAAGATGAGTACTTGTTCAATGGTTGCATCACTAATGCGAACATTAGGATATAGCAATAAAGGATAGATAACATCGATACATGTAGAATTTAGCAATCAAAGGTAGTCTTTTCATTAATCACAAACAAGTCAAATTGTACCGTAACACATTATGTGTCACTATGTCATAAAATTCCAAGATCTCATCCAACCAACTGATGTCTCAGTTAAATTAGGGATTATTTTTAAAAGATACCACAATGAATGCTAATCTACAAGAGTCATTAGGTGTTCCACATGTCCCGAAGATCCATCGGTCCCAATTTAGAAGAAGATTTCTTCAATTTATTTCTTGGACACTGGACATCCTCGTTAGTGGACAATGGTCTAGGAACAATCCTTAACACGAATCAACAATCATTTAAAACCTCATAATTCAATCAAATAACTTAATGACTTATATTAACAATCTCATATTCCATACGGGTTAAATTTTACTTTATTCAAGTTTTAACCAATTTATACTCAATTCGATATCCTAACTCATATTCCAATACTTTCAATCTTATTTTTCGGCCTTGTAAAGGCAATACAATCTCAATATGAATCAACACTTAATTTCCAATCCTATATCTCTTACCTCAACAATTATCAAATGAGTCACTAGTATGAGGTGACTCATACATTCAGTTAGACTTCTCGGAAAGGTATAAGTGGCATGAGGCTTTTGGGTAATGGTTCCAATGACAGCCTCAAGTGCAACATTCACCCTTTCGATTTCAATTTAAGAATTGGATGACAACGAATCAGATGACATCTTTCTAGGTGGTAACGTTTTGTCAAACTCCATTCTATAAGAAAGATCGTCATGACATCGATATCTGTTTTAATCTCGCCAATTCTTTTTCAATATCACAATCAACTAATATCTATATTTCTACGAATATCAACCATTTGTTGGGATCATAAATATCCACAACTTGGTTTAGATCTAGGATAGCTAGAATTCCTACGAGAATAGCTTCGATTAATTTACTAGGGGATTTAGGGTTCCTTGTGACAATCTACGTCGTATAAATATCAAAATAATCATCAAACAATCATGCAATAAAATTACATCATATATATATATATATATATAATCCAAGTTATATATATATTAAAATAACACTTCTCAGTCTGGCCTTGTCGGTAACTCGGGAATTCTTTGGCACCGTTATAGTCAAAAGATTTTTAGACATTTTTAGAAAAATGTTAATAGTTAAAAGATTTTGAAATGTTTTATTCAAAACCTTGGTTTTAAAAATCTTTCGTTCTCTATAACGAGAGCTCTGGTACCAAACTGTAACACCCCCAAATTTATAAAACTCAGTACAACGGAAGACTAGTTGGTGTTACGGGATAGCACATTACTCACATCATAGACAACGCATGAAAATCGCGTCGTTTATTAATAAAGCATTTCCATTCATAAATATCAAAGTTACATAGGTCCCAAGTCATTATATTTAATACAGGTTTTACAAAGCATTTGAATGGAAATAAGTATTTAGGTGCGGGCCATGAATTCTTGTTGTCTTCCCGAGAATTACCTTCAAGTACCTGAGATAAAACATGTTAAAAGAAAGGGTCAGCGATAACGCCGAGTGAATTCATAGAGTTTAATAAATTCCATCAATATAATATCAGTATAAAATTATTACTGAAAATCATTTTGTACAAATCATTTTAATAGGCCATAAAATAGCCAAAGTCATTTTATACAAATCCTTATCGAAAATCATAATATAGGCATTTGCCTTAAAAATCGTTATACGAATCATTGTTGTTAAAAACACCATACAATACGTTTTTGCAACGTTGTATAGATTAAATAAAACCATTATATGAATATGGTTATAAAAAGCCTTAAAAATCATTATACGAGCCAATGTCGTAAAAACGTCATACAATACGTCTTACGACGTTGTATGAAAATAAAAACCGTTATATGAGTATGGTTATGAAAACCAAAACACAAACATAATATCAATAGTATGACCCCGTATTGCTAGTCAGGCAATACTTCGTAATTCGGTGCGTCTAATAGTATTTCGTTAGTTTGGATTATTATAAGCCGCATGACATTGTTACCTTACTAAACCAAAACGGGTAGCTAACCCGATACCAATTTTGCCCATCTAAAGTAGCGTGTCGTCACAAAGGTCACGCTATGGAAATCTTCTCATACATAAATTCGCTTACCAATCAATGTGGCACGACGGGGATCAACCGTCAAGGCGCGAACTGGGGTGATCGTCCCCAAATAGTACTATTAAATGCATAAGCGTCTACCAAATCCCGGTAGTTCACAATTCATGCTAATGGGACTATTAGTGACATAACCTAACTTTAATAATCCATTTAATTTCATCTATCGGGTCCTTTAATCATTTATCGGGTCATACAATCGGGTCATTCAATCATTCGGGTCCAAAATCAATAAACAAACAATCGGGACAAATGGTGTCCTAAGTTTATAAAAACTAACATGTTATCTCCCTCGCGGGTTTATAAAGCATTTATAAAACATTTAAAAGAGTGCGAGGCTATGAACTCACGTTGATATGGGAAGGCGGGTTATCGACAATTCGGACGTACGGTACGTGCTTCAATCACAGAAACCTAGACAAATAATACTCGTCTTAGACTCATGTCCAATGACTTTATAAAAATAACAATTATGTATACATATGATGATTATATATATATGATGATCAAGTGGGTTTACATATTCTCGTTTTACTCATTTTAGTGTTTACGTATTGGTATTTTCTTACTAGTTTACTAGTTTTACCTATTTACGTGTTTTAAGTTCAATAAACTTATTATAATTTCTTTAACTTGTATTAATCCATGTTATACTTATATTATCAGTATCTACACTTTACAAGTTGGGCCTAAATGGGTTAAGTCCAATAAGTTCTTTTTTATAAGTGTTTAACTTATTTAGTCCAATTATTAGTCCAATATGTTTACTTGGCTCGTTAATGTCCGTATGTCCTATAGTTCGGGTTTTATCAGTTTTTACTTGTTTTAGATACTTATATATCAGTATATAAGTTTTATAAAGTTCACATTAGACGGGTCCAACCGTCTAAGTTTTATTTAGCAAAAACGTTAATTTTACGGTAATAGCCGAAAAAGTCATAAAAATCAAGTTTATAGTTTTTATAACTTATAAATATTATTCCACTACCATTTTTTTAATTTATACAATTATTTAACCTTTTACATATTCATATAAATAAAATCCATAAGTTAGTGGGTTTTTATTTTACATTTTATATAATATAATTTTGAGTGCTTATATAATAATAAACATTAGTTCTCAAAATCTGATTTTTATTTTCATCTTCACCAAAACTGCCATATCTAGAGTTCTATATGGAGATAGAAGCTCAAATTCTTATCACATAAACTACATGATATGTGCTCCATTTAACTCTTCTATAGCTACTATTGAATCATCCTCTAAGTATTTTCTAAAAATCGTCCAAAACAGTGAACTCAGATTTGTACTCTAAACTTGTTTTGATCATATCTCACTCATTACAATGATTCCATTACATGGCCAACTCTCACATGTGTACAAGACATATTACTTACTTTATATCCATTAATCTATGCCATTTTATCAATTCATCATGTGGTTAGTTACTGTTTTTATACAGACTACCATTTAAGCAAGATTTAACCATTTTTACATGTAGTTTGTCCATCTTTTTACCCATGTTTATCAAATTTATCAACACCAAATCCCCACATAATATTTTTAATCATCATTCATCATCATATACATATATATAAGTAAAAGAAATACAAGATTACATAATCAAAATAACAAGAAGATGGAAAGAACAATCTTTATACCACCAAGATGATGAAAAGATAGGGTTGATGATGAACAAGACTTGGTTTTGGGTAACCAATCTTATGAGATATCAACATCACTTCTAGGATCACCAAGTATTTGTAGATTCCTCCAAAAATCAGCCCTTATTATTCATGAAAACTCCTTGAGAAATCAGCCCCAAACTCCCTTGAAAACTCCTTTTTACATGTTAAGATCACCTCCAATCTTTATAACTTCAATGGGTTTTCATCATATGTAAATTATACATATGATTTATGATTGAATCAAGATCAAATGGAGGTTGTTTTGGGTGAATATGGGACGAAAATAAGAGAGAGAGATGAGAGAAATTAGTGGTTTTGCATGTATGTTTTTGTGAGGAATGGTTTGAGTGTTTAGTGGTTTTGCTAGTTAGCTTATTTGTGTAAGTAGCTAGGACAAGTGTCCTAGCTTACTTAGTAAGCTTTGACACATCTTAGATGTGTTGGTGGAGTTTTGGCCACCCATTTGTGGGATGAGGCAAGTGTAAACTTGTCTCATCCCACTAATTTACGGGTATTCCTCGATTCTAGTTTCCTCGATTTGCGTGCCCTCGGGTCGTTTTACGAAAAACGTTTTTATAAATTATTAATCAACGACACAAAATGAATCTAATAAAATTTGTCTCATCAAAAACGGAGTTCGAAAACGTAAATACGTAATCCTAAGGTTTCCAGTTTAGTCGTAAAGGGCGTTAAATTATAATCGTAAGTCCTAATCTCTTCTCGTAAATTTGTGAGTTTATGAACCAACACAAATTTAAAATTCCAAAATAATATTCACGGATAAATTTATTTTCTGAAATGTCGGACTGTCACCAAAACGGTGTATGTAAACGTAAGCACGTCACATTGAATCCTCCGGTTTAGACGTAGTCGATGCTACTTCAAGACGTAAATCTAAATTACTTCCAAAAAATAAGTGAGTTCATAATATAATATTAAAATAATATTTTTAAATAATATTTGAGAATAAAATATCAACCATAAATTGACGGATTGTCACACCGACAATCCTCGTAAGCAACTTCAAAGCTTTCAATAAAGCTTAGAATGATTAAGCGCACAGCGGAATCTAACAAGCAAATCCCATCATATAACATGATAATGTTGATAAGAGGGATTGAAAGTTTGGGACACACCAAGTAGATCAACAACTTCTCTTCTCACGCTTGAATAATTCTTCTGAATTTTTCTTCCCCCTGAGAAATCAAGTGATGCATACTAGAAAGAATCAAGAAATTTCTTCCCCCACATAGTTGAAGAACGTAAATCAATCCCGATTATGAAGCTCAAATACTGAAGTAGACACTTTATCCCATTCATGAAGTTGACATCGTAACACCAGAGTCAATTAAGTCCCGAAAATGCACATATCTTCTTCCGGAGATGCACTAGAGTCAATTAAGTCCCGGGAATGCATATAGGATAATGATGATGAATAATTGCAACAACCAAACAATTAAACATCGAATCAGTAGTGTACCGTTTAGAGATTGATAACGCCACGAGTTAAAACACTGATTTTCTCTGCGGCTATGACAAATGTCATCCCGTAATGTCTTCAAATCAAAAGAAGGTATGAAGTTCATCACGTGTCCTCGTTGTGCGTTCAATGTGTCTTCTTCTTGCCCCTTGATGGTTTCGAAACTCGGAACCATCAATAAATCGTAAGCACATGAACCTGAAAATCTCGAGAGAATAATAAATAAGCTTAATTATATTCTGTGAGAATCAGTTGTTGATCGAAAATATCTACTCATAAACTCTTCATGGCCATCTTTACCAACCCACTTGTAAGCAATTTGAAGTGACCACTGATAGAATGAACGAGATATATCAAACATGAAGCTGAATAAAATTCCTTCGATCTTGTGACTTAAGCTTGCACTATTGTTGAATGAGGAACGGTGGAGAAATCTCTAAGTGCCCAATGCATCACTGAAGAAGTCTATAAGCACAACACCTCTTGAAATTATCCACGTCGACTAAGCGCGTGACACTGAGTACAACAATGTAATCCCTTTAAGTGATAGTTATCCGAGTCATCAACCAACCACCCCAAACCCGGAAACTAGATAACCAAGTCGTCATTCCAAGATTAAGCACGAGCAAGTTATCTTTGAAGATAAAATAAGTACACGCCTTCGAAAAATCCGTCTTCATCTTCAAATAATTAATACCCGATCCAAAAAAAATCTGTAGTCACTAAAAATATAGCCATTTTTATTCGGTCTCGTCAAGATTAAACCTTGTCACGCTGTCTCGTCACTTTTTGTCACTTTGTCATAATCAAGCCTCGATTAGAACCAAAAACGCCACACTTGATGCACAAATTTTATTCAAAATAAAAATTTTGAGATAAAAGTTTGTATTAAGTTTAAGTTTTATTAGCAACCATCCAAGTTTAAAATGTAGCCCATTCCAGCCCGTCACACACTGGCCCATATAACAAAAACGCCACTGTTTTGTTATTTGTTTAAACCAAAATGGCATGCTAAAACAATTGGGCCCATTTCACTCGACAGCTCACAAAGACCCATCATATGACAAATAGTCAACCCCGGTCAATGTATGCACTTCACAAGTGATATGCAGTTCACAAGAAATGACACGTATAACAAAATATAGCCACAAATACTGCGGTCCAATAGTAAGGTTCAAGCTTCCACGTGTATACCACTAGCAGATTTCACTAGGTGGGATATTTAATCTCACAACCCTAATTACTCTCACATATGACTAAACCTAATCTCATCTTTCTGATACACCCATCTCCATACCAGCCACCAATCAATCTTTCATATCCTAAACTCAGGTCTTTTTCTCATCAATCATAAACCACAAAACAAATCCAACCGCATCGCATCCCTTAAATTAAACGAAGTCCCAACCACTGATTTTCATTCTCAATCCCATGAATCCATGAATAAAACATAACAACCAGTTGTTTTTGTCTTGTTTGATTCGTGGAGGACAAAACACAATGATATGACATCAAGATCTTGTTAAGGTCTCAGGTAAGTTTGATTTTGTTCATGCATGTTTGTTTTAGTGTGTCAATCGAAACAAAGAAATGATTATAACAATATTGTTATTAATCCTGATTTGATTTTGTATATATGAAAAGATTGGTTAAGAACCAAACATGGATCTATGATGAGTATGTTAAACGAGAGAAAAAAATCTTTTGAAAGATAAAAAAATCGTTTAAACAATCTGAGATCAAAGTTTTCTGTTTTTGTTCGAATCTTAGATGGGGATTAAGTGACGATGGGATTAGGTTAGATTTGGAGTTGATTAGGAGTTAAAAGGTGGATGAGATATGTTGGTTTTGGTTCTGGTCAAAAGTCAATTTGATACAGTCGCAATGTTTAGACAGTTTTTCATTGCAATGTTTTTCTTAAAAAATCCATCGCAAAGATTGAAACCCATCAGAATGATATTGAACAGCCATTTGAAAAGCCATCGCAAAGTCAAAGTTTTTAACCCATCACAAAGTCTTGCATCGCAATGTTTTCTTAAATTCTGTCCATCGGAATCATTCCTCTACACCCCATCGGAATGCATCCGTCGGAATGCATCCGTCAGAATGCATCCATCGGAATGTGTTCCATCGGAATGCACCGACTGTGTTCCATCGGAGTATTCGATCGCAATGTAGAAACCAAAGGTTTTTGCGATCGCAATATTCCGATCTGAATGAGCATCTCACATCTTATCTGTACAATTTCTAATATATTGGGATCATGCATCTTTTGAAAGTGTTATACTAGGCAAATCTGGGTAACTTTTTGACCAGATATAAAAAAATACAAGAAAAATGTAATACCATATACAAGAAAAGATGCAGACTTGACTTTTTACCAGGAAACAAAATTGGACTGTTTGGACACATATGAAACACACAAAACATGAGACAGTGATAATGGATAAGACACTAGATGATAAACATGGAAAATGTTTGGACAAACAATAATAATGCTTGATAAATTTGATGAGTAACAATACGTGACTAAAAAAAACAAGACGCGACAATAAGACAGATTTGGACCAAATAAGAACAAGACGTGACAAAGATGATATATTCGGACCCAATTTTTTTTAAGACCACCTAAATCGAAAACAAGAACGATCCAAGGATAGAACCGAGGCTCTGATGCTAATTGTGGATTTGCTATATATGATCCGGTGGTCTAATATGGTGGTAAATGGTGGTGGAAGCCATTGTTGAGCTTAGAGAGAGAGTGGCTGTGTGAAAGAAAGGAAAATATATTAAAATGAGAAAATGACACAAGCAACACCCCTCCTTGGAAGCTAAGGAGGGTTATATATAGTCACACACGCCCCTTAAACTATACATTATACCTAGTCTAGTCTAAGCGTGTGTGACTATGATAACTAATGGGAATTCTTAAATGTCGTCACATAAAGTGAGTTTCCAACAAGGCTCTTAATGGCTTGGATCAATTCTTGATTTGCCTTAAGATTCATCTCATGATCCCTATCTATCTTTTGGAGTATCTCTTGGTGACTCTTGAGGAATTGGTTATCACAAGGTGTTTAAGAATTGTTTTGGATAACATGAACCCTTTCTTCAAATCGAGTGTTTGTTTTTACCATTGCTTTGGTCTCAATAATATCCCAAGCTTCTAGAATGGATTTAAGAAGAGTATTTCTGTAACACCCCACTTGGATAAGTGGACCATTACGTGTATTTATGGCGTGTCATCAAAGCATAAGGTAAATGTCCTAAAACATTAAATGACCATAACGAAAATACCGGAATCAAACATCGGTAATCCAACCTAAGCTCAAAACATGAAAAATAAAATACTGAAAGAAAGGACTAAACAATGTCCAAATAAGCAGAATAATGTAAGTGCATAAAATAAGAAGTCTGGATGGCTTCCATCCCAATGCATGTGCTCTCAGAATCCTAAGATCGTCCCGGTGTACCTGCCGTTAGAACATGAAAGGAACTACGGCTGAGCATAACGCTCAGTGAATGGATAAAAAGCATGATAAGAATGTACTGAAAGTAATGGAATAGATAACAACTAATGAAACTATAAGACCCATATGTAACATGTGGTAGAACTCTGTATAAAATCTGAGAAACATGGTTCATACATACTGAAACTGAATTATTAACTATTAAATCTGAAAACATGCATTTACTGTATTTTAATTTGCCAGAGCTTATATAGGTCACGTGCTGTAACAACCGTGCATGAATAACTGGAGGGGTGACCTCGTCATGCTGTAGAGGGGTGACCTCTAAATAACTGTGCTGGGTGGAGGGATCAGCTCCAATGTGAAGGATGTAGAGCACACACCACATTCACCCTGATAACTTGTAAACTGATAAGCCTAGGATGCATCCATACGCCCCACTAAACATACATATAAAAATGGCCAAACTGAACATGAGTGGGACGATGCAGGATATCACTCTCCTGCATGTGAGTCACGACACCGGTGCCTCTAGTGCCGTGGTTACGGTACCTCCGTAACTAGTACATAAACTGGTCGTGCTTGTATATAATGCCCGGCAATTTATTTAGTTATTAACATGATTTCTGATAAGCTTAAACATATACTGGGGAAAAACATTTGGCTGAAAACGGGGAATCCTAATCATGCATAGAAAGGAAGTCCTTACTGAAAGGACGGAAAATCCGTACCTTTTGTCCAGTAATCAGTGAGACAGGGAATGGCGGAAAAGTACTACCCCGACCTCATGTGAGCTCAAGGTTAACCGAAGTATATCGAAATCGACACGTGAACACTTGCTTTGATGAGACACCGTCGAACAAGAAAACCACAACTACAATGCATCAACAAAACAAAGCCTTTCCACCCGAGAGTGACTCGATCAAACCAACGCGAGCAGCGAGATTCAACGAGAAACAACCGCGAGCATGACCTAAAACGTTCACCATTGGCTACATGTACCGATCACGAGACCAAATCGTAACCTGCTCTCGATCAGAAACCGTATCCAAACGTGAACCACAACCTGAACAGAAACTCCACCTCGAACGACATTGGCGTGAGTCGTTTCTAAACTCCGATTTTCACTTGAATATATATATATATATATATATATATATAGGTTTTATTTGCACCGACAACTTCTTTTTGTTTCTTTAATTTTAATGAAACGTTTTTTTTTTACTTTTTGGTAGGGAGATGCGTTTATATATGAATATAAATGCGAGTATAATCGTTTTCCGAAATTACTGGGATTGAAGCGAAAGAAACGTCGGCCAATTTGTAACTGCTTTAATTGTTATTCAATCAGTTATATATTTGATAGTGTAAAAAGTCAGATTTTTAATTCTGTCATGTATTTATTTGTTTTACTGAGAATAAATACGTACGTAATACTGAATAATTATTTGCTGAATAATTAATTACGTTACGGTCTTAATTAAAACCGAGACTGCGTAATTACTTTTAACGTTTAATTATTTTCTGTATAATAAATAATTCATACGTAATATCTTCTGAAACTTAATAATTATTTTCTGGATAATTACTTTATTGTAGTATTTAAATAAACTGATACTGCATATTTATTTTTTTACGTTTTATTTAAAGTTAACGCTAAGGTTACGCGTATTTAATATTCAAGGATTTTAAATACGGGTTTTACAATTCTTCCCCTCTAAAAAAAAACAATTCGTCCTCGAATTAAGGGTGCGATAATGCTGTGGTTTTACAATTCTTCCCCTCTAAAAAGAAGAAATTCGTCCTCGAATTATAGGTAATACGCAGATGAAGTTATAAAAGCTTGGAAAGACACATTGACTGAAAAAATATGAAAAATGAAAGGACATATAAGCTGAAAGATAATTCGTCCTCGAATTAGGAAATAATGTTGTTGAAAGAGTATATCGTGACCTGACTGAAGAGAACCTGGAACCTAACATGACTGAAAGAACTTAACTGAATTATTGAAGGAAAAGGATGAGAGGTCCGGATGGACTCCTTTGTTTCAAGTGGCCTCCCGCTCGAAACGATTCCTTCAAAGGTCCTAACATAATGAAAATCTTGGTCTTGATGACCCTGTCCTGATGAATGCTGAATAGTTTCTGGTTCCATACTTAAGATGGATTTTCTGAATCTGATAGAATGAATAAGCTATAGCATGTAGTATACATGAACTGGTAAGTACAAATATCCTGACAAGATAATATTTATATCTCTGAGCAAGCTGCTGAAACATATAGGGACGAACTACGTGAACAATTGTGAACGTACTACGTGAGCAATTGTGAACGTGGTTCACGATTATATGAGGGACGTTGTGCATGAAGTATATCATGAATGTAATGCGTGAAACATACTGGGGACGTGATACGAGAACATATCATGAACGTATGCTAACTGAGGAAATAATGTTTAAACGATATGGTCTGAGATGTGAAACGTCTGCCTGGTTATGGAATATCTGTGCTAAATTTGAGTCTGGTTTCTTAAGTTTTCTGTAACCGTATTCGGTAATAAACTATGAAATTTGTATCATGAGATAGAACACGAATCTGATCGTGACGCGAATCGTGAATTTAAATCATGAGTTATCATAAACATGGACTGAAACAGCATCATACTGCGAATGAGGCGTAACATAAAAGTGAAAGTAAACATGAACGTGAATGTGATACGTACACGTGAGCGTGAACATGAACGCGAGCGCGATTCACGAACGCAATTTCCATTTGACAAGATTGCTGATGGAATACCTTGGAATCATACGATCTATTGCTGAATTTCCTGCAGCATGTCAGTGTCCTATCTTGAACCTGAGGTATGTCAGGCATCCAGATATGAACATAGTTGCATCAATTATGTTATACTGCTTCTATCAAAATTCTGCATGGGATTACGGTACCTTCTGGTGGAATCTGAGTGATTAGTCGTGAAAGAATTTTGAGTCCGGGTAAAATAGATCTCTCATAGCATAGGATCTTATGGAATACAAAATTTTAGTGTAGGACCTCTCCTTTATGCGAAAGCTTAGCCATAGAAAGCTAATCATGAGAACTTTCAGCAATTTCGGCGGTAGTAGCCAACTGAATTCTAGAAATTTTTTACTTCGTTCACCAGCATCGGTCGTGACCATCTGGTGATGGCCTTCACCTTCGCAGGATTGTCTGAAATTCCTTTCTACTGAAATTGTGTGGTCCAGAAATGCCACCTTGTTCATCTGGAACTCACCTCTAGAAAGTTGCGTATATAAATTTTCTCCTATCGGAGAATCTGCGGGGTCGTGAAAAGATGATTCTCATGTTCTTAGGAGATCAGAATGTTATCAATGAATGTACTGACAATTTTGTCTGAGAAATCATGAAAAAAATGTATTCATGAATTTCATACTATAGTTGGAGTATTAGGGAGCTCGGAAGTATAATAAAAATTTGGAAAGACCATAACGTGTGCAATAGCAGTCTTGGAAACATCATGTTCTTTCTCTCACCTCTGATGGTAACATATCGGAAATTATTCTGAAAATATTTAAGACATCGCAGCAGATCATATAAGATTTCTATACGTGGAATGCAACATCGATTAAGAATGGCGATCTGGTAAATTTTTCGGGGGTCGATACATGATCTCATGTTACCGGCCTTCTTTTTGATAGACAGGAACGGTGCACTTCCTGGTGGTGCACCAGGGCAAATAAAGCCTCATTCCGGTAATTCTTGCAGCAAATACTGCAACTCTTTTAAACTCAGTTGAAGCCCTGTGATAAAGAGTTCTGAAAATAGGTTTTGTACTTGAGACAAGCTCGATGTTAAACTAGGTCTCGTGGTTAGGAAGGAATTCATGACAAACCTTCTGGAATGATATCTGGAAACTTTAGGATGAACTGCTGATCATGAATTTTAGGAATTTCAGAAGTCACATCATGAATGGTGATTAGAAATCTTCGCAGCTACAAGATAATGATTCACGTGCTTGTAAAGGTGAAACAATTTATACTGATTTTTCTGGCAAAATGAAATGAAAAAAATCAGGAATTAGTAAGACGAATCTCGTTTTCAACTAGAAGAAAAGTCTCTATATTTATGGTGATACTGTGGAGTCTTTTCTTGATGGAAGGTAGGTAATACATGATTTAAGAATAAGCTGACATAGGAATACGTGAAGTAAACGTGGAAACTTTTACTGATTGTGTTCATCTGTAACCTCACAGAATGAACAATGCGTGTCTAACCTAAATAATACTCTAGTGGCGGTAACTGAATTGTAAGGGTCTGATTTATGCGTGGCATAACAAAACGGTATACCCCTTTGGAGGGTACCCTGAATTATTGAGGACCTGGTTTAGAAGGCATACTGCAATTATGAGTCTTGACTCGTGCCTTGAGAAGATATTCGTATTACATGTATCATGACTGGCATCCTGACATGTGTCTTTCGAAATGATACTAGAGACCCGTTTCTTAACTGATGTCTTGGCATGTGTTTTTAGTAGATGAATCTGAACAAGGCTGAAAATTTTGGTAACTGTTAGGATTGGCGGACCGGTTAGACTACTGACCTCTTGTATTTCTGGTCATGTCCGTTCCGGAGTTCTGATGGTTACTGACTGATTAATTATAAGCACGGTGGTTGTCACTACTGCTTGTCTGTCAATTTATGACGATCATTATCATGACCGTTATTCATGTAACTATTTTGCTGAGTGGCCGGCTGGGTTTCGGTTCCCACTCTTCTGAATGGAAGGTTAACTGAGTGAAATGTGACATCTAGCTGAGAAGGTAAAAGCATGGAATGGAATGGTAGTGTCCGATGGTTGAAAATTATTCTTGTCAGAAATTTCAAATTTATCGTTTTCGTCCTTGTTCTGCAGAGTCTTCATAGTATAAACAGCATCAGCATCTTGAGAAATCTCCAAAGTATCAGCAACATCAGCATTTGTGAGGTCTTCAAAGTGTTAGCAACATCAGCATCTGGTAAAATCTTTAACTCACGAGCAGCATCAACATCTGGTAAATTATCGACAAGTGGAAACGCCTGAGATGATTGAGGATCGATTAACAATACCCATGGAGTAGGGTACCTGAAGTACACCTGGACTACTGTACATGGAGTACAAAATGAATATTGCACATGGAGCATATCTAAGACACTGTACATGGGGTACATATGGAATACTATACATGGCACTGGTGGAAATTCTTTATGGGATGATCGATACTGGTGTCGCTTGTCTGACATGATCAAGGAATTAAATTTATTTAAACGGTAGTAAACTGAACTGTAATGAGTAACATGATAGCCTAGTAATTTCTGCGTGGACTTAAAGCTGGTTGTATAGAGTTTCAAGAATATGATTAAACAGAATTTCAACAATGGTCAACATGAAGACATGCTGATGAAGATCAAACCTGATTATTATGAAAACAGGATTTAACTGTGACCCCTTCTGTGTCTTATCATGAAAACATCATCACCTTGCTGAAAACATAATCCTCATAAGGAGACATGAACTTAGTCAGCATGAAAACGACATTCACGTGAAAGTATAAACTTGACTGATACAAATAACATAGAAGAATAATCAACTGAGGTTTAACATCAACTGATGTGGATAGTTATGGTTTAATCCATAGTATTCAAAGTAGGAAGCATGTGACTAAGTATGGGCGATTCTGTTTCGATCCATACCTATCAAAATTTTCTGAGAACTGTCATGTATAGAAAGGTACAATCTGGGACTAAATGTGGTTGGTTGTAGTCTAGTTCATATTTGTCAAGATTTTATGAAACATCATGATATGACAAAGGTGAACAACTATGGATCGGTTCACAAACAACATTCAACTGAAAAACATGAAATTTGATCTGAACATTGGTGAACGTATATGGGCTGGTTCACCAAGTAATATTCGACTGAAAGCATGAATCTATCAAGAGTAAAGATGAACGCCATTGGGTCGGTTCACCAATACAAAAATCTGAACGGGCAAGGGTGAATGCCTATGGGTCAGTTCACCAAAACAAAATTCGTAGAAAAGCACATGCGACTAAATATGGCCAGTCATGTACCAACCTTTTTCTTAGTCAAAAACTTTAAGAAAACTGACTGATAATTGAAGAAAACTGACTAGTAAATGCATGAGAAACATGAAAGATAACAACGCCAAAATCTGGGAAGTTCCTGGTGACTACCCACTAGTCACAGGTCAAGTTTTAGAGCCTACAGGTCGAACCTTGCGCTCTGATACCATAATTGTAACACCCCACTTGGATAAGTGGACCGTTACGTGTATTTATGGCGTGTCATCAAAGCATAAGGTAAATGTCCTAAAACATTAAATGACCATAACGAAAATCCGGAATCAAACATCGGTAATCCAACCTAAGCTCAAAACATGAAAAATAAAATACTGAAAGAAAGGACTAAACAATGTCCAAATAAGCAGAATAATGTAAGTGCATAAAATAAGAAGTCTGGATGGCTTCCATCCCAATGCACGTGCTCTCAGAATCCTAAGATCGTCCCGATGTACCTGCCGTTAGAACATGAAAGGAACTACGGTTGAGCATAACGCTCAGTGAACGGATAAAAAGCATGATAAGAATGTACTGAAAGTAATGGAATAGATAACAACTAATGAAACTATGAGACCCATATGTAACATGTGGTAGAACTCTGTATAAAATCTAAGAAACCTGGTTCATACATACTGAAACTGAATTATTAACTATTAAATCTGAAAACATGCATTTACTGTATTTTAATTTGCCAGAGCTTATATAGGTCACGTGCTGTAACAACCGTGCATGAATAACTGGAGGGTGACCTCGTCATGCTGTAGAGGGGTGACCTCTAAATAACTGTGCTGGGTGGAGGGATCAGCTCCAATGTGAAGGATGTAGAGCACACACCACATTCACCCTGATAACTTGTAAACTGATAAGCCTAGGATGCATCCATACGCCCCACTAAACATACATATAAAAATGGCCAACCTGAACATGAGTGGGACGATGCAGGATATCACTCTCCTGCATGTGAGTCACGACACCAGTGCCTCTAGTGCCGTGGTTACGGTACCTCCGTAACTAGTACATAAACTGGTCGTGCTTGTATATAATGCCCAGGCAATTTATTTAGTTATTAACATGATTTCTGATAAGCTTAAACATATACTGGGGAAAAACATTTGGCTGAAAACGGGGAATTCTAATCATGCATAGAAAGGAAGTCCTTACCGAAAGGACGGAAAATCCGTACCTTTTGTCCAGTAATCGGTGAGACAGGGAATGGCGGAAAAGTACTACCCCGACCTCATGTGAGCTCAAGGTTAACCGAAGTATATCAAAATCGACACGTGAACACTTGCTTTGATGAGACACCGTCGAACAAGAAAACCACAACTACAATGCATCAACAAAACAAAGCCTTTCCACCCGAGAGTGACTCGATCGAACCAACACGAGCAGCGAGATTCAACGAGAAACAACCGCGAGCATGACCTAAAACGTTCACCATCGGCTACATGTACCGATCACGAGACCAAATCGTAACCTGCTCTCGATCAGAAACCGTATCCAAACGTGAACCACAACCTGAACAGAAACTCCAACTCGAACGACATTGGCGTGAGTCGTTTCTAAACTCCGATTTGCACTTGAATATATATATATATATATATATATATATATATATATATATATATATATATATATATATATATATATATATATATATATATATATATATATATATATATATATATATATATATATATATATATATATATATATATATATATATATAGGTTTTATTTGCACCGACAACTTCTTTTTGTTTCTTTAATTTTAATGAAACGTTTTTTTTTTACTTTTTGGTAGGGAGATGCGTTTATATATGAATATAAATGCGAGTATAATCGTTTTCCGAAATTAATGGGATTGAAGCGAAAGAAACGTCGGCCAGTTTGTAACTGCTTTAATTGTTATTCAATCAGTTATAGATTTGATAGTGTAAAAAGTCAGATTTTTAATTCTGTCATGTATTTATTTATTTTACTGAGAATAAATACGTACGTAATACTGAATAATTATTTGCTGAATAATTAATTACGTTACGGTCTTAATTAAAACCGATACTGCGTAATTACTTTTAACGTTTAATTATTTTCTGTATAATAAATAATTCATACGTAATATCTTCTGAAACTTAATAATTATTTTCTGGATAATTACTTTATTGTAGTATTTAAATAAACTGATACTGCGTATTTATTTTTTATGTTTTATTTAAAGTTAACGCTGAGGTTACGCGTATTTAATATTCAAGGATTTTAAATACGGGTTTTACAATTTCCTCCCGCGGAAGCATTGAGTGAGTCTTGGTGATGAGGTTTAAGGCCATTGTAGAAAGTACTGATTTGGTGAACTTCATCCAATCCATGGTTAGGGCATCTCCTCAGTAACTCTCTATACTCCTCCCAAGCATCACTAAATGTTTGACTAGGTTTTTGTTGGAAGCCTATGATTAAGTTCCTCAAAGCCGTGGTCTTAGATGGGGGAAAGAACTTGTTCAAAAACTTCTTAGTGAAACCATCCCATGTGGTAATGCTCTCGGGTGGTTGTGTATCTAACCAATTCTTAGTCGGACCCTCTAGTGAAATATGCACAATATCAACTTAATGGCATCATGGGGAACTCCATTTTACTTAATGGTGTTGCAAAGAGCAAGAAATTTCTTAAGGTGATCATGTGGATTATCATTCTTGTTCCCATAAAATGGTGTATTTCAAACAAAGTTAATCATGGATGTTTTTAGCTCAAATGCGTTTGCGGGAATATCGGGTATCTTGATAGCATCGACATATCCTTGCACATTAGATTGCAAGTGCTCCATCAAAGGTCGAGTATCAACTCCGACCATGGCTTCTTGTTGTGTGTGGATCAAAGCACGATTCTCGGGATCGGCTTGATGGACGGTGGTGTTCCTACTCTTTCTCCTTTTCTTCCTTTTCGGAGGAAGGGGTTGTACACCAATCAGTATTTGTGCACGCCCGCGAGTGAGCATGCAACTCAATACGAGGAATGAGAGAGAAGCTCTCGTGTGACTTTGAAGAGAAAAGGATTATCCTCTTCGAGTTTCAATATGAAATATCCACAAGAAAATATAATATACTTATGTACTACTTGGGTGCAAGACCCCCAATGAAGCCTTCCTTCTTAGAATACTTACTAGTGAACGGGGAGTTAGGTGGCGCGAAGCACTTAAGTACCTATTGACCCTTAGATGGCATTTTATAGCACATCGCCTTTCTATTCACTTTGTAGTTTGTATTCTTCGAATTATTGCTTATTGGAAGTAATTATCTATTCTTGCTTTATTGAATTTTATCGATACGCGTGTCAAGGACCGGAACGCCCCCTAACACGGTGTATTGCCTTGGCAATACTTATGGAGAATATGTGTATTGGTTGTTCTTATACGTATACGTATTTATATATAATAATATATAGAAAATATTTTTGTATTTATTGTGGTTTTTTTAAAGAAAATACTATATGTACATAAAAACTGAGGGAATCCAATAATATATATTTTTGGGTGCAATCTCTTAGGAAAAAGATTGCTTTTTAATTTTTTAATTTGTTTGGTCAATTCTTTAGGAAAAGAATTGTTTTTGTTATTTTTTAGTTTTTATATTTTTATATTTTTGATTTTTTTTATTGTTTTTGATTTATGATACATAAAAATAACGTTCACTAGGTGAACGGATCCCAAAAGCCAATGAAAACCGTCAATCGATAGTCTCTCGTAAAGTCAAAGAACCGGCAGCCATTTAATATCTCGTTTTTAGTATCGTTTCGTCTCGGTATCTAAACGAATTGATTGCATGTTTCAAGCTCGACTTAATTGTTTTTGGTGAACAATAGTTAATTTTGGTTTTTAAGCTACTTGCACACAAAGCATGTAAAAAGTGATAATATCTATTACTATTTATACGTACTAAACTAGAACATATTGCATGTACCACAAATAAAGCACAAGGTACAAATATGGTAAACTAATAACAAGCTATTCAAGCAAATGTAACTACTAAACAAATTTATCAAAAATAAACAAAATAACCAACTAGGAAAATGTAACAAACTTTTAACAAAATAACAACTAACTAATTTTTATAAAATTCTAACAAACTTTAAAAAAAAATATTTTTTATAAAACTCAAAATACAAAATTTATTAAAACTAATTTTTATAGAAATAAAACTACAAATTTTACAAATCTTCTAAATACAAATTTATAAAAGCTAAAGTTATAAAATCTCAATTTGGCACTACTAGTAAAAGTAACATTTGCAAACAAATTTACGAATTCCCACTGTGATCAATAATCCAATAGCAACAAATGGCCCAACAACACTTAACGAGCCTACAACTAGTTTAGTTAAAAAGAACTAACAAAACTAACTGACTAGTAAATGTTGGACTCCTATCGTTATGACAAGTAACAAAATAGAGGACTAAAATTGTATATCTATCAAACTCCACTTTATGAAACAAATTTGAGACAGTAAAAGTCTTTAACTCAAATCTCAAATGCTATTTTTTTTCTTGCTACTTATGTTTAAAGAAAGGCTACTATTGAACTTTAGCTAGTTAATGGTATTCTTTTAACATATCACTATATTACTTATTCAACATTTATTAATCAAAACAAAAGCTAAATTCAACCCACTACCAAAACTATATCAGTTAAAATGTAATGTCTATAAAGGCATTCAAAAGGTTACCAAATCAACTTTCTTATTACTCAATGCCAACCTAAATAGAACATGTTCTATTCTACTGAAGCACAACCACTAACTAGACAATTACAGTATCATGACCAACGAAATCAGTTAGCAAAAATGAGTTCCAAACACTACTTAGTAAGACTAATCAGTAGATTCTCATATCTAAATCAGTAAAAACCAAATATCAACCTTAAAGGAAATCAAGTACATATTAACAACTAGTAATTTTAGTAAATCTCACAAGAAAACATCAAACACAAAGCATTCAGTTTTACTATAAAAAAATTTGCAAAAAAAATAAACAAGCTTGACCTGTGCATCCGAAGTAAGACCTTTGAGTCGAAGCGGAGCGCTGAGTTCGCTTAAAACCCGAACACCCTCCACATCTGACCTACCGTATAAATCAGAATTCGAAAACCTGCCAAACTGAAATTTCAAACTGCTCTACTATATCGGCTAAAAAATGACTTGAAATAGTACCTGCGCAAGATGTCAAGTAAACAAAACACTGTTCTTGTTGTATAAGCTACAAGGATGCTAAGTTGAAATCTATGATCTACTTGTTTTCGAACAGCGAACACTAACTGTATGAATTATTTCATCATTGATTTCTATAAACAAATTTGAAATACAAAGTCCTCAATGATTATGAAAATCGGATTTTAAAAGAAAGTAAAACTGTTAAAACAGAATTAACTGATCAAACTAACTGGCAATTGAATTAAGAACCCAAATTTTTGAGAAATCTTTTACAAACTGAAATCAAGATCAAAAGTTGAACCAAAAACTTGTATCGAAACATTACTACTAACTAACTACCAAAACTCGCCAATGTCTTCATGAATAAGCTAACTAGTACTGTACTACTTATCAACATCTTAACCGTAACTAATCTTTCAACAGTAAGCTTTCTGGACTAAACTGACTACTAATTCCAAAATCAACGAGATTTAGAGCAGCTTAATATGAACAATTCTTGAATGAATTTTGAAGAAATAAAAGGATTTTAGAAACTTAAAAGTGAATCAATCATATATAACAGTAAAGAAGAGAGAGATTAAAATGAAATGCTTATCATTTTCATTAATGGCAGAAAACAATATTGGTTACAACTGATTAACAGATATCGTAACTGAATTAGACTGAAGAACTATAACCGAATTCAATACAAGAATTGGAGACTTAACTAACTAATCCTAACTCTAACTAACTATGTGTAATCTACACCTAAGCTAACCATCTTCAAATGAGGTGCTCCCTTGGTATTTATAGACGACTGCGAGGAGAGTGATGACGTAGTTAAGCCAATCCAGTGATGCCACGTGTAAATACAAGAATTCATCTTGTTCTTCATTCTTCCCATCATTTTGGGGGTTTCTTCGTTCTTCCCTTTTGATCTAATTAGATGACATCTCCTTGAAGAGGAGGAAAAGAGGATCATTTTTGTAGTTGTAGTCTTCGCCTGAATCTTCTTGGGTTGTTCATGAATCAGACTTGCAGGTAAATGGTGGTGGAAAGGTATAACCTGCTGTTTCTCTCTCTTCGTTTGGGAGAAGAAGAAAGTGTGTGTTTAAGTTTTGACCAGGACTTGGTCAATTGACCAAGTAAATATGAAAATTAAATAACTTTTATCCATTTTTCCCATTTGGTCCTTTCAATTCATTTTTCCTTCCAAATGTGTTTAAAAACTTTCAAGTAATTTCTTTTTCATCCTTTGTTTTGTAAAAGTTACAAGTTTAGTCCTCCATCTTGATAATATTGGCAAGTAAGGTCCTTGAAATCTCTTTCGTCCTTTTCTTCGTCTTTTCATCAAATAAATCCTCGAAAACGCGTCTTTGCTTCAAAATGTATCTTGTTTACCTGAAAACACATGAAACACAAATACCCACGTAATTCTGATATTTTTCAGTTAAATATAATGTATTTGACTGTGTTTTGAGTGGTTTTAGGATCATTATTGATGAGTGTTTTCATACTTATCAAGGATAATAATGATTTATCGAATTCTTTACTCCTTAGTGATGATTTTTATACCCCGAGTGTTGAGAGATTCCATCACGAGGATGCTTTTTATGATCCTGTGTTATTGGTTTTCTCGGATGAGCTTCATTGTGATCATGGTATCGATGAGAGGGAAAATGGAGATTTAAAACTTTATTTTGAAATTGATTTTGAAAACTCGGATTTTGACAAATTCACATTTGCCTCTTCACCAATTACTTTTGATTCTACCATCGATTCTCTTCCACATATCACTTTTAGTGATGATGATGGTTTTCTCATTCCCGAGATCGATGAGTTTCTTAATATTGACACACCAATTGAGTACATTCCTGGGTATTTTGATGTGGAGGGAGATATACTTTTTCTAGATGATTTATTACACGATGATATTATACCTTCTCTCCCTCCCGCCCCACCCATTCCTAATGAGACCAAAGATGTTGACCCCGAGTTGTCTTGCTATTTTCCCATAAAGGGAACGATATTTGATCCAGGTATACACATTTTTGAGCAATCTCAGTATCTTTATGATGAAATTAAAAGGAAATTTTTTAAAAAATTGGGATCATTACCTTCTTACTATACCCTTCATTGTGATAGATTTTTGCATAAAGGAAACCAGTCTTTCTTATACTTATTTGCTATGCCACTTTGGGGTCTATTTCTTTTAGGAATGGAAACCACGTATTTGACCCGGGTGGAATTTTATGGGGGTTTCCTTATTTGGGAGGTTATTTCACTTTATCATGGAGAGTTTTTCTTTTACGGGTAAATCTTTTTCTCTCCATGATCGTTTCCCCAAGGACAATTGAATTCGGGGATCGAGTCAAGCTCATGACTCGGTTACCAAAAATGAGGTGCCTCGTGGGGGAGATTCCCATGATTATCATTCTATCTTCTTTCTTATTTCTAATGTGAAGGGCTTGTGCTCTTTCATTTGTTTCTCGTGTTTCGTTTGTGATGTGATATTAGGTTTCTCATATATCAAAGACTCTCGTGTTCGTTTTCATCACGTATCACTCGAGTTTCGATCCTTCATTTGAGACATCCAATATCCGATGAGTATATCCTTTACTAACGCTTATTTTTATTGGCATAATTAATAAACGGCTTTTAATTATTTGCGTCATACCCTTTCCATGCTAGAATTTTGCATTCGACTCTTCATCTCTAGTAGGGGGTATTATACCCTTATACTTGAAACATTGAGGACAATGTTTGGTTTTAGTATGGGGGGTATCTATCGATATGCTTTTCCTTTTGTTTGTTGTCATCACATACTCCGTTTTTCAAAAATGTGCTTAAAATTGCATAAATTATATTTCTTTTTTCATATTTTAATAAGTGTTTTTGACACGAATGTAAGCTTTTCGTTGGTGAAAATAAGAATAGTTTTTAACTCGACCGGTTTTTACCTTATTCATTCCTTAACCATGTAGACCTTAATTAGTTTATTAGGCTAAGCATCCACGAGTCTCATTATTTGAGATTTTAAATTGTGGAGAACGAGAGATGATAGAGTTGATAATAAGTTTAAAGGTTAATTCTTCCTTATATGAGTTTTTGTGGCTCTTTCTCCCCACTTGTATATATAATTGCTTAATAAATGAAGATTTTTGTGGTGTAGGTTCGATATTTTAGCTCTTAACCGATTATTTATTTCCCTTGTAATTAAAGCGAGAACACATTGAGGGTGCCAGCGTCATGGACTTCCGACTAAGGTGGCTCATAACCACTAAGTATGAGGTATTCAGACCATAGGATTGCGGAATTTGGCCTACTATATATATCATAAATAAAGAACAATAAGATTAAAACATGATCTCAAGGAGCCTTCGGGTGTGGGACATGTAGCACGAGCCTTGTCATTAGAGCTTGAGGGTGTATGGCATGGTAAGTGTTTAATAAAAATTGCTTCATCATTATTTCAAGGAGCCTTAGGGTGTGGAGTGATGATGAATGTCAATTGCCTTGTTTATGGTTCAAGGAGCCTTAGGGTGTGGATCATAGATGAGGATCACTTTTACATCTTAAAAATCCTAAGGGTATATGATGTAAATTTGCTATCTCCATTATAAAGTTAATATGACTTTGGAGGAATAAATAATAAGTAGTACTATTGGCCAAATTCGAAGCTAGAAATTTATTCCCTAAATCGTGTTAAATTATCCTTGATGTGGGCTTTCTTTAGTGACAACGGTTTTTGAGGATGAGGTTAGGTTCTAAGTGTCGGGTTTACACCGTTTTGCCTTCATTTTTGCACTAATAATTATTAAATAAGTCAAATGAGCCTACGGGTGAATGACAATCCTTAAAATCTAGAGATACAACTTAGGAATAATGGAGAAGGAGTTCTACACAAATGTCTTATATATGTGGTCTTAACATGAGAACTTGTTGTTAACAATGATTTTGTTTTTAGCTTGACATGGAAAGAGTGAAAAGTCGAGGACGATGAACCTATTCAAATTTTATGATCCTAAAAGTTATTTTTGAATAATGAAAGCGATAAATTATGTCATTTACACATATATTATTAATAAAATGAATAAATCTTTTAATAAATGAAAAACGGAGTTGCTCTATACTTTATTCTAGCATTGCGTGAGGACACGACAATGGTTTAGTAGGGGGTGTGATGTGACTCTAATTACACATTATATTTCCTCGTAAAATGTGCTAAAAATGGATAAATAATCATCATAAATGCCAAATATATTGTAACACCCCATTTTGATAAATGGAATGTCACGCGTGATTATGGCGTGTCATCAAAGCATACAAGGATAAATGTATAAAACATTACATGACCATAAAGGAAATACCAGAATCAAACATCGGTACCCCAAAAGTAGAACTCATCACACACAAACATAAGTACTGTAAATGAAAGGACTAAAAAATGTCCATGGAAATGAGTATCAAAGTATAAAGAAAAGCATAAAGTAAAGAAGGCTAGGAAGCTTCCAATCCATATGCACGTACGCTTAAAGTCTACGAGCGTCCCTGAGTACCCGCCGTTTTGGGAACATGAAAAGGAAAACGACTGAGCATAACGCTCAGTGCACGAATATATAAGTATAATGTATTATTAAACTTGTTGTGTAATAATAAGTAACTTTCTAAAAATAGAAGGTTTCCTAAAATAGAAAGTTTCCAAAAATAGAAAGTTTCCAAAAATAGAAAGTTTCCAAAAATATATTTACTGCTTAAAATAGATAAGTTTCTAAAAATAGAAAGTTTCCATAAATAGATTAGCTGCCTTAATTAAATAAGTTTCTAATTAAATATAACATGTTTTAATTAAATAAAGGTAAAAATACTTAGGTTAAAACATGTATTATTATCTATTAATAATATAACCTAAGTCATGTAAATTAATTAATTATAAGTCATGATTTTAATAATTAATTAATTATATAGTCTAATTAAATGATAATTACTTAGGTTAAAATTCATGTATAATAATAATATTAATAACCTAAGTCATGTATAAATTAAATTAATCATGTACATGTTTTAATTAATTTAATTTAATTCTTGTAAAAATAAACTTGTAAAAATAATTAACCTTGTAAAAACAACCCATGAACCGAACCCGTGTTTTAATTTAAACATGTCGTGAACCGTGTTTATGAACCCCGTGAACCGATCACAAACGCACCCTTGGTCAAGACTAGCCGTCGGCTAGCAAAAGTTCCCACCGGCTAGCCGGTGGTTCCCCTTGCTGCCGCGGCTAGGGGTTCCCCCTTCTTTCCTTATTTAGCCACCAGCATAAGCCGGTGTTGGTTCTTGTTCTAGCCGAGACCCACCCGAGGGAAAACATACCCCGACCGAGGTCGGGGTTCCCTTTTCTCCTGCTGCCGAGACACAAGACACCACACCGAGACCTTGAGGTCTCGGTTGGTGCGAATCAAAACAAGCCGAGACCCCCCTTGGGGCTCTGTTTCTTGCGTCGGCCAAAACAAACACCCCTTAATCATGATTTATTTTACCCCCATGTTTAATTACATGATTATTAACTTGTAATTAAATAACTCATGATTTCATGTGATCAATTAATCAAAACAATAAAAAGAAAAGGGTTTTAGGGTTTACCGATTACGTGAATCAAAGGAGAACGAACACACTAACACCCTTGCAATAAATCAATCACCAAAAATCAACCAAACACACCCTTGGTGTGTGTTATACACCCTAAGGCTCTAATGACAAGGTTCATGCTACATGTCCCACACCCTAAGGCTCCTTGAGATCATGTTTTAATCTTATTCTTCTTTATTTATGATATATATAGTAGGTCAAATTCCGTGGTCCCATAGTCTGAATACCTCCTACTTAGTGGTTATGAGCCACCTTATTCGGAAGTCCACAACGCTGGCATCCTCAATGTGTTCATGCTTTAAATACAAGGAAATAAAAGAGTTGGTTAATAGCTAAAATATCGAATCCAAACCGAAAAATTCTCATTTATTAAGCAATTAACTATACAAGCGGGAAGAAAGAGCCACAAAAACCCATATAAGGAATAATTATCCTTTAAACTTATTATCAACTCTATCATCTCTCGTTCTCCACAATTTAAAATCTCAAATAATGAGACTCGCGGATGCTTATCCTAATAAACCAATTAAGCTCCATATGGTTAAGGATACTAGCTAGAGTAAACTCAAATAAGTAAACTCGGGTTGAGTCAAAATATTCACGATGGGCCTAATATATCAAAGACGTCTAAACTTGTAAAAACCATTTTATTTATTCAGTTTTTTCTCTTTTCTTTTTACTTATTCATAAAATGGAATATATGCATATGATGGAGATAACAAAAGGAAAGAAGATAAAAGAAAATAAATAAAAATACTACTAGGCCAAAATAGATCAAAATTTTTGAAAAATGCCGAAAAATATTAATTTTCCAGTTAAAATGAGGACTTATTCATGGAAAAGCCCACTTAACTTCGATAGAAGTCTCCCCTACACTTAATATAAACATTGTCCTCAATGTTTAAGCATGTGGAAGTAAACTCCCCTACACTTAGGACATTGTGCACATAGTTTAAATCTTGCTAAGGAAGAGACAACTAAAGTGATTCCCATTTCAACATTTATCGATAAAATATTGAATCACAAGAGTGTAGGATAGAACCGGGAAGATGGGTACACGGGATCACGGGTCGTCAAATATCATCAAAAGTGGATATTTGAAAGCGCCAATCCCTGCACGTAATAAGAAACAACAAAACAACAAACACCTACGTGGCTCCCCCTACACTTATTATGAAAAACAGATAAAGAAGGATAGATCATCGGGTTGCCTCCCGAGAAGCGCTTGTTTTTGTTAACCGAGTCACGAGCCTGACTCGACCCCGAATTAATTCAAGTGAAACGTGGAGAGGTATGGAATCATCTCATGAGAGATGTCTTCTCCAAAGTACAACTTAACACGTTGGCCATTCACCTTAAAGTTGGGCCCATTTGGTTGAGATAGATCAAGGTTGCCATAAGGGAAGATTTGGGCCACGGTGAATGGACCGGACCAACGGCTATTAAGTTTTCCTAAAAAATTTTCAATCGAGAGTTAAAGAGTAAAACTTGATCGCATATGTGAAACTCTCGGTTCCTAAGATCACCGGGTTTGTTTATGTCAAAATTAGCCCATTTCAAGGCCCATTAAGCCTTATGCTCCAACTCAATGGGAGGTGGCACGCCTTTCCGTACACAAGGCGATAAGGGGTACAACCTATAGCCGTCTAATAAGCGATACGGAAAGCCCACAAAGCATCATCAAATTTATCGGCCCATGAGGCACGATGCTCTCCCACGGTACGATCTAAGATTCGCTTAACTCCATTGTTGGATGTAACACCCCATTTGTTAAGATGGAATGCTACAGTAAATTATGGCGTGTCATCAAAGCATGCAAGGTAAATGTCTAAACATTCATGACCATAAATAGAAATGCCGGAATCAAACATTAGTAGTCTAGTAACTCACACACAAGCAATATTTAGTACTGTAAATGGAAGGACTAAACAATGTCCAAATGAAGTAAAGTATGATAAAGTAGGAATAAATGCATAAGTTAAAAGAGGCCGGATAGCTTCCAATCTGAATGCTCATACTCTGGAGTTCCTACTTGCGACCTTGAGTACCTGCCGTTTGGGAACATGGAAAAGTAGACGGCTGAGCATAACGCTCAGTGCACGAACATACAATAAAGCATGGAAACATAGAATGTGGAAGCATACAAAGAGCATAAATCATGAATAGCAAGGCTAATGAATAAGTCCTGGAAAACCTAGTTGTCTGTCAGGTTAACTGATTTTAGTTCTGAAAACATAGCTTATGTTACTAATGAAAATCTGTATTAATTAATGTACCAAAAGCCAATATAGGTCATGAGGTCAACAACGTGCATGAATACTTGTAGGGGTGACCTCGTCTTGCAAATTAGAGGGGATGCCTCTAATTAATTGGTATGTGGGTAGGAGGGATCAGCTCCTTGTGAAGGATGCAAGGCACACACCACATTCACCATGAAATCCTGACTGAAACATGTAACTATGATGCACCCATACGCCCCACATGATAACATAATAAATATAATGGCCAAATAAATGTAAGGGACGCCACAAGCTATCACTCCACTGTGGTGAAGTCATAACACTAGTGCCTCTAGTGTTATGGTTATGGTACTTCCATAACTAGGTGAAACTGGTCATGCATGTATATGGATAAGGTAACTAATAAAACATAAGCATTTAATCTGTAACTACTAGGGAAAACAGTTGGCTGCATACGGGAAATCCTAATGAAGGAAGAGATTGTCCTTACATAAGGACGGGAAATCCGTACCTTATGTCCAGTAGAAGCTAATGAAAACGATGAAGACTAATCCGCCTCGACGGATAATGTGGAAACCTTGGTTTCCTCGATCTTTTAGCTAATAGGAATGATATTGTTCATATGATTAACATAATCAAAGCGGAATTAGAACAATAACCATTAACAAGGTGTTTAGGCACAAAACACATGAATTAAACAATTAGATTGCTATTTATATTAATAATCAACAACCACTAGACGTGTATACATTAATCCCACGTCTAGTCGACATACGCTTTAGGTTTACATTGTGAATGAAAGATATGAAAAACCTAATAACCCTTGGTTCCTTTTATAGTGTAAGGATTAGTGTTTTACAAAAGATAACTATGAATAAACATGAATATATTCTAGTTAAATAACTAATACAGAATATATTCTGCATACTTATCCTAAATAAAAGCTTCCAACAGCGTTTGACTTTTGTTGACTTCTGTAAACGCCTAATCTACTCTTGACAACGCCTGAATTACACTTGTCAACCTCTTAGACAAATGCCTTCATGTTTTCTTCGTTTTTGAGTTTCTGCCACATCAACTTTTTGACCTAACAATCTTCCCGTAGTTGATGTCGGCAAAACTCTTTGTGCATCTCTTGTAAGTTGTACACCATCTTCAAATTGCTTCCCCTCAATTGTAGCATGTATGTCTTCCCCTTTTTGTCACATCAATAGGTAAGTAAACAATGTATGCAATCTTGAAGATTCTCCAAATGTAGGCTCTATGTATTGATCTTGAAGAAAAATAACTATAATATTCTTGATGTAGAAGTAGAGTAACCCAACCTTGTGTTCCATGTCTTGCACGATCCATGTGATAAAGAACTTATATTATTGGCGAAGTATAAGTAGACCTTGATCTCTTGTCAATATTCTCATCCTTTGTGAGACACTGAGCACGATAATGTAACTCCTTCAAGTGTTATGACTAGTCTTCCTCACCAACCATTAAAAGCACAAACAAGTTACCTTTAAAGAATAATGTTGACTAGGCACCATCTTTAAAGATATGATAGAACACAAACTCGCGAAAATCTTCTTCGAACATCAAATTTATCATAAGAATTCTTCCCCTTAAGCCAACACCTCTTCATGACGAGTCAATATCTTTATATGTAAAAGCTGTTACTGAATAACTCTTTCACAAGGCTATCCCGATTACATACTCTAATATCAATCAAAGTCTTCATGAATTGTTGCTAACTTACTTAAAAATCATTGACCCCTTGTAAAAATATCCGAGCCATTAATATCAACTTGATATTCTATATAAAAACGGAGATTCCATGTACCTTTGCGTGTAAATACTTCCTTTTTTTGTTCTAAAATCGTATCAATTTTCCAAACAGCAGCTATTCCTTTTGTTGTCCAATATCTTGCTTTGTCCAAGATATCAACACTGTGTGTTGTCCAATATCGGACAACACTTGTCAGCGTTTGAAAATGTATGTATCAGACAACAAGTGTCAGCACTTCCCCCAACAGTTCTTAACTTATTCGTGTCAGCGTCGAATTAACAAATGTCAGCGTCTACTTCTGCTGCTGACGTCTTCTAGAGTTACGATCTTCAATGACTGAATATATCCAATATGATAGTAAATATAAAACTATAAAATCAATACCTTGGATATTATTAGCTGTCTTTAGATCACGTGACCAATTTTCTCCGGTTGTCAAATAAGTCAAACAAGGCAGGAAGTAATAATACTCCGTAATAAAATATACAATCCCTAAAAATAAGAGATTTTCTATTAAACCAAAACCCCTTTCCTAATTCACGTCTAACTTGATAATGTTACTAACAGCTCACCTTTGTTGACCACTTCAAACAATGAAAAGTGAATAAAGTATATACCATATTTGCTTCTTTGAATCCACGTGAACTGCATACTATTCGTCCCTTTCCTTCTAACAATGAGAAGCACTTTATTGCATCATAATCGATCAAATATCCCATGGACATATACTGCTGCCTTCGATTAACACATATCATACAAAACGATTATTAAATATAATAATCCTTTGTATCCACTCATAGCATTAACCCTTGCTGTCCAATCGTAATTATGAAATCAATTAAATACATTACGATCACGATCTGCTTTGCATCGACACACATATGAACATAACAAAAATAACATCATGGATCACATCAGCCCTTTTTTGTTCTTCCTTCCATATAGCAAAGAAAACTAGTCGATCTAGGGTTTATAGTAACCTTAATTTATGATTTTATGTGAAAGCAGAAAATTGAATACCTTCTCTTCAGCCAACTTCGACAGATGATAAATCCTTCATTAGAGCTCAAATCGAAGATCCCTTCGGTGAGATCCTAGACACAAGTGCCAAGAATATACAGTTCAAAAATCACGACGATCCAATGGTTAACGAAGGAGAAATCGTGTTTTGAATATGGCCGTTCACAGAAAAACTGCATATGATAACTGCCGACTTCGACGCTTAATAACTTTTTCTTGGGGATAAAAATTGACAATCCCTCCGGTGGATGTCTAGATATATGTGTATAGAACACACAAGAAATTTCGTGACGATCCAACGGTCCAATAAAAAGTTATGACCTTCTGAATACTACTGCGCACACAAAAACGTCTAGAAAAATCCTATACGAATTTTTCTTCCATCACATAACACGAACACCTTGTTGCTCCTAGCATCACGAGCCACCCGCTCTGATACCAATTGTGGAAACCTTGGTTTCGTCGATCTTTTAGCTACTAGGAATGATCATTGTACACATGATTAACATAATCAAAGCAGAATTAGAACAATAACCATTAACAAGGTGTTTAGGCACAAAACACATGAATTAAACAATTGGATTGCTAATTATATTAATAATCAACAACCACTAGACGTGTATACATTAATCTCACGTCTAGTCGACACACGCTTTAGGTTTACATTGTGAATGAAAGATATTAAAAACCTAATAACCCTTGGTTCCTTTTATAGTGTAAGGATTAGTGTTTTACAAAAGATAACTATGAATAAACATGAATATATTCTATTTAAATAACTAATACAGAATATATTCTGCATACTTATCCTAAATAGAAGCTTCCAACAGCGTTTGACTTTTGTTGACTTCTGTCAACGCCTAATTTATTCTTGACAACGCCTGGATTACACTTGTCAACGCTTAGACAAATGCCTTCATGTTTTCTTCGTTTTTAAGTTTCTGCCACATCAACTTTTTGACCCAACAGATAACACTACATAAGAAATATGGAGGTGTATGAGTTGTCTGAATTACATTTGTTTTACAGGTTCCTTGTGTTATTAGCTTGTTATACATACTCTGTCATGTTTTACTGTTTACTGTGTTAACTATAGTTATACTGATGTTCTACTGTGTATTATCCATGTATTAGTGTATTATAATACTTGTATTGTAATACTAAGTAACTTTCTAAAAATAGAAGGTTTCCATAAATAGTAAGTTTCTAAAAATAGAAAGTTTCCAAAATAGTAAGTTTCTATAATTAGAAATAAGCTGGATTATAAATAATAATTAAAGTTTAAATAGTATAATACAAGTCATGGTTATAGCTTATTAATTAAATAACTGGTTAATTAATTAAACTATATGTTATATAGAATTTAATTAAAAAATACATGTTTTAATTAAATTAAGCTAAGTGAAATACCTTAGGTTATACATGTAATATTAATTTAATATTTAATCTAAGTCCTGAAATTAATTAAATTAAAAAGTCTAGTAATCAATTTAATTAAGATGTTTTTATGATTTTAATATTTAACCCGAGACCCAAACCCGTGTTGTAAAAATTAACCTGAGCCCGAAACCCGGTCTCACATATAAGCTGAGCCAAACAGCCCTACCAGTGGCTAGACCGGCTAACCGGTTGCCATCGGTGGCTTGCGGTTTCCACTGCCGAGCCCCTGGTTGACACCAGTGGTTCAGCCGGTTCACACTGGTTCACACCGGTTCCCCCTGATTGTGTTCGATTCCCACTGACAACCCAAAAGAAGCCCAAACGAGACCCTAAGGTCTCTATTGGCTTTTAGTCCAAACCAAAACCCACCCCGACATGCGGTCGGGGTTTTTCCCTTCGCTGCACCCGAACAACAAACCAAACCGAGCCCCTTGTAGGTCTCGGTGGCGTCGGATGAAACAAGCCGAGAGTCCCCCGACTCTCGGTTGTGTCTCGGCTAGCCCAAAACAACACCAAACACCCCTTTTAACATGATTTAATTAACCCCATATGTTTTGATCACTTGTATTTAAGATTAATTAAATAAAACATGAATTCCATAAAGAATTAAAAGAAAAAAGAAATGTTTAATTTACCGAACACGTGGAAAGGAAAAAGGTTATGAACACGATCACGTATACGTAAATAATCAACAAGAAAATTCGTCCGGTCGGTCCTTGTAGTCTATGGTGGCCGGCGGCAAGAGCAAAAAGGAGGCAAGAGACAACTTTTTTCCTGTAACCTAAATTATGTTTTAGGTTTCCTGTGTTTTGTTATTTACATGGGTTTAATATGGGTTATGGGCCAAAGCCAATCTTCTCCTTTGTCTCTTGTTTAGCCGCGGCCTAAAGGAATCCCACGGGGAAACCCGTAGCTTTTCCGTGATCAAATAATTACGTGATCGTTTATGTTTTAAATGTCATGATTTTTATACGTCGTGTACTTAACACATTTATAATATTTACGTAACTTTATGTTATTAAATACCGTGACATGTGAATTATATTATAAATGGAAAGTTTTATTTTACCGTATTTTCATGTGTGTACTGTTCATGTGTACTGTTCATGGTATTTTAATGCGGGTTTTACAACTCTTCCCCTCTAAAAGAACATTCATCCCCGAATTGGAGAAAAGTAAACTGAAAGAAAACATACCCGAATTAGAACTGGAAATGAGGGTAAGAATTTCGTATAGACTCCTCTGTCTCCCAAGTGGCTTCCCGCTCAGGATGATCCCTCCAGCGGATTTTGACAAAAGGGATCGTCTTCCTCCGCATGACACGATCTTATCGCTCAAGAACTCTCTCGGGTTCTTCGATCTTATGAAAGATCCTCTCGAATCTGATCAAGTGGATATTGGACCACATGAACAGGATGATAGTTGTATCCTCTGAGTAAAGACACATGGAACACGTTGTGAACGTGTGATAACTGAGGCAGTAATGCTAAACGATATGACACTTCACCAACGCGTTCTATGATGTCGAACGGTCCGATGAAGCAAGGACTAAGCTTCTATCTGATTCCAAAACGTTTAACTCCTCGTGCAGGTGACACCTTGAGGAAAACGTGATCACCTACGTTGAAAGATACGTCTCTACGACGTTTATTAGCATCGCTCTTTTGACGAGCACGAGCTTCCTGAATCTTCGCCTTGGCGACAACGACCTTCTCATTGGTCACTTCAATCATCTCTGGACCCTCAAGCAGTCGTTCGCCCACCTCATCCCAGTAGATTAGGGCGTGACACTTTCTGCCATACAACATCTCAAAGGGAGCACACTTGATGCTAGCGTGTCAGCTTTTGTTGTATGCAAATTCTACTAGGAATATATAATCATCCCAGCTTCCTGACCACTCTGGAGCACATGACCGCAACATGTCCTCCAATGTCTGAATGGTACGCTCTGACTGTCCGTCGGTCTAAGGATGAAAGACAGTGCTGAGCTTTAGTCTGGTGCCCCAAGCTTTCAATAGACTTTGCCAGAAACGTGATGTGAAACGGTGATCTCTATCAGAGATGATTTCTTATGGAGTACCATGTAATCTCATGATCTCCTTCTGGAAAATGTCTGCTAATTTGCTGACCGGATGCTCCTTGCGAATCGACAGAAAATGAGCAGATTTAGTCAACCTATCCACAATAACCCAGATAGTGTCGTTCTTCTTCTGAGTAACCGGAAGACCAGTAACAAAATTCATGGAGATTTTATCCCACTTCCATGCTAGAATATCTAATGGTTGTAGTAAACCACTAGCTCGCTGGTGTTCGATCTTCACCTGTTGGCAGATCATACATTTAGAAACGAAGGTGGCAACATCCTACTTCATACCACTCCACCAAAAGTGTTGCTTGATGTCGTGGTACATCTTGGTAAACCCAGGATGTATGTTAAATGGAGAAATGTGAGCTTAAGTCAGCACAGCTTCCCTGAGTGTAAAGTCATCAGGAACCACTAGTCTAGTGCCCTGCCACAAGATACCATCGTCGTCAACACGAAACTCCGTCTGTTGGTCAAGGTTCTGAATGATAGCCTAAATCTCACCATCGTCCTTCTGATCTTCCTTGATCCTAGAATGTAAGTCTGGTTCCACTCTAAGATTATCCTAGTAACCGTGCTATCCTCGTACACAAAACGCAATATCAGTCATTTCTAGGTCACGAATGATCTCCTTTGCAATCCAAATGCCAGCAATCATACCCGACCTTCTGCTTAGAGCATCTGCCACCACATTCGCCTTACCAGGATGGTACTGAATTTTGGTGTCGTAGTCCGTCAATAGTTCTAACCATCTCCTATGTCTCATGTTCAGTTCCTTCTGGGTGAAGATGTACTTGAGACTCTTGTGGTCGGTGAATATGTCACATGATTCACCATACAAATAATGTCTCCAGATCTTTAATGTAGAGATTTTACTAGGTTGAAAGTTCGTTTCTCGGTATCTTCTCGAATTGATTTCCGGTTCAAAGTGTGACTCAGTTGTTCGTGGTGGAAAAGAAATAGAATGGTTGTCGTTGTAAACTAATTAAAAATAAAGTCTTGAAACAAATAAAAATAAAGTAAAGACGGTAAAAAGAAATACTGAAAGATAAAAACTTGACGGGAAATTAATAACGAGAAATTAAAAACGTGACGAGAAATAAAAAGGCAAACTTAAAAGTAAATAAGGTAAACTAAAATTAAATGCAAGTAAATTAAAAGTGCGATTAAGTACAAAGGCGAGAAAAATAAAGCTCAAAACTTAAAAAACATGAATTTAAAAATAAACTAAAACTGAAATTATAAAAGCTAAGAAAAAGTGTTCATTCGGAACAATTCCTTCATTCGGAACAATTCCTTCATTCGGAACAAAGTCCTTCATTCGGAACAATTCCTTCATTCGGAACAAAGTCCTTCATTCGGAACAAAGTCCTTCATTCGGAACAATGTCCTTCATTCGGAACATTTGCTTGATTCGGAAGAAATCACTCATTCGGAACATTGAAATGATTCGGAACAAAAGATTTGATTAAGAACATTACACTGATTCGGAATAATAAAAAGAAAAACACTGATTCAGAATAAATATTAAGAAAGCTTCATTCGGAACAAATTAAACAAAATGCTTCATCCGGAACATCCACTGATTCGGAATGTTCCGAATGAGTTCCACTGATCCGGAATAAATTTTGCTTCATTCGGAATAAATAACAAGAAAAGCTTCATTCGGAACATAAATCAAGAAATGCTTCATTCGAAACGTAAAACACTGATTCGGAATATTTAAGAAAAAGCCTTCATCCGGAATAAATAGAGCTGATTCGGAATCTGGGCAAGTTAACAGTATCGAAGAACAAGGAATGAAAAAGAACACGAATTTAACCAAAACTAATCAAAATCAACCAAAAGATTAAATCAAACTAACCACAAACGATCTAATAACAATAACCAAACAATCCAAATCAATAAAACTAACAATCATAACCAAATCAATCAAAACCCACTTGATTGAAAACCATAAAAATAGAAGAACATAAACATGAATCATAAAGAAAGATTAAGCAAGAAAGGAAGATGAGAGATTAACAATGAAAGTAAAGATTAACAACAATTAAATAAAACTTACTTGGAATTAAAAGGAATTAAAAGGTGCGATACAAGAAATTAAAGTGCAAGAATTTAAGGTGCAGAATAATAAAATGGTGGAAGAGGTAGTTTGTCAAGCTACCCAACAACTACAAATGAAAATCATCTATTTATAGTGGATTAGGGAGGTTCTTAGTGGAAGCTTCCTCCCTCTTTCTTCTTTCTCTAATTATCTTTTAGTCCTTAATCTTCTTAACACTTCGACTTTTGACTTTGTCTCGGGATTAATAAACTCGTCTTGTAATTTCTTCAATAAATTAGACTTGAGTTCTTCGGATTTTAGTAAACTTCCGTCTCTTGACTTTTTCTTCGATAAATCTTCAGAATTGGTCTTGGACTTCCGTTCTTTTTGCACTCTTGATTTCTTGACCTCATCTTTCGTCTTTTTCTTCGATAAAAGCCCGTGAAATCCCGTGTTTTCTCCTCTTTTCACAATTTGATCCTAAATCACAACAAAAACACAAACCACGCATAATTTCGACATAAACGACATAAACTACACGTTTTGGCTTGGTTATTATTGTAATTAAGTGGTAAAAGGATGGGTGTTTTCACACCTATCAATCTTCAACATGAAAACAACTGTTGCAAGCTCTAAATCATGAGTAGGATAGTTTTCTTCATCTGGTTTTAGCTGTCGTGATGCGTATGCAATAACTTTCCCATGTTTCATGAGAACGCAACCTAGACCCTTTCCTGAAGCGTCACTGTATATCTGAAATCCACCTGAGCCAGATGGGAAAGTAAGAATAGGTGCAGTCACTAACTTCTGCTTCAGATCTTCAAAGCTCTTCTCTCGCTCTTCCGTCCAAACGAATTTCTCTCCTTTCCTAACCGTGAAAAGTTCTCTACAAACCTACGGTAGTATCCAGCTAAACCCAGAAAACTTCTAACTTCAGTTGCAGATGTAGGTCTCGGCCATTTAGTGATAGATTCAACCTTTGTAGGATCCATGGTGATCCCCTCTGCGGATACAATATGGCCTAGAAATGCCACCTTGCTTAACCAGAACTCACACTTAGAGAACTTGGCACACAACTGCTTCTGACGAAGAATCTGTAAGACTATACGAAGGTGTTCCTCATGTTCCTCCTTGGATTTAGAGAATATCAGGACGTCATCAATGAACACGATAACGAACTTGTCCAGAAACTCAGGGAAGACACGGTTCATCAAATCCATGAAGACAACTGGAGAATTAGTGAGTCCGAATGGCATGACTACGAACTCGTAGTGCCCATAACGTATACGAAAATCCGTCTTGGAGATCTCCTGCTCTTTAACACGTAACTGATGGTAGCCGGACCTCAGATCGATCTTAGAGAAATACTTGGCGCCCTGAAGTTGATCGAACAGGTCATCAATACACGGTAAAGGATAACAATTCATGATCGTGATCTTGTTCAGCACACGATAGTCTATATACAAACGCATGCTGCCGTCTTTCTTCTTCATGAACGGTACCGGTGCACACATGGCGATGCACTGGGATGGATGAAACCTCGTTCCTGAAGTTCCTTCAGCTGATCTTTTAGTTCCTTAAGCTGTATAGGAGCCATACAGTAAGAAGCTTTGTAAATCGGCTCTGCACCTAGTATGAGCTCGATTCCAAACTCGACTTCACGAACAGGTGGTATGCCCCGAAGTTTATCTGGAAATACGTCAGGTAACTCTGACACAACAGGCTGATCTTGGATCGATAGAGACTCAGTCATAATGTCATGAATATTGGCTATGAAGCCCTGACAGCCGTGTGATAGCAATGCACGCGCCTCCATGGATGAAATAATTTGTACTGACCTCCCTGGAAGAAAACAATGGTGTATGTACTATGGAGATTTAACATCACCAAAGATAACCCGATAAGTGTGGCAGTCAATCGTAGCCTGGTGTTTGGATAACCAATCCATGGCAGAATCAAGTCAAAATCGCACATGTCCAAAGGAAGTGCATCAACTCTGCAGATCTTATCGTCAAATTCTAGGGGAAGATCTCTGTACACCTGAGTGATTCGTACAGAGTCCCTAAGTGGCGTGGAAATGCATACGACATTATCTAATGGCATCAGGGAAATCCTAACACGTACAACAAAAGTAGTGGATACGTGATTGTAGAGTTTTTACACACCTTTGCTTTAGGAAAAACAAGAGGGGTAAAATAGGGAAAGTATTAAATACGACGGTTTAGGAAAACCGTGTACAAATGACCCTAAGGTGAAGTTCGTTTCCCAAGGAGGTATATGTGTGTGACTAAAATGTAGCAAGATTTGAGATTAATATTGGTTAGAAGGGGATGAGAAAAGAGAATGACGAAGACGTGAAATTAATTACTACTACGACTTAACGTAAAACCGTAAAATAATCTAAAATAAAAATTGATTCTAAAAATTACCAAAAATTCACCAAAAATCAAAATAAACAAACTAACAGTTTACCAATGATCAAAACTTTTTCAAACCTTTTAATTAATTAAATATTCAATTTTTAAATGCTAATTAAAGCCCTAAAAATCAAATTAATTATCAAAAAGCCCAAATAAAGATTTTTCAATTGGTAAACCTCTAAAATGACCTAAAAAGATTAAAAACTATTTTTAGAAAATTTTAAACTAATAAAAACTATTTAAAATGATTTAAAAACTATTAAAACTTAAAATAATTATAAAAATTAATTTAAAGATGATAAAATTAATCTAAGAGTTGCAAAAATCCTATTTTAATGTATTTAAGCTAAGAAAAATATAAAAAGTGCAAAAATGTGAAATTTGAAAAATAATAATAAAATAATATTAAAAATCAAAAAATTATAAAAAAATCTAAAAACTTGCAAACTAGTTTATTTTAACCTATATAAACAGAAAATGAAAGTTAAATGACCAGAATACGCCTATTGGGCCCTCAAATGGGCCAAAACCAAAAACAGTCAACACAAATGGGCTTTTTAGCCCAAAAAGTCAAACTTGGCCCAATTGACTTGGAAAAGCCCAATCTGACTCAAAATTCAATTCTAAACACAAAACTCTGAAGGCCCAAAAGCTGAAAGTGAGCTTATCACATCTTATTAAGCAAACAGCTTATCCTTATTGGGCTTTTTAGCCCATTAAGCAATAAGCTAATGCCATAAGCTCTAATTTGACACACAACCTTCTTTTGGGATACTAAAGAGATCTGTAAAAAGAAATTTTGAAAAAGCACATTCAATAAGCCAGAAATAAGCAAAGTACAAATCCACAAAACGACAAAATAGTCGGGTTTGAGATTTAGGGCACCTCAGGACTTGATTCAACTTGCAAAATGTCACAAATGACTTCAATAAGCCAAATCAATCAACAAAATTCCAATAAGCAACACCAATAAGCCAGAATGAACCAATAAGCACTTATGAAAAAGTCAATTAAGTTGGTTTTCTAGTCAAACCCTAAAGTCAACACACCAAATGCTCCAGTATGAACAAATGGGTCAAATAATGAACACCTATTACAAAATCCAAGTTGTTGCTGGTTAAAATAAGCTATTTTAGCTTATTGATAAGCTGAACACCAAAATACACTAGCAGTGGCTAGCAGCAGGGGAAAGGAGTTCCCACTGCTTTGACTATTTGACCAAACTTTTTAGAGAGATCCAGTTGGATTCAAATGGAAACAAGGGCACCCTTATGATCAGTGAATCACACGGAGTCTATATCAACAAAGAAATCAAAAATTTGTTCACACAATAAGCCCAGAATAAGCAAACAGTCACCAGATATTGCACAGACCTTGATATTAAGCAGTTATGAACAAATAAGCAGTTTTAGCATGAATAAGCCAGCCAAATTGAACCAAACGCATACACAAGCTATAATAAAGTCCAATAATCACAAATAAACTTGTTTCAAGCAAAGGATTAAAGTAAATAAGCAAATTCAAGCACCAACAGTTACTGATAAGCACAAGTAGAATATGCAGAAACGTTTGCTGATCTAATTGACCACAGATCCAATTTCAAGCATCCAAATCTCTTTCCCTGGTGTTATTAACTAGGTTTAATCACTTGTAAACCCTAGTCTATGATTAGATCTAGGTGTCCCTTAAACTATAGCCAATTTTAACAAGTACACAAGATTTTAGAGCACTTTGATGGATTTAGGTATTTCAAACCACAAAACCTGCAAATAAGTGACCAAGTAAACCAGGTAAACAGATACCAACAGATAACAACACAAAACAACCACTAAATTTCCCACAAAACCTGCATATGCAGTTAACCCAAACACCCCCTAATTATCTGTTTTCACAAATTTTCAAAGGATCTTTAAGATTTAACCCACAAATCAAGTTAATAACAACTCAATAACATCAAACCAACACAGACAAACAAGATTCAACCAAAATAACACAGATTCAAGAACAATCATACAAAAATCACCCATATGCAGAAAAATAAAGAGAAATGAAAAAGGAGAAGGGTGCAAAACTCCAAGACCTACATCCAGGCCCTGGATTGTTTGAGCTGAGGTACTAGCAAAACAGGTACCAGCTTCCAAGTACCTGCTAAGAAGAACAAACCAAATTGATGAACAAATATCAAGCACTTTCTGATTTTTGAAACACAAGTCTTATTGATTAAAACCTTGCCTCAAAAACCTTCAAACATATAAGTGGAACTCAGATTTAGGCTATTCTAACACCAACTTTTAATAAACATAAAAGAGATTTCACAAATTTCAGAAAATTAAATTTTATTAACTTAAAAAGGAATTACAAAGATTGATAGCCAAAATCTGGAACAAAGGGACTCTCACAGGTTGAGGTCTCCTTTTATAGGCAAATGCTATGCTAACACTATTCACAAACCCTAGAAGTGAATTTCCAATATTGTCCTTGAGGTCTTCTACACGATTCTTTGATATGAGCTGTCCAAAATGATCAAGGACGTTCATTTTAGCTTTGGGATTAAGCTAAGAGCCTTGGCTGTTGATCTTGACATGTGGCAAGCCTTGGAGAGCAAGGTGTGATGTGATAGGTGGATGAGGTTGAGTGTGGGGCCTCTTGGTGAGTGGGAGTGAGGGTTTTAAGGTTGGGATGAGTTTCTGCTTGTGTGAATCACACGTGGGTGTGGGTAATTGAAAATTACCCTTTGTTTTAAGTGAGGTAAAAACTGGGTTCATCATGTGAACAGTAACAAAGTTTGATCCGGTTTTGGTGGATTATGTTTGTGTTTGGCGCATTTTTGTTTTGAATGTTTCAAATGCCCATGTTTGGCCCTTGTGTTTTGGGAAAGATAGTAAATCAAGTTTTCAGCCAACAAAAACGTGTTTCCTTTGTTATAGAAGTTTCCATCTTTACATTTTGGCACAAAACTTTTCCAAAAAGATATCAAGGGTTGTTTTTGCCTGATTTTGGACTTTGTTGATCTTCAAAGGTCTTCAATGTATCTTTGACTCCATGAGGGACCATAATTGACAATGTTGAATAGTTGAGGGACTAATCTTGCCATTTCTTCAAAGTTGAAGGACCATTTATGTATTTTTGACAAACTTAAGGGACCAAACTTGTAATTATGAATTCACAAGGGTTTTAAGTGTCATTTCTTCATTGTTTGAGGATCAATCTTGCATGTCTTCAAGTCTTCAAGGGTAAATGTTGGATAATTCATGAACTAGGGCCCGGTTCTTTGTACGGCTTCGTTTCTCGTGTCCGTTTTTCCTTGTTTCTTGTGATCTTTTGTCTTTTTCACGATATCCATACCTAAAATACACAAGTAAACAAACACAAGCATATATATGGTATTTTATGACATTTTTATGTATTTAAAGCCCGAAAAGAATGATGAGATCATGTATAAATGCCATCTCATCAATACGACTGAATGCGTCGCTCCAATATCAAACAGAACATATGCTGCCAAACCATTCATAAAGAGATTTCCGGTGATGGTACCTGAAGTCTTAAACGCCTGATCTCTAGTAGTAGTGAACACGCGACCAAAAGTAGGAGCTGGCTTGGTGTCGGCATGTCTAGAGGTGCCTTCTATCTCACCCTGGCGATAGTCCTTCTGCCGATGGCCTTGTTGGCCACACTCGAAACAACCACCAGTACCTCGGTGAAAAATACCAGAGTGTCTGAAAGAACAAGTAGGACAGACAGGATGCGTGAATCCTCCAGCAGGCGTCCTAGTTAGCTGAGAGCCTATTTTAGGATTACATGCATGATACATGATAGTGGAACATAAACATGATTACATAGAAGGTGTAAAATTTACCAGATGAGGTAGAACGGTTAGGTTGTGAACCCCTACGGTCCTGATCCCTGCCATTACCATTGTTCCTGAATTAACAATTGTTGGACTGTCAGAATACCATAACATAAGATAGTTTAACATGAAAGAAGGTTAATGTAGGGACATGCTGTTGTTTGATTTGTTAGCGTTGTTACGGTAACTATCATTACCGCCACGCCTCTGAGAACCAGAACGGTCGTTGGTCTGACCGTTTCCCTTAGACGCTTGCTGCTGAGCGACCGCAGGTTTACGGTCGTCAGTCTTCTAACTCGAATATAACGTTAAACAGAGGATTATATGAATGAAAAATATACTGATGGAAATGAATTGTTTACAATTGGTGATTGAAGATACTTCTTCACTGCTCTGTCATCACCAAACTCCTCTCGTTCCTAAAGCATCTCGAGCTTACGGGCTGCATCGACCACCTGTCCCACTGTAGTAAAAGTAGCACATACCAAGTTGTTGGCGACCGAAGTGAGATGTGCCCAGCAAAACTTCTCAGCCTGCTCCGTAGCAGTTCCTGCGGCTGGACCCAGAAATCCTGCCAAACGGAGAAACCTTTGCATGAACTCGTTGCTGTTTTCACTAGAAACCTGCCGAATGTTCTGGTAGTCCCTCTTGAGCTTCTATTGCTCAACATGTGGAAAGTACTAATTAAGGAAGACTTCCTTAAACCGGTCCCTTGTCAGCCGTGCAACCTAATTATCACCATCGTTGGACTGCTTGAACGATTTCCACCACTGCAACACATCACCTTCAAACTTATAGCAAGCCAGCCTTGCCATGAAAACACCGTCACAACCCATTGCATCAAAAATCTTCTCGATGTGAGCAATCCAAGCTTCAGCTTCGTTGGGGCTGTCAGTCTGCTCAAACGAACGGGGTCGTTGTTTGTTGAATCTCTCCAACCAAGTGATAAGAGTAACCGGTGGAGGAGGAGGTGGAGGATTGTTGTTGTTGTTCTGATTGCCATGAGCCTGGAACTCCGCATGAACTTCGTATCTGATGTCATTGCGAAGTTGGGGAAGGAGGGCTTGCAGAGCTGCAGTAACAGCTGCTGTCAAATCTGGAGTATTGCGTGAGTTCACCATCTAACAATTTAAAACAAAATGCAACGTACATCATAAATCTGAAATGAGATAACATAAAATACATGAACAATATATAAATCAATGAAGCAGTTTATAATGCATGAAATAGTTTAAAAATGCATGATGCAGTTTATAAAATCTTTTATATGCGTGAGAGGGAACGCCTATGGTCAGTTCACTCAAAACAAAAGACATGGCGAGGGGACGCCTATGGGTCGGTCTCAAAGTTAAAAGTTTCGATAAAAGCACAAGTGACTAAATAGGGCCAGTCTTTTACCAACCATTACTTAGTCATAAACCTGCTACAATGATATGAATGCATGAAATAAAAATGAAAATGGATGAATGCATGCAAACCAACTATCAGTTCTAGAAAGACACTAGTGACTACCCGTAAGTCACAGGTTATGTTGTACAGAGCTACAGGTCGAAACCTTGGCTCTGATACCATAATTATAACACCCCATTTGTTAAGATGGAATGCTACACTAAATTATGGCGTGTCATCAAAGCATGCAAGGTAAATGTCTAAACATTCATGACCATAAATAGAAATACCAGAATTAAACATCGGTACTCTAGTAACTCCCACACAAGCAATATTTAGTACTGTAAATGAAAGGACTAAAAAATGTCCAAATGAATTAAAGTATGATAAAGTAGGAATAAATGCATAAGGTAAAAGAGGTCGGATAGCTTCCAATCCGAATGCACATACTCTGGAGTTCCTACTTGCGACCTCGAGTACCTTCCATTTAGGAACATGGAAAAGTAGACGGCTGAGCATAACGCTCAGTGCACGGATATATAATAAAGCATGGAGACGTAGAATATGGAAGCATATAAAGAGCATAAAGCATTAATAGCAGAGGAAATGAATAAGTCTTGGAAAACCTAGTTGTCTGTCATGTTAACTGATTTTAGTTTTGAAAACATAGCTTATGTTACTTATGAAAATCTGTATTAGTTAATGTACCAAAAGCCAATATAGGTCATGAGGTCAACAATGTGCATGAATACTTGGAGGGGTGACCTCGTCATGCAAATTAAAGGGGATGCCTCTAATTCGTTGGTAAGTGGGTAGGAGGGATCAGCTCCTTGTGAAGGATGCAAGGCACACACCACATTCACCATGAAATACTGACTGAAACATGTAACTAGGATGCACCCATACACCCCACACGATAACATAATAATTATAATGGCCAAATAACTGAAAGGGACGCCACGAACTATCACTCTGCCGTGGTGAAGTCATAACACTAGTGCCTCTAGTGTTATGGTTATGGTACCTCCTTAACTAGGTAAAACTGGTCATGCATGTATATGGCTAAGGTAACTACTGGGGAAAACAGTTGGATGCATACGGGAAATCCTAATGAAGGAAGAGATTGTCCTTACTGAAGGACGAGAAATCCATACCTTATGTCCAGTAGAAGCTAATGAAAACGATGAAGACTAATCCACCTCAACAGATGACACTACATAAGAAATATGGACGTGTATGAGTTGTCTGAATTACATGTGTTTTACTGGTTCCGTGTGTTATTAGCTTGTTATACATACTCTGTCATGTTTTACTGTTTACTGCGTTAACTGTAGTTATACTGATGTTCTACTATGTATTATCCATGTATTAGTGTATTATAATACTTGTATTATAATACTAAGTAACTTTCTAAAAATATCAGGTTTCCATAAATAGTAAGTTTCTAAAAATAGAAAGTTTCCAAAATAGTAAGTTTCCATAATTAGAAATAAGCTGGATTATAAATAATAATTAAAGTTTAAATAGGATAACACAAGTCATAGTTATAGCTTATTAATTAAATAACTGCTTAATTAATTTAACTATATGTTATATAGATTTTTTTTTTAAAAAATACATGTTTTAATTAAATTAAGCTAAGTTAAATACATTAAGTTATACAAGTAATATTAATTTAATATTTAACCTAAGTCCTGAAATTAATTAAATTAAAAAGTCTAGTAATTAATTTAATTAACATATTTTTCTGATTTTAATATTTAACCTGAGACCCGAACCCGTGTTTTAAAAATTAACCCGAGCCCGAAACCCAGTCCCACATATAAGCCGAGCCAAACAGCCCTACCAGTGGCTAGACAGGCCAGCCGGTTGCCACTGGTGGCTTGCGGTTTCCACAGCCGAGCCCCCGGTTGACACCAGTGGTTCAGCCAGTTCACACTGGTTCATACTGGTTGTGGACCGGTTCCACCTGCTTGTGTTCGGTTCCCACTGTCAACCCAAAAGAAGCCCCACCGAGACCCTAAGGTCTCGGTTGGCTCTCGGTCCAAACCAAAACCCACCCGACATGCGGTCTAGGTTTTTCCCTTCGCTGCGGCCGAATAACAAAACAAACCGAGCCCCTTGTGGGTCTCGGTGGCGTCAGATCAAACAAGCCGAGAGTCCCCCGCCTCTCGGTTGTGTCTCGGCTAGCCCAAAACAACACCAAACACCCTGTTTAACATGATTTAATTAATCCCATGTGTTTTGATCACTTGTATTTAAGATTAGTTAAATAAAACATGAATTGCATAAAGAATTAAAAGAAAAAGGAAATGTTTAATTCACCGAACACGTGGAAAGGAAAAATGTTATGAACACGATCACATATACGTAAATAATCAACAAGAAAATTCGTCTGGTTGGTCCTTGTGGTCTATGGTGCCCGGGGCAAGAGCAAAAAGGAGGCAAGAGACAACTTTTTTCCTGTAACCTAAATTATGTTTTAGGTTTCCTGTCTTTTATTATTTACATGGGTTTAATATGGGTTATGGGCCAAATCCCATCTTCTCCTTTGTCTCTTATGTAGCCGCGGCCTAAAGGAAGCCCACGGGGAAACCCATAGCTTTTTTGTGTTCAAATAATCATGTGATCGTTTATGTTTTAAATGTCTTGACTTTATACGTCGTGTACTTAATACATTTATAATATTTACGTAACTACATGTTATTAAATACCGTGACACGTGAATTATATTATAAATGGAAAGTTTTAATTTTACCGTATTTTCATGTGTGTACTGTTCATATGTACTGTACATGGTATTTTAATGCGGGTTTTACATTGGAAATCTCGGCTTGACCATTAGTTTGTGAATGATACACGGTGGAAAGTCGGTGATTGACACCATACTTAGCCATGACTCGTGCAAATTGATCATTGCAAAAATGAGTACCACGATCACTAATGATAGCACGAGGAACGCCGAATCTAGCAAACAATTGTTTCAAGAAGTTCACAACCACCCTCGCATCGTTAGTAGGTAAAGCCGTTGCTTCAACCTATTTGGATACGTAGTCAACGGCTACGGGGATTTACTTGTTCCCTTTGGATGATGGAAATGGCCCTATAAAGTCGATTACCCATATGTCAAAGATTTCACATTCTTAGATGAAATTTTGTGGCATCTCATCTTTATGCGTGATCTTGCCTTGTCTTTGGAAAGCATCACAATGCTTAACCATCTCATGAGGGTCATGATAAATGGTGGGCCAATAGAATCCTGAGTCGAAAACTTTCTTAGCAATGTAGTTAGGACCAAAGTGACCACCGGTGGGTCCTTTGTGGCAAGCTTCAAGGATTTATAAAGCCACCGGCCCATCAACACACCTACGAATGATAAGATCCACACATTGCTTCAAAAGATAGGGTTCGTCTCAATAATAGTGCTTAATATCCTTAAAGACTTTTTTCTTTTGTTGGGATGTTAACCCTTCGATAAGAACACCACCCGCTAAATAGTTTGCAATGTCTGCAAACCATGGGGTATCATCAAGATTGGAATTAATAGACATTAAGGTCTCATAGGGAAAGTATTCATTAATCTTTTTATTTGGAAGTTCCCCTTGATAAGGATCCTCGAGTCTACTAAGATGATCCACGGCTAGGTTTTTTGCTCCCTTTTTATCACGAATTTTGATTTTAAATTCTTGGAGGCGCAAAACCCAACGAAGGAGTCTCGGTTTAGCATCTTGCTTGGTCAACAAGTATTTCAAGGCGGAATGGTCGGTGTAAACGATGGTGGTGGAAAGCACAAGATAGGGGCGTAATTTCTCAAAAGCATACACTACGGCTAAAAGTTCTTTTTCGGTAGTGGTATAATGTAATTGAGCCCCTGTCATTGTCTTACTAGCATAAAGGATTGGTTGGAAGTGTTTGTTAACTCGTTGACCTAAAACCGCTCCTACCGCAAAATCACTAGCATCACACATGAGCTCGAAAGGTAATTCCCAGTTTGGAGAGACTAAGACCGGTGCCTTAGTTAATATACCTTTAATAAGTTCGAAAGAGTCGAGAAAATCTTGAGAAAAGATGAATGGAGCATCTTTCTCTAATAGATGAGTCATTGGTCGAGCTATCTTTGAAAAATCTTGGATAAAGCGTCGATAGAATCCCGCGTGTCCTAAAAAACTCCTAACTCCTTTGACGATGATAGGTGGAGGTAACTTAGCAATGACGTCAACTTTAGCACGGTCGACTTCGATACCAGCTTTTGAAATTTTGTGACCGAGGACAATGCCTTCTTTTACCATGAAATGTCATTTTTCCCAATTAAGAACGAGCGAGTGTCTTCAAACCGTTTAAGAATACGTTCTAAATTGGCAAGGCAAGAAGAGAAAGAATCACCATAGATCGAGAAATCGTCCATAAAGACTTCCATAGTTTGTTCAACCATGTCATGGAATATAGCCATCATACACCTTTGGAAAGTCCCGGGAGCAGGGCATAAGCCGAAAGGCATTCTTTTGCAAGAAAATGTTCCATAAGGACAACTGGATGTGGTTTTCTCTTGGTATTTTAGATCGATAGGGATTTAAAAATATACGAAAAAACCGGCTAAGAAGCAATAGTAGTCATTACCCGCTAAATGCTCGAGCATTTGATCCATGAAAGGAAGAGGAAAATGATCCTTACGAGTGACATCATTGAGTTTACGATAGTCTATGCAAACTCGCCAACCCGTTATGAGTCAAGTGGGAATCTACTCGTTTTTTCATTCGGAACAACTGTTATTCCGCCTTTCTTAGGCACACAATGGACAGGACTAACCCATGGCGAATCCGAAATAGGGTAAATCATGCCGGCATCTAGAAGTTTGATAACTTCTTTCTTAATGACTTCATGAATTTTTGGGTTTACCCTTCTTTGACTTTGGATTGCGGGTTTAAAGTCATCTTCCATGAGAATTTTATGTGTGCAAAAGTTAGGATCAATTCCGCGGATGTCAAAGATTTTCCAGGAAAATGCTTTCTTATGATTCTTAAGCACTTCGATAAGTCGATATTTTTCATCCTCTTTTAAGTCCTTAGCAATTATGACAGGTAACTTATCATTGTCTTCAAGGAAAACGTATTCTAAATGAGACGGTAAATCATTAAGCTCTAAATCCGGTGGATTGTTGGTGGAAGGCTTAGTCAAATTCAGATCATCATTTGTAACTTCCTTAGGAGTAGGTGGAGAAATATGGTCCTCATTGAGAAGTCTCTAAATGGTACAATGTCTTCTTCCCCATCGGTGGGAGAATTGTCATATTTTATGTCCACGTCCCCTAAACTTGGTTCGAATTCTTGTAAAAGAAAGTCACTTTTTCCAAATGGAGTCAATGATAGAGCAATAGAAGCTAAAGTCTCAACATGAGGTAAATGAGAAGTACCGCTCTTACGAGCCTCGTGAAAATGTTCTTCACATGATTCGTCGAGCACATCGATGAAAATCACGGATTCGGGCTCATCGGGAAGTTTATAAAGTTTACCCATGTTAAAGACGATTTTGTCATCCCCTACCCTCATGATAAGCTCACCCGCGGCTATATCAATCAATGTACGCCCGGTCCTCAAGAAGGGTCGTCCCACAATTAAGGGAACACAGGGATCCATCTCATAGTCGACTACAACGAAATCGGCAGTAAAAGTAAACTTGTAGACTCCTAGGAACACATCCTCGGCTATCCCCACCAGATAAGCAACCGAACGATTAGCTAATTCCAAGGTCATACGAGTGGGGAATAGCTCGGGTAGAGATAATTTTTTCCACACGGACAATGGCATAAGATTGACACTCGCCCCGAGATCCACCAAGGTCATACAATTCTCTACACCCAGAAAGTTACAAGGAATAAGGAATCGACCGGGATCTCCTAGCTTAACCGGTAATTTTCTCAAAAGAACCGCGGAACAATTCTCATTTAATTGGGTATTGGCAATATCAAGAATCTTTTCCTTATCACTTAAAAGGTCCTTAAACATCTTAGCATATTTGGGCATGTGAGCGAGAGCCTCGATAAAGGTGATATTAAAATTCAATTGTTTGAACATTTTTAGGAAGTTCGAAACTTGAATATAATCCTTATTATTCAATTTCTCTTTCCTCGACCTTTAGGGATAAGGTATATTGGGTTGAGATGAAGGCTTTGGAGTGGATTGCTCACTTACATCCTTTGGTGGTGGAGGGATAGAAATGGAAGGTGAAGGAATCTGTTTGGGAAGCGAAGGTGTGGTATAAGATTGAGGTAAAGGGGTATAATAAGGTGTAGACGAAGTCTTTAAGGGAGGTATCTCACAAGTAGAAGGTGAAGGTGGGTGGATAGAAGTAGAAGGAATCTCAGGTCCTTGTTTGGGTGGGGAATAAGAAGGTTCTTCGGTTGTATTACCGCTCCTAGTAGTGATGGCATTAACGTTAGCCCTAGGATTAGTCACAGTGTTAGAAGGGAGGGCACCTTGTGGACGAAGGGTTTGAAGCATTTGCATAAATTTCGTATCGGTCGATTCTTGCATCTCTTTCATGGTCGCTCATGTTCGGTTAATTTTTGTAGAACCAAGTCCATTTAAGGATTATGCATGTTCATTTGATTATACCCTTGATTGTTAAACCCTTGATTAGGAAAACCTTGGTTTTGATATTGATTATAATTTTGAAAACCTTGATTTTGAAAACCTTGGTAAAGCCTTGATTTTGATTATTAAATCCTTGGTTTTGCCCTTGAAAATTCCCTTGATTTTGGTTAAAACCCCTTGTATTTGAATTCCATTGAAAATTATCCCGTTGAGGACCTTGGTTCCTATTTTGGGTGGGCTGGGTGGTCTTTGTGGAGCTACAAAACCCCGGGGAGCCAAATAGTTAGTCGATTTATGAGATAAATTGTTCACATCGATATTCGATTTAAAATGCACCCTCTCATTAGTGTTATAAGTATACACTTCTTGTTGAACTGGGTCATAAACCTTGTCACAATTAGAGTAAGAATGTGGTCCACTACAAGTTTCACACGTTTCACAAGTGGTTTTTAAAGCATGTACATGTGTAGTGGGAGGGTTATCTTTTAAAGAAAGTTTTTTCACAATTGAAGTAAGCTCCTTAAGTTGATTAGTCACCTCACTATCATTAGCACTAGCCGTTGTAGCCCTTACACTCTTGGTTTGAACTTTTGCCTTGTTTTCAATGATTGCCCAAGCATCGTTCATAGATTTCACAAGAATATTACCCCCCCCCCCCCCCCCGTGGCACTATTGAGTAAGTCTTGGTCATTAAGAGTTAAACCATTGTAAAAGGTGTTAATTTGATGTACTTTTGTAAAACCATGTTGTGGACATTTTCGTAAAATCTCTTTAAAACGATCCCAAGACTCTCTAAACGTCTCATCGTACTTTTGTACAAAATTGATGATATCATTCCGCAATGCGGTAGTACGTGAGGGTGGAAAGAAGTAATAGATGAATTTAGTCTCTAAGTCTACCCATGTGGCAATACTTTGGGATGGTTCCTTATCAAGCCAAGTCCGGGCTTGTCCCTCGCGAGAGAAAGGAAAGAGGAGCAAATGAATTGCCTCTTGTAAGACCCCATTGTATTTCATAGTATTAGTTAAGTGGACAAACCTCTTGATATGATCGTGAGGATCATCATGAGTGCGGCCCAAGAAAGGTGTAGTAGAGACCATTTGAATAAAACCGCTTTTGAGCTCAAAAGTATTGGCTCCAATATCTGGCACCACAATTGCATCGTCATTGCCTTCAACATGTAATTGCAAAAGCTCGATCATTGGTCGGTTATCCATAGTGTCAATAACACGAGTCTCGATATCGGCTTGAGTGGTTTTTTTCTTTCGCCCACGAGTACGCATACACCTACAAAAGAAAAATATACACAAGAAATAGAAGAAAAAATGAAGTTAATGTAAAAAGAAAATATTTTTGGTGCAAAACTTTAGAAAAGAAATGCTTTTTATGATTTTTTAAATGTTTTTGGACTTTTTTTTAGATTTTTGATTTTTTTAGATTTTTGAAAATTTTAGAAATTTTTGCAAGAAAAAAGAAATAACGTTCACGAGTGACCGGATCCCAAAATCCAACGCGTCTCTCACAAAAAACCGTTAATCTTTACGAAAAGAGCCGACAGCGGCGCCATTTTAATAATGTTCGTTCTTCTTTCGACTCGATTCGAATTGAAATCGGATTTAAAGTGTGACTCGGTCGTTTTTGGTGGATTAAAGAAAATATGGTTATCTATGTCTACTAAAAATTAAAACTTGATGAAAACAAATGACAGATAATAAAGAAATAAACAAATTAAAACTTAATAAAAAGTAAATAATTAAAAATAAAAACTAAACAACACAATTCAGAAAAAAACTTAAACAAAAATGGCAGGAAAATAAAAATCCTAAAACAATTCGGAAAATAAAATCTAAACTTAATTTGGAAGTTCAAATATAAACATAATTCGAAATAATAATTTCAGAAAACAATTTAAAAGAAATTACTTCGAAATGCATGAAACAAAACCTAATTGGGAATCCATTCAAAACAATTCGGAAAATGAATCATAAACTTAATTCGGAATTACTTCAAGTTATTAATTCGGAAAATGAGATAATACTGAAACAAAATTCGGAATAAAGGATTTCGAACAACAGTTCGGAATAAAAGTTGTTGAACACAATTCGGGAAAAGGAATTCCTACACCTAATTCGGAATCTGAAATAGAAATATAATTCGGAATGCGTTTTTCTTAAACTATTCAGAATATGAAAACTCAATATAATTCGGAATAAATTTGTAAACTTAAATCAGAATAGATACTGTAACTAATTCGGAATCTGATATCCTAAACCTATTTGGAATATTCAAGTTAGTAATTAATTCAGAATTAGAAACATGAAGGTAATTCGGAATCCTAGGGTATTTGAGCTAGTTCAGAATAAAGGTCAAGTTTATAATTCGGAATAATGAGATAAGGAAAATAGTTTAGAATAAAAGGGTTTTATAATTCGGGAAAATTAAAAGTAAGCTAAAACTAATTAAGCAAATAAGCAAAAATTAAGCTAAACTAATTTTTAAAATAAGCTAAACAAGACACAAATTAAAACTCTAAAAACACCAAAGCAAAATTAATAAAATCAATTTTAAAAACATTAAACTACCAAATCCACTTAAATGAAAATAAGCTAAACACAAAATAAGCAATAAGTACAATAAGCTATAAACATCAACCACATAAAAATAATAAGAACAATGAAATAGCAACTCAATCAAATAAGCAATAAGATCAAATAAGCTACATGATGATTAACCAAATCAACACAAAATTAAAACGAGAAAGGAAGAATGAGATTAACTGAAAAGCTTGAATCAAAGATTAAGATTAAAGATTCAACAATTTAATGATTAAAGATGAAAGATTAAGAGTTGAAAGAAAACTTGAGAGAAAAGTAAAGTTACACCTACTCCTAATTACTTGAATGAAAAACTATTATTAACTAACTATACAAATGAAGGACTTAAGGCTATTTATAGTGGATGAGTATGTTGGTGTGGTGCTTCCTTTGTTTCTTTCTTTTGTCTTCTCATATTGACAATAAATTCGTCATTCTCGACTTTTTCTCGGGATTTTTCGATAAATAAAATGAATTCGTCTTCTAATTTCTTCTTAAATTAGATTTGGTTCTTCGACTTTGTTAAACTTCCGTCGTTGGTCTTTTTCTTCAATAAATCTTCAGAATAGGCCTTTGACTTCTGTTCTTTTTGCACTTTTGATCTTTTGACTTGTCTTTTGTGTTTTTCTTCGATAAAAGCCCGTGAAAGCCCGTCTTTTCTACCTTTTCATATTTTGGTCCTAAAACATAATAAAAACATAAACCACGCGTAATTCTGACTTTTACGACCTTAAACGCATGTTTTGTTCTCGTTTTTATTTGTTTTAAAAGGTAAAAGGATAAGTGTTTTCACATTTATTACTTGCCATGTGACCTTGTCCTAGACAATTGTAGCAAGTCATAAATTTTTGAGGACCCATGAAGCTTCCATTGCCACTAGATTGAGTAGCTTGAGCATTCACAACTTGAGCATTCACGGTTCTTGTACTTGGTCCATATGAATTTTGCCTTCCTTAAATGGATTGAACCGTCACTTGACCATCTTGAATAGTGGCTTGTTGGTGAGAATTTGAAGAAGTGCGGAGCTGATTGTTCATAGGTGGAAATCCTCTAGTTCCAACAAGTTTTTACATGTAGGTAGTGAGATGGTTTAAAACATCCGTTAAAGAATCATTTTGACTAAGGACCGGTACTTCTATTACTGTAAGTTCATTGGAATAAAAGGCTTGTGATCCTTGTGCTTCAACTGGAAAATATCATTGCTGAGGAGTATAACCCATTGGAGAATTGATAACTTGTGATGGAGATGCCTGATGACTTAGTTGTTGTGGATAAGGCTGCTGGAGAACACTTGGTTGTTGAAATGCTTGTTGTGGCATCATTTGTAGTTGATATGATGGTTGTTGTGGTTGCTGATAAGTGTGTTGATGTAGCATATATGATGGTTGTTGATAAGAGTAAGCCAGGTTGTGTTGAGGAGTCATTCGATGAGAAGCAATCATGGCAAGTGGAACATAGACTTGAGGTTTTGACAACCGAATCTCATGCACATGGCGTTCGTGTTGTTGAAGATAAGCTTGAAGTTGATCCATGTTGGTTAGATGCAAATCCTTAAGAAATTTAACATCCGTCACAAACTTCCCCCATTCGGGAGGAAGAGTATTATAATACTTGGTGTTGAGTTGAAATTGAGGTATCAGTATGTTGAAAATGTTAAGCTCATTTAGCATTAAAGTGAATCTCAAATAGTAAGAATTAAGTGTCTCCCTTGGAACATAGGCAAACTTATCAAACATATCGTATAGCTTACACTCTCTTTCTTGTTGAGTTAACGAGGTTCCATGCATCAAAGTGCGTATTCTCTCCCATAACGGTTTGGCAACTTTGTAATGAGTCACAAGTTTGTAGACATCTGGAGGAAGACCTTGGAGAATGATATTTCTTTCTTTAATATCACACTTAGCTTGAATTTGATCATCTCCAGACAAGTTGGCAATTGTGCAAGGACGAGTAACCGTACCCTCCATCACGGTACCATAATCAAATGGTCCATTTTGAATGATGACAAAATGAGATGTCCATTATCTTTATTCATCACATAAAGTTCCATTCTAGACATCCATGCCTCATACATCTCCTTCACCAACATAGGTGGACGATTCTCCGTACCCGAGAGGATGGACTTATCCGTAAGCGAAGCATACTCCATTTCGATAATTAAGATTTACAAATGTTGATCGAACAATGAGAGAAAGTACATGTGCTTGTTGTGGAAAGAACAATACGGAGTTTTACTAATCGTGGAGAAACCGAAAAATAAATTCGGGGGATTTTACAAACCACCGATAAAATCGTAAATATTCCTAATTTCGTGTGTTGTTGACGAGTAAAGTTGTTGACGAGTAAAGTTGTTGAAATCCCCAAAATATATCTTCTTGAAAAACCAAAATGGCCTAGACCAAAATACTCACAATTTGTTAAAATTTTCAAATTTACGTTTTTTACGATTTCGGAATATTGAAAAATGTTACAATCTCGGAATATTGGTTAAGACATCAATTCACAATAATGACAGCCCAATTCGCAATAATATTTTAAGATCTAACTTCGCAATATTTTGAAATATAATCTCGCAATGTATCAAGTTCTAAATTCGCAATGTTTTGAAATCAATCTGGCAATATTATGAAATCCATAATCTCGCAATATTTATACTTTAAATCGCGCAATATTTGAACCTCTAATCTCGCAATATTTATACCTCAAATCTCTCAATGTTGAACTGTTAATTTCGCAATAAATTTACCAACGTGATCTCGCAATAAATTCACCACGTGATCTTGCAATAATTTACCTAAAGTGATCTCACAATAAATTTAGTTTCCATGTTCTCGCAATCTAATCTCACAATAAATTGAAGCTTGACTTCGAAATATTTCTAAATACCGATCTCGTAAAATTAATCTCGTAGTAAACTTCGATCTTGCAAAAACCTGTCTACTCTTGTAAAAATGCCAATAGTTAGGGTTTAGGATTTCACAAAAACGCTGTTTTTCGAGATTTTTTAATAAAATCGAGCGAAAGGCCAAAAAAAATTGTGTTTTTGATCAAAAGAAAAAACCCAAATCACTACCACAACTATGTAGATGATTTGTAGAAGGATTTAGACCACAAAAACACAGTTTTTTTTTGAGATGTGGGTTGTTGATCTTTAAACAACTCACGAACACAAATAAACACACAAACAAATCACTCTCATCCTATGGCTCTTGATACCATTTGTTAGAATATGTAAATCTTGTATCTAGAAAGAGTAGAGAGAGAAAGGGTTACACACACACACTTAGAGAGAGAAAGTAGAGAGAAAACACATGTATTAGTGTGTGAAATAAAATGAGCAACCACCCCTCTCCAACTAAGGAGAGGGGATTTATACCCAAGTGCACAAGTCAGGCTTGGGCCTTACAACGGGCGGCCACCTATATGAAAATAGGTAGGCTTTGCCTTGTTTATTTAACTTAATATTAAACTACGAGCTACTACTAGATATATTGTCGGACTGACCAATTCTTCCTAAATACGTAAAAATGTAATTCCAACAACTATCAATGCCATGCAAGAAAAATGTGAGACTTGTGGTGGACCTCATTTTTACATGAATTGTGATAATGTGTTTAATGGACCCCAAGACTGATATGATTTTAACGATGATGGGAGGGCACACTTTAAACCTAATATCAACCCTAACTACTTGTCCTACAAGTCTACCAATTACCTTGCACCACCTGGTTTTCCACCCCAACACCCACCCCAATCCCAAGGTCAAAACAACCAAGTTCAAAATAGGAACCAAGGACAAAATAGGGGTAATTTTCAAGAGAATGCTAATTTGAGGGGTTACAATAATTTTGAAGGTCAAAATAACCTGAGAGGTCAAAATCAATGTTTTCAAAATCAAGGTTTTCCTAATCAACCTCAATTTCAAAACCAAGTATTTCCACCTCAAGGGTTTAATAAAGGAAATACTATTGACCCTCAAATTGAGCTAGTCCTTCTAAAAATGATCCAAATGAAAGAGGAAACCAATAGGAAATTTGCCCTTATGCACACACAATTCATGCAAATCCAAATACCTCAAGGTGCATTTACCTCAAACACCCAACCTAACCCTAGAGCTAATTTTAATTTCATCATTACAAGGAATGGGAAAACAACAGTGGGACATTCCATCTTTCTGCCAATAAAGGAGAGACAAGGCCCTGAGGGAATAATGAATTCTACTCCCCCTTCGGTCACTCCTCCCACTGCCCCTCTTTGTGACATTCCACCTATGACTGGCCCTATTTTATCTAAGATTTCACCTGAGATCGTGCCTGAGCAAAGTCCTCCAAAACCCTCTCCTCAACCTTCTACCCAAAAAACCAAGTTACCATACCCTTCAAAGTTGAGGAAGGAGAAATTGAATAATAAATATGATATTCAAGTGTCAAATTTTTTGAGAATGTTTAAACAACTCAACATTAATATCACTTTTGCTGAGGCTCTCGCTAACATACCTAAATTTGCTAAAATGATTAAGGACCTTTTGTCAAATAAAGAAAAGTTAATTAATGTGCCTAACGTCTCTTTGAATGAAAATTGTTTTGCGGTCCTATTAAAGCAACTGCCAATTAAACTTGGTGACCCTGGGAGATTCCTCGTACCTTATAACTTTCCTGGGGTGGAAAACTGTATGGGCTTAGCAGACTTGGGAGCCAGTATTAACTTAATGCCCTTGTCTGTGTGGAAAATTTTATCTCTTCCTGATCTTACCCCCACAAAGATGATATTGGAGTTAGCTAACTACACTGTTGCTTACCAAGTGGGGATAGTTGAGGACGTTTTTGTTGGGGTAAACAAAGTTACATTCCCAACGGATTTCGTTATTTTATACTATGATATGGACCCTAGGATGCCTTTGATTTTTGGGAGACCATTCTTAAGAACTGGTAGAACTCTAATCGATGTGGATAAGGGAGAACTAATTGTGAGAGTAGGAGAGGAAAAAGTTGTCTTTAATATGGGAAAGATTTCCAAGAAACCTCATGAATTTGAGATGGTGAATAACATTGATATTCTTGATAAAGTTTGTAATGAATATTTTCATGAAGCTTGCAAGAGTGGGAACTATGATATTCCCCATGTTGAGATTGTAGCTTCCATTACTTCCTCATTTCCTCTCTTTGGAGAGAGTGATTCCCTTATAGATGAATTTGAAGCAAGCTTAGGGATAGTGAATTATGAAGCTTATTCTACCATCTCTAATCGGGAAGTAGATGTTCTTGAGATTGAGGGATTACTTAGTGTAGATGAGTTGATAAATAAAGAGATGAAGCTTATCTTTAGAGAAACGATATTATGATTGATACCTCCCCTTCTAATTGGAATGAAGATATTCTTGAGATAGAGAGGTTGCTTTATGGAGATTCCATTCCTAATCTACCTTCACAAGAACTTTCATATGTTACTCTTTCCTACCCACCTTGTGAACCACCTCATACCCAAAACGATTCACATATTCCTTTTATCACTCCTTCATAAACTTTATTAGACACCAATTAAGCCTTATCTTTGAGCCTTGCATTAATGAACCGGTTTTTGGGGAGTTACAAGAGGATAATGAAGTGGATAATTTGGATGATGATTTAGAGGGATTTCTTAACACATATTATGAGGCGGATTTTGATGAAGACTTTTCTATTGATAAGAAAAAGCAAGACTTTGTGGTTTCTGCTGTGTGTGTGTTGACACCTATTCTTACACCACCTTCGTCTCAAGTTGTGATGTTTATGGTAGAATCTTCTTCAGTTTCCACCGAGTTTACTTTTTATTTTCCGCTAAAGGGAAAGGTGTTTGATCTTGGCATACACTTTTTAGTGCTATCTCAGCATCCATCAAATGAAATAAAAGGAAAGCTTTTTGGTAAATTGGGATCATCACCTTATTATCACACCATCCATTATCATAGTGTTCACCTTTTGCCTAAGGGAACCACATTCACTTTACCTTTGTTTGTGATTACAACTTTAGGTTTATTCTTATTTTGGGATGAAATCATGTATTTGACCCAGGTAGACTTTCTTTTAGGTTTCCCTATATGGGCATGCTTACTCACTTTATCATGGAGAGATTTTCCTTTCTTCGAAATCTTGGTTTTTCCATGATTATTCCTAAGAACTAGTTCTTTTGGGATCGAGTCGAGCTAGAGACTCTGGTAATAAAATCAAGCATAAAGTAACTAGGTTAGATCATCTATAGTAGTCTTTGGTATGTTAGGCTTAATAAAAGGGTGATATAGTTGAGATGAAGCGTAGCGAAGGAGAATTTCTTCTTGTCTTTTGGTGTTTGTTTCAGGGTTGCTCTCTCTCATTTCATTCATGGAGCTTATGGAGGAGGCCCTCGTACCTGGTTCACATTAATATTTTTGTGATTCAAACTTGGCTATTAATAATGTCTAAATAAATTCACTTTAGCTATCTCTTCCTTAGCTCGAGTTAAACAAAGTAATCAATGTCATAAGTTTAGGGGGGTCTATACTCCAATACTCTTAAACATTAAGGACAATGTTAATCTTAAGTGTAGGAGAGACTTCTATCGATGTGACCTTGCCTAAACCTTTTCCTCTGCCTTCATGATAATTGGGATAATTAAAATTTTCAACATTTTTTAGATTTTTTATCTACTTTGGCTACAAAAATATTGCATTCATCATTTTTGCATATCATTTTCATTTGCATACACCTTGTATTGTCTTTTCTTTTTAGTTCTTCTTATAATCAAAAGAAAAAGGAAAAAAAATATAATATAGGATATGGATTTGACAAGTTTAGATATCTTTGTTATATTAGGCCCATCATAAATAATTTGACTCACCCGAGTTTGCTTATTCTTATGAGTCTCATTATTTAAGATTTATTAGGCAAGGCATCTATGAGTCTCATTATTTAAGATTTTAAACTGTGGAGAATGAGAGATGATAGAGTTTGAAGTAAGTGTAAAGGGATAGATAAACCTCATAGTAATTACTTGTGTCTATTTCTCCCCCTTTCTTAACCTTTACTTTCTTGTCAACGCATGTATATATTGTTATAAATAATCAAGAACGGTTTTTCCAATTTTTAGTCTCTTATGCATTTTTTACTAATCATTTGTGGTTAATATAAGTACATGTTAGAATTAAATTTGTGATCTTTATACGTGTTAACCTTTTACTTTGGTTAAATAAATGGCGAGTGTTAATTTATTAGTGAGGAATAAGAAAAAAAAGAGCGGCGAATAAAAACAGAGTGATAGAAAAAAAAGAAATATATATATATAGAAAAAAGATAATTATTAATAAAGACTCCCAAAAAGGGGGCAGTGATGTGTAAGGTTTCTATCATGCTCCAATATTATCTTGGCGGGTTGCGGGAGTGTGGTAGTAACTTCGGTCCAATATTACCTTCACGGGTTGCAGGATCGAGAATCCAGTGTCTTATAAAAGCGGCATATATAATTTATTGCGTGAGTTTTCTTTTATATCTCAGCGAGTGAGTAGCCATTTATTTAATCAAAGCATAAGGTTGGCACGTATAGAGTGATCACTTATAATTTTGATGTGGACTTATATTAATTGTGGGTGGTTTTTTAAGTAATGGATGAAATGGTTATCTATTGGTTAAAACCGTGCTTCCTTATTTTCAGATTTTTCATTTTTAATATTTAACGCCAAATAAAGATAAATTTGCTCACAAGCAATTTGATCAATTAAAATCAAATAGAGGCATAATAAGTGGGGGTATATATTTTACAAAATTATTTTTTATGAATAAGTCGATGCACTTTTACTTATGAATGACAATGATCTTGTTTTTAAGCTGAGTATGGAGAACACGAAACTTGAGGGTGACTAATATTCATGGTACCAAAAGCCCTAATCAGAGTCATTGATTTCTTTACAAGTTATTTCCATCAAAACATTTGAAGAAAAGAAAAAAAATAGAATTGTAAAAATTATATTGCGTTCTAAAAATTAAAAAATCATGCATCATATAGCATAGTATAGTTTAGAGCATATCATATTGGCAAAGGTGGGTTACTTATGAGAAAAATTTACCTTAGAGCTTAAAAATATATAATTGCATGAGGCCATGGCAATGGTTAAGTGTAGGGGATTTAATATGTGTGGAAAAACATATCAATAATCTACTATTAAACCCCTAAAACACAAAATAAATACCCATTTATACTTGTGAAAAGACTGAATTATACGGTATTCGCTTATACGGTATTCGCTTGTTTTGTGTTGTGTAGGCAAAAAGGTACATTTCAAGACAAACATGGCTTTTCATGGATTATTTGTGAAGAAAAAGACAAAAAAAGGACCAAAAGGGATCAAGACTCAAAGTCAAGGGACTATTGTTGTTGTTTATTAAAGACTAAGGGCTAAAGATGGAACTTATTCAAAGAAAATACAAGTATTACATAATCTGTCATAAACTGCCAACTTCAGGGACTAACTTTTCCAACAAAAAAAAGTGGTGATCCTTGTGCTTGTTCAAAAACCAGGAAGCAGCTTAGCATATCACATGAATTGCCAAACATTTGCAATAAATAAACCAAGCACAATAGAGGAAATAATGGTGAATCATAACAACCTTGCAATTATTTTCCACTCACATGACTTAGCCAATCACAATCCAAAGAACAACGTCACACGGATCATAATTTCTTTAATCCGTATGAGTCTCTTATGGCCAACTAATTAGCGTCACATCATCATCATCTTTGTAAGCAATTTGAGAATGAAGGAAGCAATTTCAAGAGAAGTTATAAACACAAAAAGTGAATGTAAACATCCCTAGAACTGATCCTCACCCTTTAATTACAATGAATTCCACTTAGTAAAATTTCCCTAAATCAAGATGAACCTTAATTTCATAAATCCAGTAATTGACACATGGAGCTTTTTGATTGGGTACTACACGTCAACTTACACCTGTTCTACTCCTCTCTCTCGTCTATAAATAACCCCTCTTACCTTCATTTGTGTATGTAGTTGTATGTGTAATCCACACATTGTTTATAGATAGATAGTCAGTTACTTTTCTAGAGCAATCTACATTCGATTATAGTCTGTTATAACTGAATCCATTAGTTTGTTACACAATTTTCAATTCAATAAAATACTTTCACTTCACTCAAGTTCTTTACATTCTGCCAAAATAGTTATGTTCACCGTTGATTCATTTGAGAGGTTAGCATTATTTTGATCCGTTTTGAAGTCACACGTAGAAGTTGTAGAGAGTTTTTGATATGATCTTTCTGTTGATAGTGATGTTACTATTGGAGTTCATTTATGAAAGGAGAAGCAGGGGTAGAGTTTTGAATTTGAGCAGAGACCATCTTCTTATGTTAGTATTGTTCACAAGATCTTTATGTGCTTATGAGTTGATATCTGATTAATCTAGCGTTCTTTCCAGTTAGTGATTGTTTGAGATTTGAATATTTAGAGTCAAAATTCAGCTAGATCGAGAGCTTGAAGCTTTGGTTAAATCCTATTTGGAGCATTCTATCTTGAGCTTTGGATCAGTTCTATTTGGAATATTCTTTTTAGAAGCTTTGGTAAATCTAGTTCGAGTAATCAATGGCCGATAGCGAAGCTTTCTTCAACAACGGTCTAATCTTCGGAAATAATGGTTAAGCTCTAATTTAACAAATTTCTGCAAATTGTAGTTTCGAAAAGTTCTGAGATTTCTAGTTGATTAATCTTACCTGCTACATGATTGAATTGAACTGGTAGGTGTTATCTGATTTCTGCATTTGAGTAGTTACTTGTTTTGTTTAGTTCTTACTTGTAAACTTTCTGTTGAGAATTTTTAAGGAGTGTTTGGGAAACGTTTTTAAACGCTCTGTTAGTTTGATAGCTCAATATCACTAGCTGTTTATCTATTAGATCAATCAATCCATTTTGTTTGAGTCAAAGTTTAGCTGATGTAAAGTTTTGAAGAAATACATAGCTTGATAAGTATCCAGTAGGAGTCGAACGTATAATCTGTTTTTCTTTTAAGTTTGTCATTTGTACACATTAGGCTCATGATCTTGTTATTTGTACATGTTAGTTCAGTAGTGGACTGGGACAGTTCAGTTTAATGATCTTGTTATTAGAAGTAGGATTAGTCAAAATTGAGTTTCAATTTACAAGTTTTTTAGTTAGTTAATTATAGTAGATTTTATTAAAAAATAAGGTTTTAGGTTTTATAAAAATTGCACTTTTACTTTTATAAAATTAGTTTTTGTTAAAATTGAAATTTCATTTTTATAAAAATTAGTTAGTTAAAAATTTGTAGAAGTTTATAAGAAATTAGTTGGTTAGAAAATTAGTTAGAACTTTATAAAAAGATTGTTAGAAGTTTTGTTAAATTTATTAGTTTGTTACATTTTTCAAATTAGTTACATTTTTGTTATTTTCTTGTTATTAAAATTCGATAGTTTGTTCTTAGTTTATCTTAATTGTACTACATGCATTAATTGTTGTACGTGCAACGTGTTTGTAGAATAGTACGTATACATAGCTAGGTATTATTTTCACATTTTTACGTGTTAATTGCAAGAAACATAGATTCCAAATTATTAACCAATACCCAAAACAATTAAGTACTTGCTAGATAAATTGAGATCAATTCGATTAGATACTGAGAAACGAATGTACTAAAAACGGATTATTAGATGCCAAACTCGATTTTTCAAAGAAAAATGACAAATTTAAAGCATATTTTGAAAAACTT